>CAJQZP010001137.1:452500-680000 GCA_907164705.1 Parnassius apollo | reverse complement strand
CAGCTACGCAGATCTTTTAGATCGCACGCATCATTGCGATCTCTCGATTCTTCCGAAGAGTCACTTACTCACTTACTGGTTTGTAAACAACAAAATACTCGCGCTTTGACTTCCTAATTTGCGTCACAAGCCGGAATGTTAGTGATAAGAGTGAGTGAATTGGTGACTGGTGCCCGGTGGTTGAGATTCGGTTGGTCGCACCGCCCTCATTGCCCGCCCTAGGACCGCCACTGGATGCAAACTATATTATGATTATACCGCCATAAAATATCGAAAGCCATTCGATTTTCCAGCGTATCCTATAGTCGCTTCTTACTGTACCCCTGGGATAGATTAGATAGGGGTTGATAGATTAATTTTCGTCGTCATTACACGGAAAATGAATTATCGTTCTCTCCTCATCATTGATGTTTGATTTTTATTAAACATGGTAGAGCCATGCTACGGCTAAATTATGGTTGTATCACGAATGAGTCGGCTCGATCGAGAAAGTACCACGCTTATACAGAATACCAGCAAGAATTGGCAACTTAATGCTGCTGTGAGGGGAGAGAACTGAAGATTTTTTTTACTGGAGATGATTCCATCTTAGCCCTCAGATATGACAGCACATCTGCATGTCGATTCTAAACTGAGGATAGATGTGAATGTTGGGACACAGTATACACTTACCATCAGGTGGAATATGTGTCCGATTGTCACCCTTATTTTATGTCAGGTTTTGTACTCTAGTTCTGAGAAATAAGCTGGTACATACAAGTACGTAAGATAAACCAATAGAAAGGGCATGACTTCTAGATGTTTTAAAAAAATTTTTGAACGTGTAATTCCCTTTTCGTTTTCTTTAAACGCATTAATAAAAGAACTACTTCATCTTTCCTAAACATTTCTAACTCATCGAGATGTACATTTTAGACAATGATGTGGATACAGTTGATAATATTGGTGTTAGTCCATTGAATAAACATAAGGTAAGATAAAAAATAGGTTTTTTGTACTAATTGTGGCCGGTTTACTCGTTATGAACAATTAAAAAAAATTAAGGATATTTACTAAAAATTCACGATAACTAGAAATTCTACGACATTAGATTAGAGTAACTTGCTCAACAGTGTGCCTCACGAAGTGACCTGTCTCCTCCTCAAGGCTTTGCATCGAGTTTTTGAACATCCTGTTATACACTTCTACTTTTATTTTCAACAAAATATTGAAAGTAACGGCACCATAGGTAGATTCGGCGCCAAAAGCAGATTAGTCCTCTGGGGTGGCAGCGAAACTGTGGCTTTATGCTTGGAGTTTTTCAGGCTTTAAAAGTGCAATTTTTTGTCATTAAAACTACGAATTCACATTTTTTTTAAATTAATTATGAAAGATTTTTCTTAGTGAATTATGGTGGCCAAAACACGATTGACATATTTTGGCTCGATAGAAAAATACCGCAAAATTTCCTCAAAATCTACAATTTTAGGTACGTCCACTAAGTGAAAAAGCAGTTTCATTCGAATGTTATGAAATAAATTTAAATTAAATTCAGGCTATGTGTTCACCAGTAAATACGTGAGTGACTTATTGGTTTATTTTTCAATAAAAGAGTATATATCATTTTAAAAAGAAATATCAAATAAATATTGTGCGATTAGCCCGCGGGCCGACCACACAGTCATTCACTTCTTATCCATGCACTTGATCAGTTTTATGATAAAATTACCCTTTGTAAGTATAAAAATATCTAATATTATTACTGTTTAAATTCGAAGTTTAGTGTAGTTTAAAAAATATAACCAAATAGCTGATACCCGCTGGGTGCACGATAATAGACGACAAATTAACGTATATACCTAATAAAAAAATATTAAGAAGAAATATTTATGGTGCTATCGTAAAATCTGTTCTTAGAGAGCGTTACATTGCGAAATGAGTAACTATACTAAATTTCAAGTCAATCGGATGAACAGACACAGGATATTTATATAAATATATATATATATATATATATATATATATATATATATATATACATATATATATATATATATATATATATATATATATATATATATACACACACATTTATATACATAAAAATCGCTGAGGGCTAGATCGTAACTGTATGGTGGGTGATTTAAATCCAGTTTTGTTTAGGGCACGCCTTGCAACTCACGTAGTGTGCACGGGTGCTACTCCTTTCGCCAGTTTGCCTCTTCTTTTATTGACATCCGCTTGACGCACTTTTGTTAACGATGCGCATAATAGTCCCCGTTCATTGTACTATTCTTAGGAAGGTGTAGTCAATTAATAAAATTCCTTCATAGTCCCAAAAACAGAGGCCATGAGCTTGGATGCCGATCTACTCCACTTTGAATTTCCGTGGCGGCTTTTCTCCCTTTTCAATCTACTGCATGGACTGTTGTTTTGACTCTGGATCATACTGTAGGATCCATGTTTCATTAACAGTGACAATGCGAGTAAAACATCTTCAGTATTATCACCACAGATGTCCAAAAACTCCTGCGAAGTTGTGACTCAACGCTGTTTGTCCATTTTTGGCACCCATCGTGGGCACACCTTTTGCATGTGCAAATGACTATGCAAAATGTCGCCGATTCGTTCCTTGCAAATGCCTATGGCTTTAGCTATCTGCTACAACTTGATACGCCGATCTTCTAGAACAAGTTCCTTTACTATTTCAATATTTTTTATTAACGGCAGTGTTTGTCTAGACTCTCCGTAAACTGTCGACATCTCTTCAAATATTTCCGTCAGCATTTTGTTATTCTTTGTGATGGATTTTATGACAACTATGTACTCCAATTTCATATTATGTGCAGATGAGACTGAGACATGATGTTGTCTACGGATTAAGTACTAAAAGTGTAATAATGGTAATGATGTGAAACTGTGCGTGTATACTAAGAAGGGTATTCGCAAATTGAATTTAAATTAATTTTTTTTTATATATATATATGTATATGTGTGTGTGTGTGTGTGTGTGTGTGTGTGTGTGTGTGTGTGTGTGTGTGTGTGTGTGTATTAATTTAAATTTATACTTATTATACAACATGTAACAAAAACCCTGTGGTTCCTGTTAAGTGCGTTATTAGAATCAGTATCCAAGCGCATAGAAATAATTTTTTTTTTCAAAAAAACACGTTTAATAAATTAATTTTAATAAAAAAAAATAATTTGCAAATTGTATGTGGTTTTATTATCTCTGGATGATTGTCAAAGATCCCGCATTACCGATACTCGTGTGAATTAGAGGAAATAAAACCACATCTAATTTGCAAATTAATTTTTTTTCCAAAAAAATAATTTTTTTAACGTGTTTTTTTTTTCAAAATTATTGCTATATGCTTGGATACTGATTCTGATAACGCAGTTAACGGGAACCACAGGTGTTTTTATATGTTGTATATATCTTTAAATGTATATGTATATATATATATAAGGTTCAAGATAAATAAACTTCCATGCAAACAAGTTACCTTTAAACCTTTGCTCGGCAGCCAGTCTCTATATATAAAATTACAAACTACGAGTATACACAAAGAACGAAGTTACATACTAAGGAATAGTTTTTCAACACTTATAAACGAGCGGAGGAAACTGCAGGTGAATAAAACAGATTTTTACGGTTCCAAAGTTCAGAACAGACTATTCTAACTACACTGTCTACAAGCAGATAACAATGTAACCTCTAACACACTCATAAACAATATAATAGTGTCACGTATAAAGAACATTTTAGTCAGTAGGATGTCTTATGACCTTTCCCACACTATTGAAGTTGGTTGTTTCGTAGGTTTAGCGATCGTACCGCGACTGCTGCTCATGTGATCCCGGGTCCTAACCGGTCCCAGGATCAAAATCATTTAATCGGTTATTCTGTCAAGAAATTCTCACTAGCAGCCCCCAGCCAGGAATTTGGCGCTGCTTCACCCCCGTGCCTCGGAAAACACGTAAAGCCTTTGGTCCTGCACCTGATCTCTTTCCGTTCAAGTTGATTTACCGTCTGTGACAGTAAGGAAACACAGCGCAAACAGCGCAGGCATTCTGTTCTGCGTAATGATTAGTCTCCATTGAGACTGGCCGCTTTGACCAAAATTCTAGAAGTCTGGAAGACTTTACTACTGAGAATTTATCTTAGATAGCCCTTAAGCAACGCATTGGTGATCAAAGTACCCGATGTCTTACAGTACAGAGCTGCATTTCGTTGCAGCTATTTCATATTTGGTATAACTAAGAGATTATAAAAACCGTGTATTAAAAGGCGATATTCTCACAAAACTTGAAAAAACCGGGTTCGATTTCCGCCGACACCATCATCATCATTCAGATTCACTCATAGTAAGAGTACCGGAAAAGACGTGTTAAAACCGGTGCCAACTCCGGAGCACACGTCTTCAGCACAATAGAAGGGACGCCATCAGGCCCACTCGACTTGTTGACGTCCAGGTAGAGGAGTGCTCGGCGCACCGAGCGTTGGGTAAACAGCATATCCTGCATGGAGCACTCACACCGCAGTATGGTCGGCGGGTTGTTCCCTCCGTCATCAAGAGTCGAGTTGCATGCAAAGAGAGAGCCCAGCAAATCGGCTTTGTCCTTTGCGGCATGGGCCAGTGAGTCATCCTCCCTGTACAGAGATGGGAGAGATGAGTGACAGAAGTTCTCTTGGACAGCCTTAGTGAGAGACCAGAATGCACGTATTCCCGAAGGAAGACGAACTAGTTTCTCGCCAATTCTGCCGATGTGCTCTGACTTTGCCTTGACAATGACACTTTTGAAGGACATGGAGGCAGAATTATACTTATTTTTAAGAGTGCTGGTATTTACATCCCGAGACGTTGATGCGCGAGCCCAGGCCTGATAGCACTCTTGCCTTTGAGCGACCAAACCAAGACTGGGTTCAGCCTCTGATAGGTACCATAGATCATGGAATAAAAAGCTCCATTCCCTGTAGCACCGCAACAGCTACAGAATCAGCAACAATGCGGGGATCATCCAGCGAGAAGCAAACCCGCCTCCAAGGGTAGGATCCAAAAAAAAGATCGCATCCCGTCCCAATCGGATGACCTATTATGCCAAACCCGGCGGCAACCTGCAGTACTTAACCGCGGTGGGAGTGTGAGTGACACCGTACTCCAGAACAGTCAATGGTCCGAGCAGCCAAGAGGGGCATCGACGGAGACATGATAATCGTCCTAATGATAGGTCAGCAGAAAGTCCAGCAGAGAAGGTACATGATCTTCCACTTAAGAATCCGCGTAAGCGAGGTAACCAGTTGTGTCAGACCATATGACAAAACCGAGTCATAAACAGATCTACCCGCATGATCGGTTAAACGAGAACTAAGCCATTCAGCGTGGTGAGCGTTAAAATCACCAAGCATCACGATCTCTGCGGATGGGACCTGTTGTAACACGGAGTCTGCAGCCATATGGACGTGATCATAAAGGCACCCTTAAACGCGGGGATTGTCGTCGCTGTCTAAACGCAACAATAAGATGTGCATATCCGTACCTTCATGGCTGCCGAGGCGTCGAAAACAGATGTCCTCTCTGAGGTACACGCAAACTCCAGCCCGGCGCACAAAGAAATGCTCTAATTTGTACCTCGGATAGGATAGATACGAAGTATCAGACGGAGGGGACACCTGTGTCTGGGTTAGAAAGAGCATTTTATAATTACATAAAGGTAATGGACGGCGGTAAGGTTTGAATGCAGCTCCCTGATGTTACTGAAATTCACGGATAACGTGGCAGGGGGCGCCTTTAACTTATTGCTCCGTTTGCCCAGAGCACGTTTAGTCTCGAGCGGAATTTTGTCTCCCACCCCCACGGCCTCGTGATGTTTTATAGGTGGGAATTGGAGCCTCCGGCCACCTGCACTTACCAGACGAAACGCAGAAGCAAAGCCTTTACTTCACGCTGGTCTTCTATGTGGGGGGTCACGCGGGTCGTGGTACCACCCCGGCTTGAGGAAACTCATACGTGCAACAGCAAACGCTGCCGCATGGCTCCACCACTGTTATATATATTTAAATTATGCTACACAATACATTCATGAGCTTCAAAATCCACTGCACAACGGCCTTCTAAAGACTACAACAGGTAAATATTACTCGATTATGAGAGCCATAAATTTATCCATGAAAGTACAGTTTTCTTAGAATAATATGGCACAAAAATAAAAGTCTGATTCTTAGTTGCTCTATTTATTGATTTCTTGATTTAATACGGCTCTTTGTATTCAAGTGGCGTCCATCCTGGCGGACGTTGCTGTCGCCGACTGAATCCTGAAAAATCCTGTATTCACTAAAGAACTTACAATGTAAAAAAAATTTACAAGTCATTGTTAAAATGAAATACTTTTTCAAAGTTTTGATTGAATTAAGCGTTTTATTCATTAAACTTTTTAAATCTCGGTTTTGAGGGTTCAGGTATCACGAGAAACCTTTAATTTTTCAAATTCTGATTTTCATTTAAAAATAAAATACTATTACTAGCTTCTGTCCCCCCTTCCTACCTTACGAAATTTTGCAAATATAGTATAAAAAAAGACGAGAAGACATTACAAATACATTTGTGTGTGGTGTGTATACTTTTCGTATAGTATATAAACATGGATTGCAAATATTTCAAGCTCAGTTTTCCAATAATACATTTTAGAGTAGCGCCTACTATAGAATTTTAGAAATGCAAACAAAGAATTTTATAGAAAAATTGCATTTTATCATTTCACTTAGAAAAGATTATAAATAACCTGACCACGACACAGACAACAATAAATATATATCGCACTTTTACTAAATAGCTAGTCAAGATTCGAAATTGACTCAGGACGTTTTTAAAAAGACTTTATTAATAAACTTATAACTATTAATGTGCGATACATTACTTATATACTACTTAATTAATCCGCGATGGATTCTAACCTAAGGCTACATGTCCGATACATGTGCGAGCCAAACTAAGACTATTCTAATTCTTATTCTAGATCTTTAAGCTAAAGAACAGCTATCAGTATTCACAGGAAAGGCCACCCGTCTTCCAGACGCAATTCAGCAATCTACGCCAACGCTTACGCTTGAATTGTTATGGTCTCCGGTGCAGTTCCGTTCCGTGCAATACCGGGATGCATAACTCTTCCCCCCTCAGATTCGAAATTACCGGGCGAAGTTTTCCGAGTCCGATAATTTCGGTACAAATATTTTTTACATAGGATTACAATTATTATAACTAAAATTACATATAAAATTAATGTCCCCATACTTATGTCCTTCACATTTATGACACTTTCACTTTGCTCACTTTTTACACTATCACTGGTGTAATATGTAGTTTAGCTGCTGTAGATTGGTCAGGTCCACGTCATCCAGGTTTACTACTGCTGGATTTGAAGATGTCTTCATTAACGACTGTGGTGTTTCCAAAAGATTTATTATTGATAAGCTTTATATCTTATTATTATATATTATAATAATAAGATATAAAGCTCTATATTTTCATGATGCCTTTTCAGACTGAATCCCTTAATTTTAGCTTCGCAGTTGTCGTCGGCTGAGATTATACATATATGTCCCAATTAAATTATAGTGTGATATTTCATTTCCACATTGTTTGGTAAGTAATACTGTAATTTTTGAATAGAACATCCATCGATCGGTTTCTATTTTCATTATCTTTACATCATCAAACTCTACTAATAGGGGCCGGCATTGGGTGGTGTTAGCTGCAAAACTCATTAGGCTGGTTACACAATCATCCTTAATTAACATGGACGAATAATCCTCTTCACACTGGAACAGTGAGTCATTAATTTCTTTACATGGGTGAAGAAGTGACATCGCTTTCAACCCTTTCAGCAGAAGGTAGGGGTATCTGGGTACAATAAGGGATGTTTGGTTCATAGAATTAGTGGTAGGTAAAGGAAGAATTTTGTAATATATGTATGTATTCGAATTAACTAGGGGTATATCTAGAATAAAGGTTATTTGATTTTCCTTTGCATATACTTTTAAATCTACACTTTGCTCTAATTTTAAAATGTTTTCTACTTTTTCTTATTTTTTTTTATTTCTTATTTTTAACAATGACAAGAGTTCATCGGTGTCAATAATAGACTGGTGCAATGTTCCTAGTTTACTAAAAGCTACCGCTGTTTCAATTTCATCCACTTTGATATATATAGTTTGAAAGTTATGTAGAAACAGGTTATATACGTTTCATATTTTAAGTTCCGTTTGAGAGTTATTTGTTATATTAATTTGTTTTATCATGAATTTTGTACTATTTGTAACATTAATAAAAGTTTTCATCATTTCGGCGACCACTGTCATTTTTCTATTTAGCTGATCCTGATTTACTTTTACATCATGTATTAAAGCATCGTACCTTATGGCATCATCATTGTCTAAATTACCTGTCACAATTTTAATAAGAGACCCGACAGGATTCAGATTCCCTTTTCGATGGTAATAGTTGCATTAATTTTTCAATGGTTATATTTTGAATATAATCTGTTTGAATTTTTAAATTATTTATTTCAGAGTTAATTATTTTTTTACCAAAATAGCGTGTCACATGTGTGTTTAGGTTATCGTACCGATTCTTATTAAATTCTAGATCCTCGCGTATTAAGCTTAAGTCTAATATCTTAACTTACGACCACTTATCGTTACTAATTCCGGCATACTACCAATAAAGGAGGGAGCTTGTCCCTCCTTTATTGGTAGTATGCCGGAATTTCGGACAATCGATTGAAGTAGAAGGGCCTGGGTCCTGAAGACTTGCAGCAGGAACAGAATGAACCTATGGAGGACGTCTTATATCCTTAATTGGGGCCCTTATATTTTGACCGTGATACTTAATTGGTACTGTATTTCTAACTATATCTCCTATGACCTCTGCTTTTTCATAACGCGCTTTATCTTTACTTCTCCTAACATTCGTGCCTTTTATAAATATTATGTCCTTATTTTGTAGTCTTTTAATTTCTTTAGTTACTTTTAGGGGCTTAGAGAAAATTGTGTCCTTATTTTTTAATCTTTCGATTTCTTTGGTTACCTTTAGGGGCTTAGAGAATATTGTGTCCTTATTTTGTAATTTTTTAATTTCTTTGGTTACTTTTAGGGGCTTAGAGGACTCCATGGTAACCCTATCGTCGGACGTATTTTGTATCACCGTGTCTGCAAATGAATTGACGCATTTTACTATAGCACCTGACATCCTAACACCTTGACCAAAATTGACATCATATATTTTTGCGTTTCCATTGTGCATATCCGTTGGGACCTTGCCTCGCGTTTCCGTTCTTGGTTCCAACGTATTTTCGTATAAGGGGTTATATATAATAGGTATATTTGTGTCGCGTGTGTGCTTACTCGCGTGTGTAATACTTGGTTTTTCATATCTATTGAAGCGTCAAGTTGTTTTAAAAGATCCGAACCTATTAAACCGTCATATCTACTATCGACGTCATATACGTAGAATTTGGGTTTTTTTACACTTTTAAATGTTTTAAAGAGCGAGATACATATAGCTTCGTTATGTTGGCTACGTGCATGCGTACTTATAACCTCGAAAGGTTCATGTAATTTGAAAGGGGAGAAATATTGTTCTGCCTTAGATGTACTTATAAAAGATCACGTGCTTCCGGTGTCTATCATAAAACGAGCCTGAATTTCCGGGATTTCGATATGTGGGAGTTTAAAAGTCGTATCACAATTTATTTGTATTATTTCGGGGGTTTCTATCTGAGAATTTTCAGTATCCTTCGAAATTATATTAGGGTTGTGACTTACTTCTTCTATTTCAATATACGGTTCTGCTTCAAATTGGGGCACTTATAAATTATACGTGTAATTCTTCGCGTCACAGTAATTTATATTATGGTTATAATATTTATCTGGTATTTCGGATTGGTTATTATAGAATATCTGGATATTGGGGAACCCTAGAGTCATCTAGCATATTTTGTCTTATCGGACGTGTGGTACGCATAGAGACATCGGTATTTTCATTTAAATTTTGTTTTTGGAGATTCTGATTGGGTATACCAAATTTAAAATTATTTTGGGGTTGATTTTAAAAGCTAGTGGGGGTTGCGCATGATTATTCATGGGTGGCTTAAACTGTGGCCCTGCTGTTGTTGAGGTATGCCAAATTTAAAATTATTTTGAGGTTGATTTGTAAAACCTAGTGGGGGTCGCGCATGATTATTCATGGGTGACCTGAAGCCCTGATGTTGTTGAGGTATACCAAATTTAAAATTAGGTTGCTGGTTTGGAATACCAAACTTAAAGTTCTGTGGTCCCGTATTATTATTAAATCTTAGGTCATTATTAAAATTATTTTGAGCAACAAATCTTTGAGCTTGTTGCTGATGTGTAATACCAAATTTAAAATTATTATTAAGCATTTGAAATTCATTATGTGGTCCAAATTGTGGATTTGCAAATTTAAAATACGATTGATTATTATTAGGCCAAACTAAGACTATTCTAATTCTTATTCTAGGTCTTTAAACTAAGCGTCTTCCAGATGCAATTCAGCAATCTACGCCCACGCTTACGCTTGAATTGTTATGGTCTCCGGTGCAGCTCCGTGAATACCGGGATGCATAACTAGCTACTTGCTTCACCTGGTTTAAACTCAAGACACCATGTATTTAATTTACAGCTACAAATTCTAATGATTGACTATCGCAGAGGTTAATCGTTTGACATATTTGAAACCCGATTGTTTGTTATCTAGATTAAAAACAAAGGAAAAAGCCAATTTATAACTGCCCAATTCTCGTGTATTCGTCAAAGGTTTGCTAAAACTTTTACACACTTTTCGTCGCCAAATGTAATAATTTGAGAGAAATTCTAATATTTATTTGGAAGTAAATCTTCTTTCGCGTTTAACTTAAATATCTACACAATGATCAAAGGTAAACCAAAATAACCTGTGGCTAAACTCTGATAATAGATTAATTAAAATTTATACAACTTCTTATATTGGGAATAGAACTTTTATCTATAAAAATTATACCGGTACAAAGTTTTACTTTGAGTAAAAATTATGAATAAAAGAGCAAAGTATTTATTAAGAGCAACATTGCTGTAATATAAATGACAGGCGCTGTGTCTGAAACTTGTGTATTTAAGGTACACAGATTTTATTTGTACGGAAATAACAAATTTATACCTTTTATACCATAATTTAATAAAAATAACAATCTCAGGTATTTAATTTCCCATATCTGACTGTTGTATTGTTATCAAACATATATTATTTGAGTAATATAGTATCTACTAAATTAATAATAGCTAATAGCTAATATTGTTTATAACCTAATATACCTAATATACCCTAACCTAACCTAACAAGAGCATGTGTCATTTTCAGTCATGGACGCTATCTAATAGGATTTTATCTTTGTATTACCTTTCTTTTAATAGTTACCGCAAGTGCCAGCGGAAATGGAACTCGGGTAGCTCGCGTACTATGGCATACATTGGGCGTAGGGCAAACGCTCAGCATACAAACTTTCACGAATCCTGTAAAATTATTTGTTCAGACTAGAAAATGAAGTAGGTGTATGTAATTCCTTTAAAATAACACTTTTCAAAATGTTATATAACAAGTTAAAGCAAAAACACATGCATAGAAAAATAAAAAGAGCACATCCAATTATAACGTCCTAGTTACATTGAAGCGACCGCGTTCAAAATTATTTACGGAATTGTGCTCAGCGTGACACCAGATGTCTTTGTGGCAGGTATATATAGGAGGAGATCTTTCATTATTGCGATGCCTTTTGAATTCGTTAGGAATTGTTACATCGAATAAGAGTAGTTTCTCCCATTAATTTCCTGGTTTTATTACGAGTTCCTACTACTCAAAAATCAATCATTAAGTGAGTACATTTCTAGCTTTTGTCTCGAATTAAGTAGCATACTCTGCATATTATTACTATTAAGTATTATCAGCCAGTAAGTAAAAAAACCTCACGCGACTAAAATAAAAATAAATTTATAAAGTTTCATTTAAAATTTCTTTATTAAGAAAATTCTTTATTAAAAATCCGAAGTCGATACCCTCTTTATAAAAGAAAATAACGTGAAACCTGCATATGTAAGAAGTTTACAAATAAGGAAATTTAAAAATCATGTACTGGAAGCTCACCTTTTACAAAATAAGAGGAGGCAGCTTCCCATACTCTTCCAGTAGTTGTGTACCATATACGAGATGTTACGTTACACCTGAAATAGTTACTGTAGTCCATGAAATGCTGCAATCACTCAGAGAAGACAACAGATGTTTTTTGACTCGTGAGGAGTAATTAAAGCCTGTTCGGAAACCGGTGTATTCTAGAGGCTGGAAGTCAACAAGTCTGCGTGCGAGACGATTTGGAATGAATTTAGAAAATCCATTCTTTTACGGGCATGAACTTCATATTTTTTATTGGGGCTCTATAAATAGAAGGCTGAAACGATACCGGTCAGACATCGCCTTGATTGGTCGATACCACCTTCATCATAAATCGTAACAATATAGCGTCAAGTAAAGACTGTACTCATAAGTTATTACCAACCTATAATCTTAATATATATAAATTACGTGTCACGTTGTTTGTCCGCGATGAACTCCTGGACTACTGAACCGATTTTAATCAAATTTGCACACCGTGTGCAGTTTGGTCGAACTTGAGAGATAGGATAGTTTTTTTTTTGCCCATGACTGACCAACAATGTTTTTGCGAATTTAAGGATTTTAATAGGACATGACAAAGGCTCGTCGAAAGGGGCAGAACAACGTCTTCCTGGCAAGCTAGTTGTTATTACAACGCATTTGTTTAACTATATATTTATAGTTAAACAAATGCAACTAATGTCATATTACACTACACGTCAATGCGTCACAATTTCGATTTCGCTAGATGGATACATCGTATCGTATCACTGCCACGTCGAGTTGAATGATGAAGTCTCTATCCATACATATAAATAAAATTGTTTTGTCTGATATATTGAACTGAACTGCGTTTAATTGACCTGAGAAGTTGTTTACATGCCATTAAGACATGAATAACTGTTTCTTTGTCCGTTCATCTGTCCGTTCTTATCTTCGGAACGGCTGCTTGTAATGAAACTTCACGAACAGATGGAGAGCAATACCATCAGTGTTCTAGGCTTTACTTTATGCTGAGATTATTTGTAAAGAAAAAAAAAGAGAAATTGATAAAATGAATAGTCTTTGACTATCTTAAATCTCAATAACGCTACATTAATAGATCATAGAGCCATGGTAGCTCAGATGGTTAACACTCGCTGTAAATATTACAGAACGCGAGTAACGCTGGTTCGACCCCCCCCCCGGCACCAATAAAATTGTTAATTGCAATTTTAAGTGCTGTCGTCGAACGTATCTTGCAAGCCATACCTTTTTGTCCTATGGCCATATAAACTAATCAAGATAGTCCGCACTTATATATCGGTATATAGAATTAGATTGAAATAAAAATATGTCATGTGCAGTTGACTCACAAATCAATTCGAAGATATCGAACGGGTCGAAAACCGAGTCAATTGTCTCCATCAGCATTATTTTATGCCAACAATTCTTGTGGTTAACTAAGGCAACTTAGCTTTCATCACACCGTGTTGAATGAATTGTTATTGTTTATTAGCGATATTAAGCGAATAATTCTTTAGCGGCATTCAATAGAACAAAAACATACATATCAATACAACATTGAAATCCTTTAGTGTTCTTTTTTTTCGAAAACACAAAAAAAACACTTAGTTTTCAACAACGTATTTTCTACAAAACCTATCAAAGTCTGAACAAGCCTTGAATGCCCCCCCCACCCATCCCCACCCCTCATAGATTGCGTCCTAGGGAGATATTTGCAATGACCTAGAGCATCACCGCAGAGTATCGGTTATTAAGCTTCTGATAAAAATATGTTTCACTACGGAAAAAATGCATGTTACTAGTCAAACAAAGTAGAGATGGATCTCTCGTTATTACAAAATCAATGCACTAAATGCATTTAGATTTGATTTATTGTGAAACATTATTCAAAATGGAAAAACAGTTGATACGACTTTTTTTATTTCATGATCCGTAAATTTGTATATTATATTTATATTCACGATGTTTCTTCTCATATTTCATGTTACATATATTTTCATTTATAACTATGCAAATTTAGTGTCAAAAGGAAAAAGTAAGTACTTCGATTTTGTATATGTATAATAGGGATCGCTATGTATCTTAAAAATTGCAACTATTATACTTTAATTTGCTATAAAACCTAGGGCACCCAAATGTTAAATCCTGCGCTGGATATTTGGCATAGTTTCCACGCTTTAAATGCTGGTTTGTAAGTTTTTTTTTGTTTTTTTTTTTTTTTGGTAAAAAACACTTATATTCAAGACATATAGTTTGCATTTTACATTTACTTGCAGACAAAAACACAAAAAGACCAAATAGTGCCAATAAAACTACGAAATCTAACCATTTTTACATCGTGAGATATTATAGTTCACCAACGATTTTACTGCCAAATCTGTTTTAAAATTTTAAGTAGATTAGACAGAGTGTTAAAAAATATTTTCGAATAAAACTTATTTATACGTGTTGATGGAACGTCTATAAAAGTTACGTGTATAATTTTTATGAACCTAAGGTCCTCGTTAGGTTCAAGACACGCACGAGAGAGCAGTGGTTGCTCTAATGGTTAGCGCTCGCTGTAAATTTCACAGTACGCGAGCAAACCGGGTTCGATCCCGTCGGCAGCAATGAAATTGTTAATTGCAATTTTACGTGCTGATTTACCAAGTGCTCGGAGGTGAAAGAAAACATCGTGAGGAAACCTGCAAGAGGAGAACTGAACATGAGGAAACCTGTCTGAGAAATAAGAAAAAAAATATTTACATTTTTTTTTATATTAACACGTGAAGTTTTTCAACACCTATTGTGGCAGCGTGGTGGACAATTCCTTGTCGTAAAACCCTCTCAGAAATGAGCGGAGGCTTGTGCCCAGCAGTGGGACGTATATAGGCTGTAACTTAATGAACGTGAGGAACGCACAGGAATCCTTTAATTTATCCATCCATTTCAGCCTATAAAGTCTACTGCTGAACATGGCCTATGTCATGTTTATGTCATAGATTGCCTCATGATGGTTGATCGGCTTGGCAAGCGGGTTGGTAACCGCATTTTTTTATTATTTTGAGTTTCTCAATTTTTATCAGGAAGATGCTGCTGCCTATCTCCTGTTACGACACCCTAAGGTCCCTATGTCGCCTCTTACGACACCCTAGGAATTAAATGGGGTAGTGGATATTTTACACCGCCTGGTATGATATCCTTTAATTATTACTAAGGAATGTTTATTTTTTCGAATTATGTCCGTGTTTCATTTTACCGCCAATTTTTTGCCTCTTACAGCATCCACGGAATAATATAGGGTATGGTATCTCCCAAGTTTATTTAAGTTTTAAATAAATTTTATACAAAATATCAAAATAATGATTTTGATGAACTCTCAATAATGATTCAAAACTCTCAATAATGATTCAAAACTAAATCAATTTCTGCTAAGAAAAACAGTTAAAGCTAAAGCTCATACGTAAAAAAAATAATGTCCTAATTCGTAATCGTTATTTATACATTTGGATTTCCGTATTCCGTATTTTTAAAAAGAAATATTTTCACCATTTGTATCAAATTCGTTTCTCAATGTGTATATGATCACGAAAGTTTCGAGCTAAAGAACGCGGAACTAATTTCTTTTAGTGAAATAAGACTTTTCTTTATGTGTAGTGAAACGCACAGATACATACGCTTAAGAGTTATATTCTTCTTTACTGTTTCTTAGTCATATGATGTACTATGTAGATTTTGCCGTCCATGTTCCACTATATTATTTAACTTTGAAATGACAGTTAAAATTATCCACTACTTACCCCATATCATTCCGTAGGTGTTGTAAGACACGACAGAGGGAAAATTGAAACTGTAAATGAACAGCGACATCTTTCAGATAACAACTCAAAATTATAAAAACTGGTAAACCTGTCTGCCAAACGTGGCAACTATGGCAAAAGACACTATGAGATATCAATATTAAAATCTGAAGTACCTACTATACTCTATTAGGCATGATTACTTTACTTAAATGAGGTAGGTATATCCAACTATGTTATGGTTGTAGCACGAATGGGTCGGCTCGACCGGGGAAGGATCACTATCTCGTGGAATACCGGTGTAAAATAGCAGCTTGTTGCAGATATGTTTGGTATGGTGATTTTAGAGAACGGGAGACCCTTTTTCCTGCAAACGAGGCATTCTCAAGGGTGACAACACATCTCCATTTTGTTTCTGAATCGATAATACGTAGAAATGTATTAATGTCAGGTGCAGTGTGCGCTCGTTTGTCACCCTTATTCTATTAAAAATGCCGATAAACAGGCGATAAGTTTCAGAAATAATTTCAGAATTAATTATTAATATAATACTTAGTTAATATAAGCAACATATTTATCCTTGTTATCTACTATAGAAGACGAAAACATCGCGAAGCGCAAAGCTGGAAAACACGACATTTGTCAACGTTTCCGACTCCTCCGATTACACGCTGCCAGCTGATGTGGATTGGTTAGGGTAACTATAAATTCAGTAATAACAAGGATATAATTTTGAAGTAAAAAATTGAAACTGGGTGTTGTTGTGAATTTCAAGCGATTTAAATCAGATACTAGATGTTAACCACCCAATTTCCTGCGCGCAAACTAAACTTTATTAATATATTTCTAATTGTTAATGAACCTTGTAATTGCGGTGTAAGAATATAATTTTGTAGCCTAATGGCAGGGCGCGCACCACGAACTCAAAAAGGTCGTGGGTTCGAATCCGCCATTCGACTACTGGCGTGAACCACTAGTAACACAAGCAATTTAAGCTTACCACGAGTGGTTAAGAGGAATATTAGTAATGTTTATAGCATTTTTAATATTCTTTCAAACAAAAAACAAAACAAAAAAATATACTATCCCATAGCGACCCGTGGGTGTCGTAAAAGGCAGCAAGGGAAATAAACCGGGATATGAGTAGCAGAATGTTCTTAATTGCAACAATCCCTTTAAAAACTATAGTTGTCTAGCTACCTGCAAAGCGTAGTAAACAATTCACATCAAGTAACGATGGCAAATATCCCTATACGTAGCAATTTGTGGCCTACATTAGTGGACTTTCAATAAGCTGTAACGGTGACGGTAGTTGTTAAAATGTAGCATTGAGCCGTATCCGTATCGACATAACAGACTTCTGAGCCAAATTTCGACAGAAAAAATTTTTACGTGGTAGAGCCACGCTGTAGCAATTTTATGGTTGTAGCACGAGTGGTCGGCTCGACCGGGGCAGGACGATGCTCTCACAGAATATTAGCGTAAAATAGCAGCGTAATGCTGCTGTTTTTCGTATAATGAGTGTAGAGAACCGAAGGCCTTTTTTACTGGAATCGAGGCTATCCATCTTAGTCCTCAGGGGTGACAACGCATTTGCTTACTGGTTCTTAATTGAGGATAAATGTGGATATCTATGGGTCACAGCATCCACTTACCATCAGGTGCTCGTTTGCCACCCAATGATTTAAAATAAACAGTCCAGTCGTTCAAGCATAATTAAAATACAAACATCCAAACAAAAATAATTTCATATTTATAAAATTAAGCGGCTTTTCTTATAATGGTTGATTATAGCTTACCTACTTAAATTAAATATTAATTATCTCTGTATTTATCTCTTTTTATTGTAGTATAATGTTGAGGTGAAAGACAGAGAGAGGTAGAGAGAGCAGCTCTAGGCATTTCCCAAATTAACATCGATTTTTGTGAAAAAACATAAAAGTAATGTTTCTTAAGTCTAAGAGCGGCAAACGAGCTAATCCACATAAGAGCCCATACCTACTACCTCAGCTCAAATTTTAATTTTGCCCCCACTTCCCCTTTCATTGTTCATACTAACGGCTACTCAAGGTATATTACTAATATAAGTTGAACCCTCATCGTACTGAAAGCATATACAATGGGAGATCAGCTTATACTGGAAAATGTCTCTGTATTATCGCGAAACATAGGTTCATCCCGCTACAGATGCCGCAGCAGACTGATGGAATCACTGAATAACTGATTCAATGAGTCCATCAGTATTAGTTACCAATACAAAAAAAAATATAATATTAAAAGAGACAACTTTTATTTTATTTTTAATGAATGAAGAAAATTTGGATGAAGTAGTTAGTTTTCGATTTTTTTTAATTAATCTTCATTAAAAATAGCAAGTACTTCATTCAAATTGTCTTCATCTCCTGTTTGATAGACATTTTCAGACTTAAATAAAGTTAACATTGTACTGCTTGGCTCAAACTTTGTGCAACCGCCGCGCTGCGGTCTTGTAAGGCACTTCTCACTCTCATGATATGGTTTGAGGTTTTCGTGAGCATTCTGTTTCGTAATTTATTTTTGACTATGTTCATAATAGAAAACGTCTATTCTACAGCGGCATTAGCAAATAGCAAACTAAAAATAGCCGTGGCAAGTTTCGTTAAATTAAAAAAGGCTGCGTCTCCACAAGCATTTTGTATGACAACACTTCTACCCAAAACTCATCAGCTATTTTGGTTTTTTGCCATAGCTGAAAAGGTAGAATTCTCCACTCTTGCAGCGTCACATCAACGTTTTCAACTGCTCCAACAACATCCTTGAAAGTAACAACTATTTCGTCTTACTTGACTTGTCGCCTGCGAGTTCCATCTCATCCCACTGCTCTAGTATTTTTTTATTGCTTGTATTTTAGCCATTATATGTTAGCTGAACAAAAAGTACGTTCGTTTCACTGCACTTATTATTTTTTATCGTTATAAAAAATTCTAACCCCCAAAATTCCTCATTATGTATTTTTCCCCAAAAAATTTCCCCAAAGACTCTATTTCCCCTATTATTCCCCAAGAGCTATTTTTCCCCAGAATTGCGAAAAATACCCCTAATCTGGTAACAGTGTCATTGAATAAATTGAAAAGGATAGCGCTATTACCTACCTGCGTGCAAAACAAGAAACAGAAAGAGAGTGTGCTCTGTGCTCGCTTAGAATAAAATAACGCAAGCGCCAAATCTCATAATTGCTAATTACGAGAAGACCACCAAGAAAACAAAAAAATGAATCATCACGATTTGAGATGAAGTTATTATCTATCTATTACGTTAAAAATCATTATTCAATTTCATAAGGTTTCTGAGATCTAACTCTAAGTTCAAAACGAGGTTTTTTCGTATTTTTTTCTATTTAGAATTTTTATCGAATCGTGTTTTCACTTCAACAGATTTGAAGATTGTAAGTCCAAGTTTAATGTGTCCAAATAGCAAACTCTTAGGTCTTATAGATACCGAGATCCAGATCGCTCAATATCACCAAAACAGCACATATGGACTCCTAATAGTAATTGACTACTGCTGCAAGATTACATTGCCATTCCTAAGGAATTTGATAAAACACCTCACGTTCTAGAAGTATACTGGCTCTTTTACTTTAAACAGGTGCGTAGTAAATAAGAACCGGTTTGATAACAGAAATACGAATCCAGAAGAATTACTGAGCAGAAAATAAGCCTTGTAATTTCATTTTATTTTTTCTTGTAATATTTCACCAACTAACATAAAAGATTAGATAAACTGCCTTTCTTTCAGAACTTTTTATACGTGGATACCTAATGAAAAACACTGTTACACTACCATGAAGTTCAAGACTAATAAAGTCTAAAAGATATATAATAAATATATAATAAACAAAAGTAATAAAGTGCAGCATAATCATCTTTAATATTAAATTATATGCTTGTATTATTATTTATTTATTTAATTCCAAAACTCTTGTGGCTTACAGAAAATCCAACACGCACACAAGGTTTAATTTTACATGCAAAAAATATTACAAAAAAGTCATCCAATTATAACAAACGAATTAATAGGTATCACTTATGAATTAATAATTAAAAATAATAATCATAAATTAAACAATTATGCAATATTAGTGTTTTAAAATCTCTAAGCCTTTATCAGCGCGTGTTGAGAAATTAAAATATGAAAATAAAATATTAAAATATGAGTATAAGAAGAATGTATAAGAATAATGATGCCTCATTGGTCCTCTGGTCGTAAATGCGACTGCTGTCCCGGGTTCAAATCTCCCAAAATCAGTTATTCGGTTTTTCTATTAAGAAATTCTCAGTAGCATCCTGAAGTCAGTTAGTAGGCGATGTTTTACCCACATGCCTTGGAAAGCACGTAAAGATGTTACTTTTTCATCTGAGCTTGCGTTCACATGGTGCACTATAATCTTGTCATGCGCTGATGACTAGTCTCTTTTGAAACCATAGTTTGAAACTGACCACCATCGCCGAAAGTCGGTCCGAAAATCATTTCAAACTTATAGAAAATAAAACTTCTTTTTAAAAAAAATATTTTTAATTATTTTCTTGTTTGCCTGATATTTTCATAGAAAGAACCAATTCGGAACAATTCGCCTTCTTATCAAATTACTTACTGTGTCCTATATTTACCAACACGTATGGCATCCCGACGGTGGCGACATTATGTCTTCCGCCGTGAATTGTAAGATAACAAAGCGCTGTTTACGATCAATGTAATAAATGGACTCACGAGTTAATTTCATTATGAAAATAGTGAACATAAAAGACATAAAATAAAGAGAGTTGTGGTTTGGATTACTCTTAGTCAATTTATATATTTCGCAAGTGAAAGCTGAACCCGTAGTTTTAACCGACTTCCAAAAGGAGGAGGTACTCAATACGACTGTATATGTTCTTTTAATGTGTGTTACCTCAGAACTTTTTCTAGGATAGACTTATAGATTTTGATGATTATTTTTATTTGACACACGAGAAGCCCAGCTTGGTGCTTCTCGTGTGGTTCCAAATGAATTTGATCAAGATCTGACTAGTAGTTTTTGAGTTATCCTTAATAACGGTTTTTAATTGACTTCAAAAAAAATTTAATGATGTTCTCATTTTATTTATATTGAAGTCCGGTGTACAAAATTTTTAATTTTACTACTTGTATTAGTAAGTATACAAACAAGTTTTATTTCATTCAATGTATCCGTGTCAATATAACTGATATTTACCATCTACTTGTAGTGGCGGCGAAGAGAATTCACTGCCCCATATCATTAAGAGACACCAGAGGAAATCTGAAACAGGAGATGGACAGCAGGATCGTTCTGATAATCTCTAAATAATTAAAAACTATGGTTGCCAACTTGCCGAAAAATTCCATTTATCATTTCACTTAGAAAAGACTATAAATAACCTGACCACGACACACAACAATAACGACGAAATGGTCAATAAATATATATCGCATTTTTACTAAATAGCTACTTGCTTCACCTGGTGTAAACTCAAGACAAAATATGTTCAATTTGCGACTAATTCTAATGATTGACTATTGCAGGGGCTAACAGCTTGACATCGGCACGGATTAAATGTTTGTATGAATTATAAATATTGTGCCGGGTCCAGATCACCCGTGAGGACTAAGAAGTAAAGCCTCCTTTCCAATAAAAAGTGTCTCCAGATCTTTACACTCACCATAGGAAACACAGCAGCGTTAAGCTGCTATTTTAAGCTGGTATTCTGCGAGAACGTGGTCCTTCCCCGGTTAAGCCGGTTCTACCACGTAAAAAGTATGCACTGTAGCTAAAACCTGATTTGTTTGTTACCTAGATTTAAAACAAAGGATAAAGCCAATTTATAAATGCCCAATTCTCGTGTATTCGTCAAAGGTTGAGAGAAATTCTATTATTATAAATCTTTTTTTTGTGTTTAACTTAAATATCTACACAACGAGCAAAGGTAAACCAAAACAATCTGTGGCTAAACTTTGATAATAGATTAATTAAGTTTTATAAAAGTTCTAATATAGAGATTAGAACTTTTAATCGGATGTCACTTTGAGTAAAAATTATAAATAAAAGAGCAACGTATTTATTAAGAGCAACACTGCTGTAATAAAAATGAAAGGCGCTGTGTCTGAAAACTTGTGTAATAAGGTACACAGATTTTATTTGTACGGAAATAACAAATTTATAGCTTTTATACCATAATTTAATAAAAATAACAATCTCAGATATGTAATGCTCCATATCTGACTGTGGTATTTTTATTAAACATATATTATTTGAGTGATATAATATCTACTTACTAAATAAAAAATTGTTAGTCAGTTACCGCAAGTGCCAGCGGGTGTAGCTCGTGTACTATGGTATACATTGGGCGTAGGGCGAACGCTCAGTTACTATATATACTTTCACGATCCTGTAAAATTATTTGTTTATACTAGAAAAGGAAGTAGGTATATTTAATTCATTTAAAATAAGACTTCAGTATGTTATATAACAAGTTAAAACAAAAACACACGCATAGAAAAACCAAAAGAGCACATCCAATTATAACGTCCTAGTTACATTGAAGCGACCGGGTTCAAAATTATTTACGTAATTGTGCTCAGCGTGACACCGGATGTCTTTGTGGCATGTATATCTCGGCGGAGATCTTTCATTATTGCTATGCCTTTTGAATTCGTTAAGAATTGTTACATCGAATAAGAGTACTTTCTCCCATTCACATGGTAAGGATGATGAGGCATTTCCTGGTTTTATTACGAGTTCCTACTACTCAAAAATCAATCATTAAGCGAGTACATTTCTAGCTTTCGTCTCGAATTAAGTAGTATACACTGCATATTATTCCTATTATGTATTATCAGCCAGTACGTACAAAAACCTTACGCGACTAAAATAAAAATAAATTTATAAAAGTTGAAACAATAGACATAAAAATCCGAACTCGTTCCTCTCTTTGTAAAAGAAAATAACGTGAAACCTGCATATGTAAGAAGTTTACAAATAAGGAAATTTAAAAATCATGCACTGGAAGCACACCTTTTACAAAATAAGAAGAGGCAGCCTCTTCCAGTAGTTGTGCACCATATATGAGACGTTACATTACACTTGATTTAGTTACTGTAGTCCATGAAAAGCTGTAATCACTCAGAGAAGACAGCAGATGTTTTTTGACTCGTGAGGGGTAATTAAAGCCTTTTCGGAAACCGGTGTATTCCGGAGGATGTAAGTCAACAAGTCTGAGTGCAGGACGGTTTGGAATGAATTTAGAAAATCCATCATTTTACGGGTATGAACTTCATATTTTTTCTTTGGTTTGGGAAAAACAGCGGTGACAATTACCAGATTTTATAAATAAAAGGCTAAAGCGACACTGCTCAGACATCGTCTTGATTGGTCGATACGACTTTTATCATAATTCGTAACAATTATTAAGTGAAGACTGTAAGTTATTACCAACCTATAATTGTAAAAAAAACTAATGTCATAATATACACATGTCAATGCATCACAAATTCGATTTCGCTAGATGGATGCATCTTATCGTCCATACATATAAATAAAATTGAAGTTTCTGTCTGATATATTGAAATGAACTGCGTTTAATTGAGCTGAGGGGGGTTGTTTACATGCCATTAAGACATGAAAAGCCATTATCTTTATTATTAATAAAAAAATTGTCTATCTGTATGTTTCTTTGTCCGTCTGTCTGTCCGTACTAATTTTCAGAACGGCTGAATCGCTTGTTATGAATCTTCAAGAACAGATGGAGAGCAATACCATGAGTGATCTAGGCCATACTTTATCTTAAGATTATTTGGAGAGAAAAATCAAACAAAAATTGATATAATGATTATTCTTTGACTATCTCAAATCTAAATAACGCTACATTAATAGATCTTAGAGCCGTGGTAGCTCAGACAAAGCAACAGTAGCCTAATGGCAGGGCGCGGACCGCGAACTCAAAAAGGTCGTGGGTTCGAATCCACCATTCGACTACTGGCGTGAACCACTCGTAACACAAGCAATTTAAGCTTACCACGAGTGGTTAAGGGGAATATTAGTAATGTTTGTAGCATTGTTAATATTCTTTTTAAAAAGAAAAAAGAAAGAAAAAAAGAAAAGAAAGATGGTTAACACTCACTGTAAATATGACAGAACGCGAGTAACGAGGATTCGATCCCCGCCGGCACCAATAAAATTGTTAATTGCAATTTTAAGTGCTGATTTACCACGTGCTCGGCGCTGAAGGAAAACAACGGGAAGAAACCTGCATGTCTGAGGAATAAGGAAAAAAATATTTCGAAGACATGTGAAGTTCGCCAACACGCATTGGGGCAGCGCGGCGGACACTTCTTTGCCCTAAAACCCTCTCAGAAATGAGGGGAGGCCTGTGCCCAGCAGTGGGAGGTATATAGGCTGTATTATGGTAAAAAATTGATCTTACCCAAACGAAGCCGGGGCGGATCGCTATATTACGAGCTTGAGGTTCGTGACAATAAAAATTGCCGATAGGATTACCTAAATTAACACTTTAATTTTCTTTACACAAATTAAAACTTAAAACACCAATAACTAAGCACACTAATTCACTTTATTCCGCTCCGAAGCTTCGGTTGTCTCGCCAAATTCAATACTTCCCCGATCGCACCTTGCAGCGCCTATAAATACACATTAGTACCGAATCATCCAGAACATTCAAGTAAATACGCGCACCAATCCACAAAGCGCCGAAAGTTCGAGTCAGCTTCCAGAAGCTTAGTTCTTCATTTCGACAACAGATGGCGCTGTCGATTGAAAGAGAAGAAAGTAGTGATGTCATTTTCTGGAAAGCTCTCCCCTCGCTCCGTTACCCGACACTAGATGGCGCTCGTGCCAGAAGTCAACTTAGCCGCGCAACAGCTAGTTGTTTAATACGCCTAGATCGAGGCCACCTATGAAACCTCGCAAATGCTGCTGGGCCGTGGATGCTTTAGAAAACGGTTGCATAATATGAAGCTATGCGGGGAGAGTATCTGCTTGTATGGATGATGAGGATATGCATCACGTTCTGTGATGTGGTACTCTGTATGATGACCTAAGAAAGAATATGCCCAATAAGGTAGAAAGAAAGAAGGTTTACGGCGACTACGAGACTGTGCATGGATGGCACAAGCAAGGGAAGATATTTAAGACCGCCGCGGCGCTGCAGAGAGTAGAATCTGAAGGCATATGTGTATGTTTCAGTCCCATTAGGGGAGAAATTTGTAGGGAGTCAAGAGCACGCGTGAAAAAATCCCAAGCACGGCGTGCTCCTCATAAGATTCCGTCCGTATACTTGAATAGTTGAAAGAACCATGGGAGTTGGTGGGTTTGTTTATTATGCTCCTGACAATGGTACGGTATGTCGAGCGTATCTTGCAAGCCATACTTATTTTTACTATGGCCATACCAACTAATCAAGATAGTCCGCATTTGTACATCGTTATATAGAATTAGATTGAAATAAAAATATGTCATGTGCAATTGACTCACAAATCAATTCGAAGATATTGAACGGGTCGAAAACCGAGTCAACTGTCTCCATCGGCATTATTTTATGCCAACAATTCTTGTGGTTAACTAAGGCAACTTAGCTTTCATCACACCGTGTCAATGCATGTATTTGTTGAACGAAACAATATGTGTTCATTGTTTGAATTGTTGTTGTTTATTATCTTGCTTCTTTACAAACAAGTAATTCTATAGCGGCATTCAAAAGAACAAAAACATAATTGAAGTCCTTTGTTGTTGGAAACTTAGTTTTCAACAACGCATTTTGTACAAAACCTATCAAAGTCTGAACAGGCCTCTGAATGAACCCCCTCCCCCCTCCCCATAGATTGCGTCCTATGGAGATATTTGCAATGACCTAGAGCATCACCGCAGAGTATCCGGTTATTAAGCTTCTGATAAAAATTATGTTTCACTACGGAAAAAATGCATGTTCATAGGGGGGCATCCATAAATTACGTGAGATGTTTAAGGGGGGAGGGGGTCGAGTCAAATATCATCTAACCAACTAAAAAATGTCGAGTATTGATTTGATTGCCAGTAATCTTCCTAATGTACAACCAAATATTCACTTTTTAGCACTATCAGATCATGAAACTTGTCAAACAATAACTTTTCTGGCAAACACAAATAAAAGTCATATATTAGAAAAAAAGAGACCTTAGTAGTGAAAATGTGAAAAAATTTCTGTCCTATATTTCGACCCTCTCATTTTCTGATGTATATGAGGTTGAAGATACTAATTTGGCTTTCAACTACTTTCATGATACTCTTACCTTATTTTATAATTTGTGTTTCCCTAAAATTATCGTAAAAATAACAAATAAATCTATTAAAAGTAATTGGATTACACCGAGTGTTAAAAAATGTAGCATTAATAAAAAACGTTTGTATTTGAAATATCGTCTTTCGACAGCAAACAGAACACACAGCAAAGAAAAATTGGAAAATATATTACAAATATACAAACATTTTAAGGAAATGCATTCTGCAAGCCCAAAAACTGGACAATACACGCTACCTACTTAATTCTAACAAAAAAGTAAGGCAGCTTGGCAAATAATAAAAAACGTTAATAATGATATGCCAGTTATTAATGACATTACTACAATAATCTCTAATGGCAATACATATTATCAGCTAGATAAAATAGCGGATGTGTTTAACAATTACTTTATAAATTTAAATAATTACATTAAAACACCAAATAAAATAACAACCAATAACGATCATACATCTAAATTGACATTTTATCCCAATTCTATATATCTAATTCCAATACATAACACTGACATTATAAAAATTATTAATTCTTTAAAAAATACAAATTCTACAGGTTATGATGTTATTAGTACTAAAATCTTAAAACGATGCTCCAAATATTTGTCTTTCCCACTAACTTACATTATCAATTTATCTTTTGTTCAAGGCATTTTACCAACAAGACTAAAATTTTCTGTCGTTAAACCACTACACAAGAAAGGTGATAAAACTGACATAAACAATTATAGGCCCATAACACTGATATCTGTTTTATCAAAAGTGTTTGAAAAGGCCATACATACCAGAATCTATAACTTCTTTAACAAACATGAAATATTAAAACCAGAGCAATATGGGTTTACAAAAAAAAGTCAACCACTTTAGCATGTTTCAACTTAATAAAACTAATACGAGTAACAACTAGCCTAAATAACAAAATACCTACAACATCAATTTTCATTGATATTTCTAAGGCATTTGACTTTCTAACTTAGCAGATATGGTGTAAGAGGCAATGCATTAAAATTAATACAAGATTATTTAAGTCAACGAAAACGATGCGTTGAGGTATCAAGTTACTCAGAACGCCATAGAAAAAATTATAAATCACAGTATTGCGAAAATAAACGCGGAGTGCCGCAAGGAAGTATACTAGGACCTTTATTATTTATAATCTATATCAACGATCTTTGTAACATAATTACTCATAAATGTGTGCTATATGCTGATGACATTACCATTAATATTGAAAATAATAAAAAAATGTTTTGACTACGAACATGAAATAAATAGGACCTTAGAAACAATAATAGATTGGTTAAGACATAATAATTTACAAATTAACTACGAAAAAACTAAGATGATAATATTTCAGACATATAATAGTAAACTAGAACCACTTAAAATTGAATATGGGAAAAACATAATCGAAGAAGTTGACCATACTAACTTTTTAGGTGTAACAATAGACAAGTTCTGTAATTGGAAGACACATATTGATAACCTATTGTGACGGCCCAATATTATTATTAATAATTAAATTCAATATAAAGGGGCGTCAAAAATAGTTTTAAAAGATATATATTAAGCAATTAAGTTAAATTAATAAACATAAAGTTAATATATTTCAGACATTAGCCCAATAACATAGTAAATTAAAGGCAAAATTATTGTTTTTCGTAATAAATAAATTTATTTAAAAACTTGAAAAAAATATTTAAAATAAGATAAATAATAGAAATACAAGTCAAAAAATATTATAAAATTAAGTTAAATAACGTTTATAAGATAATTAGAAAATTTGTTAAAAATTGTTTAAGTCATGGGAGGTGTTCATGTATAAAAGAAATTTCCTAAGTTGTGGAAGGAGTTCACGTATAAAAGAAAATTTTCCTAAGTTATTGAAGGTGTTCATGTATAGATGTCTTGTATGGATGAGCTGCCGGAGATACATTCCTGCAGTTGTACATATATATGGGGTGGTCGGGAGCCCGACTGCCTGAAGTACTGTAGCACAATGACTAGTCCTATATTAGGGACTTATGATATTAAACTCAATGATACAAAATCAATACTATAGAAGGTCTCCATGATGAATTTGCATTACAATAGTAGGGTCGTGGGTTCGAACCCTATATATTAATGACTTATGAAAGTAAGGTCTATGATCCAAAAGCAATACTATAGAAGGTCTCTATGATTAATATGAATTACAATAGTAGGGTCGTGGGTTCGAATCCTATATATGAATGACTTATGAAAGTAAGGTCTATGATACAAAAGCAATACTATAGAAGGTCTCTATGATTAATATGCATTACAATAGTAGGGTTGTGGGTTCGAATCCTATATATGCATGACTTATGAAAGTAAGGTCTATGATACAAAAGCAATATTGTAGGAGGTCTCCTTGATGCATAAGCATTGTGTGGGGTGGTCGGGTGACCGACTGCTCCTAGTACTGTTGCAAAATGACTAGTCCTTATTAGGGACTTGAAAAGGAATATTATGGTGGCGTGTGTGCTGCTTCACGAGCAATTGGTCCGAGGTAAACTTGGACTCGCTAACCGATGTGTCCTAGACATATCATCTTAGTGCCGGTGGTAAGCGGGTTTCTTGTAGCAATACGGCTTTCCCGTGGACATCGCACACCCATACCGTTTGTGGGCGGCGTCGTAGCGCATAGCGATGCGTCGTCTATCTTTCGGATTGGGATGATGAGTGTGTTTGGTAGCACTTTTAAGTGTAGCAGGCATACTCAACTTCATGTCTTAGTGCATTAGCGCTATGATACGTGGAGTTTTGTTCATTGGCGTCTTAGTAGCGTGCTACTATGATACGTTGGTGATATTTTTTATATAACAACAATGCAAACTTTGTTGCCAAAGTCGATAGGAATCATGTGGGTGTGTTGTGAGGGGGCGCCACCCGTATGATAGTTGCATTGATGCTTACTGCTACTTGCGGTATTGCGTCTTGTGATGGATCTGCGGGAGTGCTGCGCCTGATTCGACGCATTCTTGTGGTTCTGGTCGATGGAGGTATACAATTAACATCTTAGTGCCGGTGGTAAGCGGGTTTGTTGTAGCAATACGGCTTTCCCGTGGACATCGCACACCCATACTGTTTGTGGGCGACGTCGTTGCGCATAGCGATGTGTCGTCTATCTTTCGGATTGGGATGATGAGTGTGTTTGGTAGCACTTTTAAGTGTAGCAGGTATACTCAACTTCATGTCTTAGTGCATTAACGCTATGATACGTGGAGTTTTGTTCATTGGCGTCTTAGTAGCGTGCTACTATGATACGTTGGTGATATTTTTTATATAACAACAATAAAAACTTTGTTACCAAAGTCGATAGGAGTCATGTGGGTGTGTTGTGAGGGGGCGCCACCTGTATGATAGTTGCATTGATGCTTACTGCTACTTGCGGTATTGCGTCTTGTGATGGATCTGCGGGAGTGCTGCGCCTGATTCGACGCATTCTTGTGGTTCTGGTCGATGGAGGTATTCAATTAACATCTTAGTGCCAGTGGTAAGCGGGTTTGTTGTAGCAATACGGCTTTCTCGTGGACATCGCACACCCATACTGTTTTGTGGGCGACGTCGTTGCGCATAGCGATGTGTCGTCTATCTTTCGGATTGGGATGATGAGTGTGTTTGGTAGCACTTTTAAGTGTAACAGGCATACTCAACTTCATGTCTTAGTGCATTAGCGCTATGATACGTGGAGTTTTGTTCATTGGCGTCTTAGTAGCGTGCTACTATGATACGTTGGTGATATTTTTTATATAACAACAATGCCAACTTTGTTACCAAAGTCGATAGGGATCATGTGGGTGTGTTGTGAGGGGGGCGCCATCCGTATGATAGTTGCATTGATGCTTACTGCTACTTGCGGTATTGCGTCTTGTGATGGATCTGCGGGTGTGCTGCGCCTGATTCGACGCTCTCTTGTGGTTGGTTATGCGGGTGGTGATGTCTGCTGGGATGTATGGGGGACCTTGGGATGGTGTAAGCCCGACGATAGTCGTATTGATGCTTGTTGCGTTCTGCAGCATTGCGTCTCTGCGATGGTTGTTTGGTGGGACGCTCTTCTCAATGGAGCTCTCTGCGTCTTGGTTTGACTCACACCTAAGTAGCTTTGCCCAAGTCGGGTCCCTTCATTGCGGGGCTGCAGACTGTCTGCCCTCCACGATGTTTTATATAACAACATAATATTATATCTCTGTAACTTTCCCACCTTTGAATGATTGAAGGCAACTTGTTGGTGGGTGAGACAAACATGATCGAAAATGCATTTACTCAACGTCAGTGACACAAACCCTTTCTGATGGCGAATTATTACTCTTATCTTATAACTGCCTTCTGGCTATATCTGCCGTTGTATTGGTTGGTGGAGCATATGTGTCGACCTCATGCGGGTGGTAGCTGGCGGGAGGATCTGAGGAGACTCTCAAGGCTGCGGCCGAAAGCCGCACAACGTGGGACCCCATTCCCTTGAGGTGAGCGGTAGACTCCTGACACGCTCTGCGGCTAGTAGCCGTGCTGCTCATGCAATTGGTGATGATGCCATACACTTACATCACGTCTGCAGGAGCGGTGGTCTGGCAGGTGGTGGCGCTCACGGAGGGTTTACGGCCAGTGTACCTATTTGCCTAAACCGTGTGACGTACATTCACTGTGGCTGGATTCGTTCGTATTCTGTATGGCGTTTACACGCATTGACTTGCGCGACTTCGGTCGATGTTTGTGCTTACGCACTAACAAGGGGCCAAGCCTCTTTTACTGGTTCGCCAGTTATTTTGCTGTGGACTACGGTTCAGTTCCCGAATTAGCTTTCCCTTCGGGGGGAGTGCATCAAAATGGTTGGCGCTCACCGTGCACGGCGTGTATGGGGCCGTGTACCTCCCCCTACATTTTTTTAAATAAATGTAGGAGAGCGAAGCCCTTGTATCGGGTATTTTTGTATAAATATATTTTGAGCCTTTTCCGAGCGGGAAGGGATAAATAATATTAAGTTAATAATGTAAACCTGATACAAGTGGAATTGGGACGTTTTATGTTTTTAACCTTTCTCGAGCCCTGTCTTCGTGAACGGGGTTCACTTAGCTTATAAGGCACTACCAACAGCTTTCAACTGCTCTAGCGAATATTCATTCTTCCAAAAGACACCTAAAAGAACTAAGTTACTAAACAAACACAACGTAAATAAGGGTCCTAACTATGACGATCACGCCTAAATATTACAAACGGCCTATTATTAAACCTTTAGAAAGATCATTTAGAAAGACCACAACATATTTTATTTATCTTAGTCACATATATATAATTTTTATTATAAAGGAGAATTAATTATATTTATTCTAATATATTTATTACTATGAGAGGGGGGGAAGCGTTACACTATGTAAAATGTTAGATAAATTTGTCTTTGTTTTAAGGCGAGTGGCTAACATGGAGGCTCTCTGCCTATCATGAATATGTTTCTTCGGTCCTACGTTACGGCTTAATAATATGGGGTAATTCTGTCGATTTCATTAGAGCTTTACGTGGACAGAAAAAAAAAGCATACCCATTAGATACTTGTATTCCCCTTTTTCGCAAACATAAAATATTGCCGCTTCCAGCATTATACGTTTACGAAATCTGTAAATTTGTTCACAAAAATAGTAATTTATTTGAAAAACACAACGATGTTGTAATTAGGACTAGTAGAAACATACATAAATTGTGTACCGAAACAAAGAATACAACTCTACTCAAAAATGTATATTGTATGGCAATACATGTTTACAAAAAATTGCATGTTTGTTTCAATAAGATGAATATAGGAATCTTTAAATGTAAATTATTTTAATTTCTTTTAAATAAATGTTATTATTCAATAAATGACTTCTTAAATGATAAATTTGACTCGAATTGTAATTATTGAATTGCTGAATTTAATTTTTTGAAATGTAACTAAAAATATTATGAATTGTTTCATATTCTTGTTTTATATAGATTTAGTTTCCATAAGTATTGCTGCAAGTATCTTTATACTATATAATAATTGATGTCTTAGTTTTCTACTTTATTCGAAAAATTATCTATCTGAAAATATTTGTACGCCGGAAACGGCAGAATATTTAGGATCGAAATTCTTTTGTAACAGCAGTAATGTACCATATTCTGACAAATAAAGCATCTTATCTTATCTAATCTTACGTTGGAGAGAGGGAGGATGTCGGCAAATATCACGCAATTTTTTTTTGATTGAAATAAAATAAACTATACTATTTTGGTCCATTTAATCCAGATTGTACATGCTTAAGATTTTATCTTAAGCGTATATCGTAATACTATTAACTACAACTGAAATGTCAGATTATTAAACCAATTAGTCAAACCTATGGTCTAGTCAAAGAGTGTATAGTAGGTTTGGCCAAAGACAATTTTTTTTAATGAAGGAAAATATAACTTAGAGTCATTACCATATTCTTATCCAAAAATAAAATATCGAATTATTAGTATGAAGGTCACGTGAGTGCTAGAGAAACGACGATTGTAAGAGACATTGTTGATAAATAAAATGTTTAATCAAATAGTACAGTAAAAATAGAATTTAACTTTGCACTAAATTTCCGATCCAATTTTATTTTATTATAAGGTTTAGGATCACTTACTCAGTATAAAATCACAAAATGCTGACAGATCCAGGTGGCGCTTCAAGCGCCATCTTGAAAAAACGTTATCAGCCGATATCTCGGAAACTATGCACTTTAAGGCAAAAGTTATAGAAACCATTATTATAGAAATTAAAATTTCGCATCTTTTGTTTCCATTAAACTTTTTTGTAAAACTTACCGTTAACGATTTATGGCCCATTTAATGAACCGCCCTATTTTCTATCGCGGCCAATAACTCTTGAAATATTAGATTAATCAATAAAATGCGTAAATCTAGTTTTAAAGATCAGTTTATTTTCTAAAACTTTTGTTTGAAACTTTTTTCTAATGTCCATACTTTTTGAGTTATAGGACGTTTAATGTTTTTTTTTCTTTTTACAATAAGAATCCAACGCGTTTACGTAAGAAATCCACATTGGGAAAATCTCACGTGAGATCGGGGGATGGGGGAGGGGGTTGAATAAAATATCACGATATCTCAACAGGGGCGAGGGAGGGATTATTATTATTATTATATTATTATTAATATCATTTGATTTATTGTCAAACATTATTCAAAATGGAAAAACAGTTGAAACAATTGATTATAATTAAATTATTAAGATATTTAAATTATCCATCCGTTTTTAATTTATTTATGAATTTGATTATGATGAATTATGTATGAAGGAGTTAGACTTGGAGAATATATGGCAAAATGTAAAGAAAGGTTTAGTGGATGCAGCTACCGAAGTATTTGGTGTTAGTAAGAGAAAGAATGAAAGGAAATAATACGTTATGGTGGGATGATCTCATCATCCCACCATAACCACCACCACCACGTATGGAAGCTGAAGCAAAGAAGAGAGCATGGCTAGATTTACTAGCAACAAAGGCTGCTAATTCTAGTGGTACGAATGGTGATATTAAAAATTTCAACAGTGGTAGAGCCACGCGGCAGCTTTGCTGTCGCACGTATGGGCCGGCTCAAACCGGGGTGGTACCACGACCTCACAGAATACCGGCGTGAAGTGGAAGCTCTGCTTCCGCGTTTCGTCTGGTGAGTGCAGGTGGCCGGAGGCCCAAATCCCCCCCCCCATCAACATGGTAGCGGAATTAAATGATAGACTACCCCAGGAGGGTACCAGCACCCCTGGAGAATCCCTCGCTGAGCATCCACGACCATGTTTCTCCACTTCTGAGCGTGGGTGCTCAGGCTGCCCCGCGTATTCTGGGGGGGGGGGCAATATTCCGCTCAAGACTAAAACTGCTCGGGGCAAACGGAGCAGCAAGACCAAGGCGACCCCTGCCACGCTGTCCGTGAATTTCTGCAATATCAGGGGACTTCACTCTAACCTAAACGCCGTCCACTACCATCTCGAGACGGCGAGGCCGGCTCTGCTCTTTCTGACCGAGACGCAGGTGTCCTCTCCGGCTGATGTCTCGTATCTCTCCTGCCCGGGGTACAAACTGGAACACTCCTTTGTGCCTCGGGCTGGAGTTTGCGTTTACGTCAGAGAGGACATCTGTTCTCGACGCCTCGGCAGACTTGAAGGTTCGGACCTGTCCATCCTTTGGCTACGCGTAGACAGCGACGACCATCCGCGCGTCTACGGGTGCCTCTATAGGTCCCATAGCGGTAATGCCGAAACAGACCGACTCTTCGACCACGTCCAAATGGCTGCAGATTCGTTGCTACAGCAGATCCCCTCCGCAGAGATCGTGATCCTCGGCGACTTTAACGCCCATCACGCCGAATGGCTCGGTTCACGTTTAACCGATCATGCGGGGAGATCTGTTCATGATTTTGCCTTGGCATATGGTCTGACACAACTGGTTACTTCGCCTACGCGGATTCCAGATGTGGAGGATCATGCACCTTCCCTGTTGGACCTTCTGCTGACCTCTCACCCGGACGGATATCAGATTTCCGTCGACGCCCCTTTAGGCTCCTCGGACCATTGTCTTGTCCGGAGTGTGGTGCCACTCACGCTGAAATCGCGGTTGCATTCTGCAGGCTGCCGCCGTGTTTGGCACTATAGGTCAGCCGATTGGGATGGGATGCGGTCTTTCTTTGCATCCTACCCTTGGGGGCGGGTTTGCTTCTCGCCGGATGATCCCAACGTTGTTGCGGATTCTGTCGCTGATGTGGTACTTCAGGATATGGAACTTTTTATTCCTTCCTCTGTGGTGCCCATTGGAGGCAAATCTCAGCCATGGTTTGGTCGCTCCTGTAAAATAGCATCATGCTATAAGCAGGAGTGCTACCGAGCCTGGGCTGACGCATCAGCGTCCAGGGATGTAAACTTCAGCGCTCTAAAAAAAGAAGTACAATTCCGCCTCTAGGTCCTTCAAAAGAGTCATTGCCAAGGCAAAGTCAGAGCACATAGGCAGAATTGGCGAGAGACTAGTTCGTCTTCCTTCTGGAACCCGTGCATTCTGGTCTCTCGCCAAGGCTGTCCAAGGGAATTTCTGTCAGCCATCTCTTCCATCTCTGCACAGGGAGGACGACTCACTGGCCCACACCGCAAAGGAGAAAGCCGATCTTCTAGGCTCTTTCTTTGCGTCTAACTCGACTCTCGATGACGGGGGGAGTACGCCGCCGACCATCCCGCGGTGTGAGTGCTCCATGCCGGAAGTGCAGTTCACTCAGCGCTCGGTTCGCAAAGCACTCCTCTCCCTGGACATCCATAAGTAGAGTGGGCCTGATGGAATCCCCCCAATTGTGCTGAGGACGTGTGCTCCAGAGTTGGCACCGGTTTTAACGCGTCTTTTCCGGTACTCCTACTCCCTAGGCGTAGTCCCAAAATCATGGTAGACGGCTTTCGTCCACCCGATCCCTAAAAAAGGCGACCGCTCAGACCCGTCCAACTACCGGCCTATCGCCATCACCTCCTTGTTCTCCAAAACAATGGAGTCCATTGTAAACTGCCAGCTCATGAGGTACCTTGAGGATCACCAGCTGATTAGTGACCGCCAATACGGTTTTCGCCGTGGTAGGTCAGCTGGTGATCTTCTGGTCTACTTAACTCACAGATGGGCGGAGGCAGTAGAGTCCAAGGGGGAGGCATTGGCCGTTAGTTTGGACATTGCGAAGGCCTTCGATCGGGTTTGGCACAAAGCGCTTCTTTCGAAGCTCCCTTCCTATGGGCTTCCCGAGAAATTGTGCGATTGGATCACCAGTTTTCTTGCAGATCGGAGCATCAAGGTCGTTGTAGACGGTGCAAGCTCCGATTGCAAGCTTATTAATGCTGGTGTTCCACAGGGCTGCGTGCTATCGCCAACGCTGTTTCTTCTGCATATCAATGATATGTTGCAAACCCGTAGCATTCATTGCTATGCAGATGACAGCACTGGTGATGCTCTTTACACCGGCCGAGCCAATATTTCTCGGGAAAACGTCTCTGAGTGCCGGGACAAACTTGTGTCTGAAGTCGAGTCTCTGCTGGACAGAGTCTCGGATTAGGGGCGACTAAATCTAGTCCAGTTTAACCCCCAGAAGACACAAGTTTGCGCGTTAACCGCTAAAAGGAACCCCTTTGTCGTATCCCCTCAGTTTCAAGGCACTCCCCTTGTTGCCTCAGCCAGTATCGGAATCCTCGGCGTCGACATATCGAGTGACGTGCGGTTTCGTGGTCACTTGGAAGGGAAGGCCAAATTGGCCTCTAAAAAGCTTGGCGTGCTCAGCAGAGCGGGACAGTATTTCATGCCGGCACACCGCCTGCAACTTTACAAGGCGCAGGTTCGGCCGCTCATGGAATACTGTTCCCATCTCTGGGCTGGGGCTCCCCAGTACCAGCTCCTTCCACTTGACCGCATCCAGCGCAGAGCGGCTCGAATCGTTGACGACCGAGTGCTTTCCGATCGGCTCGATTCACTGGCGCTGCGAAGAGATGTTGCATCTCTTTGCGTATTTTATCGCATCTATCACGGGGAGTGCTCTGAGGAATTGTTCGGATTAATCCCAGCCGCCAAATTTCGTGAACGCACTACACGGCAAACGTCCCGATACCATCCACACCATCTGGATGCTTGGCGGTCCACCACTGTACGTTTCAAAAGGAGTTTTCTTCCGCGTACAACCTCTCTGTGGAATAATTTACCACCGGTGATTTTTCCGGACCGATACGACCTGGGGACCTTCAAGAAAAGAGCTTACTCCTTTCTAAAGGGCCGGCAACGCACCTGCAATTCCCCTGGTGTTGCGGTTGATCATGGGCGGCGGTAGTCACTTAACATCAGGTGAGCCACATGCTCGTTTGCCCCCTCTTCTATAAAAAAAAAAAAAAAAAAAAAAAAAAAAAAAAGAAAAAGGCAGTCTTTAGACATCTTAATAAGAGAGTAAAAGAAGTAGTTGAAAGAAAAAAGCAAGAAATAACGGATAAGAATGATAGAAGAATATCGGATAACTTCCAGGCAAATATTAAAATGTTCTGGAAACTTGTAAGAACTGCCAGGGGACATTCAAAACAGCCTATGATGAATGCTATAAGAGACGAGAATGGCTATATTCTGAATGATGAAGTTTTGAGTTTAAAGAAATGGAAGGAATATTTTGAAAGCGTGTTTATGAGTGAGGAGACAACGTGTGTACTAAGTGAAGTAGAAAAACCGAAAGAAGAGGAAAGAGGTAGCGAGATAAGTATAGATGAAATAATGAAAGCAATGAAAAGCATGAAAGCAGGCTGCCGGATATGATAGAGTTTCACTCGAAATGCTAAGGGATGGAGAGGAAGTGGTGGCAGGCCCGCTGCACACCTTGTTTAATTTATGCTGAGAACTGAAGCGGGTACCGGTAGACTGGTGCAAAGCCGTGATAGGATCAACGGGGTCTACTCGGACTGGTTTGACACCCATAAAGGTGTCAGACAGGGCTGTGTGGCTTCCCCGTGGCTGTTCAACTTATTTATGGACAGTTGTTTGAAAAATTTGAAAGTTGAAGAATGCAGATTAAGAATGGGTGAGTTAACCGTCAAATGCCTTTTGTACGCCGATGATCAAGTTATTCTTGCGTCGTCGGCGAACGTGTTGCAAATGATGGTTACATTAATGAACGGATCATTAAAAGAAAGGGGTATGAAAGTGAACGCAAGTAAGACGAAGGTTATGGTTTTTGAAAGAGAAGAAAGTAAAACGATTAGTGAAATAAGAATAGAAGGGGAGTTGATCGAGCAAGTAGATGAGTTTGTATATTTGGGCTGCGTATTTAGCAGGGACGGGAGATATGATAAGGATATAGAACGACGAGTGAATGCGGGAAATAGAGTAAAAGGGCCTTGCACTCTATTGTAAAGAGTCACAATGTGTCGATAAAGGCACGTATGGCAATTCACAATGCTGTGTTGGTCCCTACTTTAACGTATGGTAGTGAAAGTTGGGTGTGGCAGAAGAATCACGAGAGTAGAATAAACGCAGTAGAAATGCGGTCCTTAAGGAGTACGTTAGGGCTGAATCTGAATGACAGAGTAAGAAATTGTGTAATAAGAGAAGAGTGTGGTTTGCAAGATGATGTTGTAACCAGGATTAAGAAAGGAATATTTCGGTGGTTTGGTCATGTGGAAAGAATGAATGAGGAAAGAGTGACAAAGAAAATTTATGGTGCAGAAGTGAATGGCAGAGTCGGTAAGGGACGTCCTAGGCGAAAATTTATCGACCAAATTGGCGATTTATTGAAAACGGGCCAAATTACGAGTACCCTTAACCGACGAGCATGTATGCGTAGGTGTATGGATGTGAAGGAGGCAAGAGAGGTGTGTCGGGATCGTGCCAAATGGAAGTCTGTAGTCTCTGCCTACCCCTCTGGGTGACAGGCGTGAGTGTTTATGTATGCATGTATGTATTTTAATTTATTCTGGTATTATTCAAACCAAACTGTAAATGATTACCAACTCTAAATAATCGATATCGATTTTTTCAAGAATCTTAATGTGTGTTTTTGAAAATTAATGTGTGCGTACGTGCGTGTGTGCGTGCGTGCGTGCGTCCGTGCGCGCTTGCGTGCGTGAGTGCGTGTGTGCGTGCGTGCGTGCGTGCGTGCGTGCGTGCGTGCGTGCGTGCGTGCGTGAGTGCGTGTGTGCTCTTGTGTGTGTGTGTGTGTGTGTGTGTGTGTGTGTGTGTGTGTGTGTGTGTGTGTGTGTGTGTGTGTGTGTGACGTCGAATGCCGCTTGGAAAATAAAAATCGGTTCAATCGTTCGTAAGATATCGAAGGAGAAAGTATTTCAAAATAACGTTTTTTTAACATAATTTGGTGAAATTTGGAGCGCTTTGCATTTAAAATTAACGGGAAGTTCCAGGGATGGACTGGAAGGTCAACCAATTTTTTTTGTTATTTAGTGCACTCTACTGGTTATATTTTTATATAACCAGTAGAGTGCACTACCCAGTTATATATTTTTAATATTATTTTCTTCTGGGTTGTCTGAAAGAGATTGCTATGTAGCATAAGACCGCCTTTGGTTTTTTCCCTAATTGTTTGTTCATTTTTTGTTATATTTATGTTTTGCAGGTGTACAATAAAGAGTATTGTATTGTATCCTGTATGGACCCTCCTTTAATTTTTAGATATAATTTTTTAGAGAATATAGCAATACTAACTCTGTGAGCATTCTACTTGTTGTCATTATTAAGATCGAGCAAAAAAAATAAACACGTTTTTAACAGAGGAGCCCTGTTTAATTTTATTTTATTTATTTATTTTTATTTTTTATTATAACGGCAACTGATATTATACATTCTGTGAAAATGTCAATTGTCTATCTATTACGGATTATGAACGCGCACGCTGGCAGACAGATGGACAAACAGCGGTGGCTTAGTAATAAGGTCCCGTTGGTTACCTTTCGGGTACGGAACCCTGAGCATTGTAACTATTTTAATTAAAATAATTTGCTATATAACCTAGGACACCAAAATATTAAATCCGAAGCTGGATATTTGATACAGTTACTGTTCTTTGCATGCTGGTTAATACTCGTAACCGTAGTGTCCTTTTTATTTATTTTGGCAACAAATACTCATATTACAGACATAGTAGTTTGCATTTTACGTTTATTTTAAGACAACAAGACCAAATATTGCCCATAAACCTACAAAGTCTTACCATTTTTACATCGTGCGACAATATACCTCGACCCTACCTACCATCTATTTCCGAATAAAACTTATTATACATGTAGATGGAACGACGGTAATAGTTTCGTGTATATTTTTTTATAAAACTGAACCTATGAAAAGTCCACTGCTGAACATAGGCCTCCCTCATAGATTGCCTCATGAGGGGATTTTGTCATAGTTGCCACGCTTAGCAAACGGGTTGGCAACCGCAATTTTGTCATAGTCGCCACGCTTAGCAAACGGGTTGGCAACCGCAATTTTGTCATAGTCGCCACGCTTCGCAAACGGGTTGGCAACCGCAATTTTGTCATAGTCGCCACGCTTAGCAAACGGGTTGGCAACCGCAATTTTGTCATAGTCGCCAAGCTTAGCAAACGGTTGGCAACGCAATTTTGTCATTTCCACGTTGAACGGGTTGGCAACCGCAATTTTGTCATAGTCGCCACGCTTAGCAAACGGGTTGGCAACCGCAATTTTTTATTATTTTGAGTTTGTCAAGTTTTGTTTAGTCAGGAAGATGCTGCTGCCTATCTCCTGCTTCATCTGTCGCCTCTTACGACACCCTCAGGATGATATGGGGTAGTGAATATTCTTAAGCCCCATTTACATTCAGCCCCTGACACTGCTCCTCGCGCTGCCGGCAATACTTCGCTAAATGCCGTAGCAGGATCGCGGGAAGTGTGTATTCACACTCTGCCCTACCACTCACATCGCTTTCGGCTTTCGACTATGGCAGACGTCGAAATCGAAATAATTACAGCGTCCGCGCCATGTCTTCTTGCAATACAAAATTATGTTAATAATTTAAAAAAGATATCAAGTTCAAAAGAAAATAGATAGATAGATAGAAAATTTATTTGCTTAAAAACATAGTACATAAGATGATCAATAACGTGGAACTGACATGTTTTGCCATAATTGGCATACAAAAATGATATGAAATACTTACAGCTAATTACTTACACAAACCCAATAATACATTTTAAAATTATTGCATTGCTTAAAAGTTAGGTACAAACATTCTTTTTGAATTCAAATATTATGTACAAATAAATACTTATACTGATCCTCTCTATTTGAATTCTTATACAGTAAATTGTTCATAAATTATTAATTGAATTATTACATTATTGTTACATAAATAATATTAAATATTATATGAGATTAGTTAAGCTATTATTATTTTAATAATTACACTACAGTATAAATTAATTCATAATTTTAATTATAATAAAATTATAATTATAAATCTCAGGCTATTATGCAAATATTACCATTTAACTTCTTTTACATTTTAATATAATAAATTTGACGAAACTATAATTAATTATGTACATTGGTACTATGTTATCTCAAAAAGAAAATTCGTATTCGTAGAAGATGATGAATTGTGGTTTTTATCGTTGAAATCCCATATAGTAGTGTCAGCGCGAGTAGCCTGTTTACATACTGCCGTGCCCACTGCCCTGCTCACTTCCCTGCCCAAAAGGGCTGAATGTAAATGGGGCATTACACCGCCACTACGTTATTACTTGGGAATATTTATTGTTTCGAATTGTCATTAGGAAGTTCTGCTGACTCTGTTTCAATTTCACTTTGTGGTGTCTTACAGCACCCACGAAATAATGTAAAGTTGTGGATTCTCTCAATTTTTTTTTAAATATTTTGTATTGAAATCAAAATATTTTAAAATAATGTTTCGAAACTTGTATAAATTTCTGATTAAGTTTCGAAACATTATTTATTTATTATATTATTTGTTTATTATATCATATTTATTTTATTATTTTTCGATACACGTTATCGGTATAACAGTCAAGCTCACATGTGAAACAAAAACAATTTCGTAATTCGTAATCGTTGTTTATACATTTGGATTTCCGTATTCCGTATTTTTAAAAAGAAATATTTCCAACATTTGTATCAAATTGGTTTCTAAATGTGGATATGATCACGAAAGTTTCGAGCTAAAGAACGCGGAACTGATTTCGTTTACTGAAATAAAACTTTTCTCTATGTGGAGTGAAAAGCACAGACACACATTACACTACATGTTAATATAAATATACGTGTTTATTTACGCGCCCGATAGCGTAGTATATTGAACTTTTCAATAATAAATAAGTTTCACAAATCAATTTCGACTACGTCAACTTATACGCCTATTTAAACTATGATTACTTAAATCAATATCAGAAACACGAATATAAATATAATAATTATTACTTTCAGACGCAAACATTATATTCTTCTTCTGTACTTCGGACTGCTACATTGATTGTTTTATTTGTTACTGTACTTTTTTACTATGTTTTACCAACATGCCTTGAATAGCACGTAAAGCCGTAAGTACTTCACCTGAGCTTGCGTTCACATGGTGCACTATAATCTTGTCATGCACAGATGACTAGTCTCATTTGAAACTGACTACCATGGCCGAAATTCGGTCAGAAGAGCATTAGTAACATATAAGGAATGAAAACTCTTCTTAAAAATTATTTTTATATTTTCAGAAAAGAAGCCAAGTCTGTCAATTTACTTATTGTGTCCTATATTTACCAACACGTAGGTATGCCATTCCGACGGTGGCGACATTATGTCTTACGCCGTGAACTGTAAGATACCGAAGCGCTGTTTACGATCAATGTTGTAGTGAATGGACTCACGAGTTAATTTCATTATGAAAATAATGAACATAAAAGGCATGACATAAAAAGAGTTGTGGTTTGGATTACTCTTAGTCGATTTATATATTTCGCAAGTCAAAGCTGAACCCGTATTTTATAGTATACAAACAATTTCTGTTTCATTCAATGCACCGGTGTTAACATAATTGATATTTACCATCTACATGTAGTGGCAGCATCGTTTCCGGGACACCTGAGATTTTGAGTGAGATTGAGAGGTTCTATGGGCAGCTGTACACATCGTTGGAGCTACACGCAAGTGTGAGTGACGAACCAAGAGCAAGTCTTATCCGACACTATTCCGACGATATCCCGGACGTCAGTTTGAGCGAGGTTAGAATGGCTCTCCAGCACCTTAAAAATGGCAGGGACCCAGGCGAGGATGGAATTACAGCGGAGCTTCCGAAAGCGGGTGGAACACCGGTACTGAAAGTCCTTCAAAAGATCTTCAATTCCGTCCTCCATGGTGGCACTACTCCGGAAGCGTGGAGCAGAAGTGCGATGGTCTTGTTCTTCAAGAAAGGCGACAACGCTTTCTTGAAGAACTACAGACCGATTTCCCTCCTGAGCCGCGTCTACGTGCTGTTTGCGAGACTCGTCTCGCACGCAGTCTCGACGACTTCCAGCCTCCCGAACAAGCCGGTTTCCGAAAAGGCTTCAGTATACCATAGACCACATACATACCCTGCGGCAGATTGTACGGAAGACCAAAGAGTACAATCTGCCACTTTGCCTGGTGTATGTGGACCATGAGAAATCCTTTGTTTCCGTCGAAATTTGGGCGGTGCTTTAGCGGTGCCAAGTTGACTGTCGGTATATCGAAGTGCTGAAGTGTTTGTACAGTAGGGCTACGATGGCTATCCGAGTACAGAACCAGAGTTCAAAACCTATCCAACTGCAGAGAGGTGTAAGACAGGGTGACGTTATATCCCTGAAACTCTTCACCGCTGCATTGGAAGACATTTTCAAGATACTGGACTGGAAAGGACACGGTATTAAAATCAATGGCGAGTGCATCACTCGCCTTCGATTTGCCGACGATATAGTCCTTATGGCAGAACCGCTGGAGGACCTAAGCACTATGCTCAATGACCTCAATGGTGTCTCCCAACGGATAGGTCTTAAGATGAACATGGACAAAACAAAGATCATGTTTAATGTCTATGTCACACCTATGCCGGTAGTTGTTGGGAGCACTTTGCTCGAAGTTGTTGACGAGTACGTTTATCTGGGACAAATAGTCCGACTTAGTAAGTTCAAGTTCTTAGTAACTTCGACCGAGTGGTCAATCGACGGATTTTACTCGACTGGGCAGCGTTCGGGAAATTTCGACACATCTTCTCATCAGGTATACCTCAAACTCTGAAAACTAGATTGTACAACCAGTGCGTATATATATATATATATATATATATATATATATATATATATATATATATATATATATATTATATTATATTATATTATATTATTGTAAGTATTTATGTTTGTGATATATGTTCATACATTTTTATAAGTATTTATGCCAAATAACCAGATGAGAAAACAGAAATATCCTAACAATAATAATACTATATATTAACGGTATTTCAGTTAGAGAGAACGGACTTAATTACTCTTGGCACTCTATACCAGTCTATCCTGGGAGAAGAAGCAACATTGTTAAATATTATAGATTCATCATCATCATCATCATTACAGCCCTTCATAAGTCCACTGCTAAATATAGGCGTTCCCCAAGAAATGCCACAAATCACGGTCCTGTGCCACCTGCATCTATCGACTTCCCGCATGTCTTACCAGTTTGTCACTCCATCTTGTGGAGGGTCGCCGCACACTTCGCTTACAGGTACGAGGCTACCACTCGAAAACCTTAAGTCCCCATCCATTGTCGATTATTCAAGCTATATGGCCGGCCCAATACCACTTCAGCTTACTAATCTTTTGGATTATATCGGTTACTTTGGTTCTACTGTGGATATCCTGATTACAGATAATTTTGATAAATATCGTTATAACAGTTTCAACATTTTTCACTCATACAAATCAACGGTTAGTCACCAGAACTGTTTGTTTCAGGGCTACTTTGGTTCAGTTAAAATAGCGGTTAAACGCCCACCTCTGTTCCAATCGCTTCACGCATTGAGGTAGGAACTGTTGATTTTATTATGTACTGGGTGATAGTGTGAAGGGTGCCTTTTTCTATTTGGAAATCCACTAAGATTGAAACCACTCTCTTACCTATTTCTAAGCACCAAAATCAGTCCCCTGATATTCCAGTTCTAGTATAAACGGTTAAGGAGCCAGTAAAATTACTGGCGGACGTCTAGTCACGAAGAGTAAAGACTCATCTACTGCCTAGTTTGATTGAAGTTGGTTATGTCCGTGAGCTGCTAAAGCTACTAACAGTCAGTGAACTGACAATTCGTTTATCAAGCTTATATTAAAAGTAAAGTCCTATGTAAAAATAAATAGAAATATTGAAATGAATCCTTCACTAGAAATACGAAATTAAACTGACTCTAGGCTCATGCTATACGGGCCATTCTTCCATCTCAGTAACTCGCTTGCAAACCGCCGCAGATACAATTTAAGGGGAAATATAATCTCAAATGGCTTAGCAAGATCCTTCGTTATGCCGAAAATATTGCATTAATTTTGAAATAAATATATGGTAAAGTTGAGGATTAATGTTAAGGATTATGTTAGACGAAAACACGATTTCGTAAAATTTTCTCGATAGAAAAAAAAATCCAAAGTTATCTCCAAAATAAACAATAAACCGCTGTTATTCATAAAATACTTTAAATAAGATCATGAAACTTTGCATACTAACTGAACTAACTATAAAGCAGTGCTTATGTTATTTACTTTTTTTTAAAATACCATTATTTTCACTGTAAAAAGAAATTACCTAAACTATCGCCTTTTGAAGCCTGATTCCTGCCGCACGGTCGCTTCGCTTCGGCCTTTGAACGGGGAGGTTGTGTCGCTTACGAATATACATTACGCAACAGGACGACGTAAAATTAAAATGGGAAATAACCGTAATAAAAATAAGAAGCGACTGGCTTGGCGTTAAGAAACAGGCGTAAATAGGATAAAGCTAATGAAATAAGTGTCTAACGACCTTTCTACTTACAGTATTAGTGATTACAAACATGTCGGTACATAGCATACGACGCGCGGGCAAGTGGGGACGAAATTAGAATTTGAGCTGACTTACTCTATCCCCTTAACATGAAAGTTCTATGCAATCTACACTAAGAGGTTTTACGGGCGGAAGCAAATGCGCCGCTTATGCAGTATCCAACCGCAACTGATAACCATTTGTTGAAACTGATTGACAGCGGATCTCGCGATTGTTCTTCGCAAGAGCTTCTGCGAGGGTTAATGGTCATTACTCGTGTAACACGGTCGATACGGATCGATTTAATGTAAATAAATGTACATGAGTAGATAAACAGAATTATCTACTCATGTGCAGGTGCGGAGCGGTCCTGCCGCGTCCTCTCAAAACTGAGGTTGAAATTCCGATGTGAATAAGTGCGACATATAATACTAGAGCCGATGCAGATGCAAAGGTAAAACCTTTTGCTAGCATCTTAAATGGAGCGGAGTAAAAGTCTAGAGTCATAACTATCTTTATTTCAACAAAAGATTCAATCAAATGGTGTGACATTGCGCAGATATATATTAGCGAATTGATTTGATAGTAAAAGAAAAAAAATCTAATTCAGATTTTTATTGTTTACAAACCTTGTCTGCGTTGAGCTACAAATATTTCCGAAAAAATTATGTAAATTGGCCTACGGGTTACGGAGGATATGATATGGATTTCAAAGAATCGTTTTCTGCCATGGATGGCTCCAATAAATGAACAGTTTCATTATATAAACTACCGGTTAGAAGAGTTATCATAGTAATTAATTATCATATGATTCGATTCGCTAGATGTAGGTGGATGTAGGTGGCTCAGACCATGTTTGGTGGCATTCCCTGGGGGAGACCTATCTTCAGAACATGGTGCAAACGATAATGACTAAAGATAAATTTAAAATTCAATTTCGTATTTGTTTGTTTCGTATTTCGTATTATTATATAATTTCGTATTTGTTGCAAGTCTAGGCGTATGGTAAGACATACAGGAAGTTGATGAATGCAGGTGACTCAGGACCGTGTTTTGTGACATTCATATACTTACTATAACTTTAGATTAGGACATGGACGCGGTAGACTAAGAACTAGGATTGCCTAAAATATTTACCGCCTCATCACAGAAGTTAAACATTGCAGTACTCTTCGTTATTCTTACTAAAAATAATTTTGTTTTGTTATAAACATTTTATTCTTAGATTAGTTGCAAGATATATAGTTAGATAGTCAAAATAAAAATTCATTCTATTCTTTTACCAATAGCAGTATCTTATCTCTATATTAATTTTAAAATTTTTGTAAAGTTTTACGAGACGTTTAGTTATGATTTATTGAAGTAATATGTATTACGCACTAGAACAGACACAAATAATGGCTTGCAACACTTGTTAGAGTCCAATGGCTCTAACTCAATTAGTATGTGCCAGGCGTTTGCCGCAACGTGACAAATTTAAGGGCTAAGTTAAAACCTAATAAATATGTAACATTCACATTGTGGTGTTGTGTAAGCCACACGAGAGAAAAAAAGCGGTCTAGGTGCGACCTGATAGGCCCCCACGACTAACTTCGCAGTAGGAAGAATAAAAAATATCATATGTTTTAATATTTTATAACATTTTTAATTCGGCACAAAAAACGACTTGACCGATTTTGTCCAAATTCTAATGAGGTCTAAGTTACATAACTATACATTAAATGACACTGGTCCCATGTCAATATCACCCTTGTTCTTGAGATACACGAGGCGAAAATTTAATCCGGACATACATACATACATACATGTGCACACACTGACATCCTCTTAAAAACTATACTATTCGACTCTAAAGACTTTGAAACGTGGAGATGTGTTAAAATTTTCAATTTGCAAAATCGGACCTATTACAATAACTTCCCACTGGGAAGTTAAAAAGGGCCAAAAAGTGACGGTTTGCGCTATAGTTTGCTGCATAATCGGCAAAACACACGAAAATTAATTATTATAACGTACACTACGTACATTATACTTCAATGGTATAATTTAGAATTTTTAAATACCTAACATCTATTTGATATTAGGTTTTTGAAAATTCTATGCAAATACACAATGGAATGACTAAAATTATACGTTTAAGTAACAGCGGCCTTAATGATGTAGGCATGTACAATAGTTGTACTTTAAGAGAGATATAAATTTCACATATGATGCGGGTGGATACGTTCTTTAATGTGTGCCACATCTCTCGTGCCCTAAATCTTTCTAATGGGTTGCTTCCGCCTTGCGAAGATATTTTATAAGTGAAAGAACGCAGTTAGGTTTAGTAGTCGAGTATTAAATAGTCTAAAGGAAACTTACGTACGTATTATAATATATTCAGACTTATATTGCCTTAAACAACCCAAGCCTCACGAGTTAAATGCTGAACTTAGGCCTTCCCCAAGGAATTAGGTACGAGGCCTTTTGAGAATTTTCCTTCTTCATCAATTGATCGATTGTTCGTTCTTCGAGGTATATGGCCGGGTCACTACACCTTTAGTTTCATAATCACAATCATCATCACAGCCCTTTACAAGTCCACTGCTGAACATAGGCCTCCCCCAAGGAACGCGCAAAGCACGGTCCTGAGCCACCTGTATCCATCGACTTCCCGCATGTCTTAGCAGGTCACCACTCGATCTAGTGGGGGGTCGAACTAATCCGTTGGGCTATGTCGGTCACTCTGGTTCTATTGCGGTTATCCTCATTTATAAGCAGCTACATCACGCGGAGAAACTACGAGTATAGCCCTTACCATAGCTCCCTGAGCGACCTTGAGCTTTCTCATACAGCCAGCAGTGAATGATCACGTCTTAGATCCGTAAGTCATCACTGGCAACATGCACTGTTTGTATAAAGATATACAACTATATTATTATACTACTCATATGGTAACCCCTAAAACTGAAAAATAACATTTTTTTCAACTATAATAGCCATTGCATTACTACTATACCTACATACATAACTAAATCAGACCGATTCATCTGAGTAACCTACATAATTAAACACATGAATAATTCAAATGTTTACTTTCAGCTTGCACAACGAAATGCGTGCACCAAAACAGAACATCACTAATAAACTTTTGTTTGTTTTATCGTAAGTTTGTATATGTTCTATTGCCAAAGAGTATGCTTTTGAGCTTCTACTAATCTATCGTATAAACATATCAACATTAGTTTCCCATGTTTAACTTACGTAATTATTTGGAATTAAAGCTTTCTGCATGATTCACTACAGTATATGGGCCTTTTGAAAGTAATGAAACACTTATTTTTATTTTATTTTATTTGGAAAACTCCCAGCAATTGCTTATTTTTAAATAAAAAGGTATAATAATGCACTATCAAGCCATTTATTTGTTACCATTTTTAGAATTAAGTTCACAGATAAATCAACTAGTTAAAAATTACTTGAATAACGATTTCTTATATTTACGCGATAACTACACATTTAAATAATATGTTCTAGTTTTTACGGATTATACGTATGTTAACTTTTTTATATACCCGACGTTACGAGCACTTTACAGCACCCATGGTCACGGGGGGAGGGGGGGACTGAGATGTTCAAAGTCCAGATGTAATAGTTAAGCGCTCTTACCACAGATTATAATTATTAATATTTGTTCCGATCTATGCAGTATGAACTAATAGTATCTTGAAGTCTTGCAGTTGTATGCTTGGGCTGGGATTTGTTTTTGTGTGGGGCTAATTCGTTCAAGACTGGCAATAAAAGTACCCTATTTAAGTAATAACCACCATTGATTGTATCACTTTTCCCTACAACACGAAAAAACATTTAGGGACATTTAAATCTAGATTGTTTATATAACAGTACATTTCAAATCTTTCCAGGTCCGATTTCAATAAAATAGTATCCTGTGTTATAGCGATAAATTTAAGTATATTCATATCATCTGCATATAAGAGTAGGTGCTTTGGAGTACATAAAACACTTCTCTACGTCGTTCACAAAGATAATAAACTTAGCGTAATCACCATTCAAAAGGAATTTCTTAGCTTTATTGTATGCCGTGTATATTAGTTTTTAGTCGACATCAACTCTATGGGATAAAAACATGTGTACAATTCACACGCAGTAGATGAGAAACCTTCAGAAAAGGAGACCGAGATAACAAGAAACACTGTATACTCTATTCTATCTCATTCTCTCGCAGGCAGTATCCTATAGATGTATATGTTTGTCTCTTTTAGTGTTGCTTTTTTTCATTTCATCGAGGTTCAAATCACGATTTGAAAGAAGTTGTCACTTAAAAATGAAAGAAGTTGTCACTTAAAAATGAAAGAAGTTGTCACTTAAAAATGGAAGAAGTTGTCACTTCGAAATGAAAGAAGTTGTCACTTAAAAAATGGAAGAAGTTGTCACTTAGAAATGAAAGAAGTTGTCACTTAAAAAAAGGTGATCAGAATTGTCTTATAACACCTCTACTCGGTGTTTTATCCCAATAAATACAAAAAGAATGTAACGTGGCAGCTTATATAGTGTCCTGCTGCTAGGTACGGGACCATTTCTGAATCCATCAAGCAACCTTTATGCGTGTGGTCAGACTTTAGATGTTCTATTTTAATTTCTTACAATAATTTCATACATGTTGGATTTCTCACGGTGTTTTCTTTCACCGAAAATCACGTGGTAAATCGACACTTAAAATTACAATTAAGAATTCCGTACATGATAAAGAGCGAACTCTCTGTTTTCTCGCGTACTAACTTTTACGCATTTACAATTTATGCAAATAACATCCGCAACGTCTTTGTCTAAGCTATAAAATGTGTTTGACATTAATAAGTTAAAACATTAGTCACTGTTTACGTAAAATCTAAGACGCACAAACAGACTTAACATTCTCCACAACACTAATTAATGCTTTAAACATGTATTAGAAACGATATCATTCATACGTGTAGTGCGGGTCTTGTAGAAAAAGGGCAGGTCATGTTAAAAAAAACCTTTTCAGACCTGAAAGATGCTATTTTGTGTTATTGTACAATATTTGCCGATAGAATTCCCAAAATTAACTCTTTAATTCATTTTACACTTATTAAACTTAAAACACTAATAATTAATCACACTGATTCACTTTATTTCGCTCCGAAGCTTCGCTTGTCTCGCCAAATTCAATACTTCCCCGATCGCACCTTGCAGCGCCTATAAATACACATTAGCACCTAAACATCCAGAACATTCAAGTAAATACGCGCAAGGCGTCGAAAGTTCGAGTGTCGGCTTCTAGAAGCTTAGTTCTTCGTTTCGACACCAGATGGCGCTGTCGGTTGAAATATTAGTGATGTCATTTTCTGGAAAGCTCCCCCCGCTCTCGTCCCTGACACTACATAACGTCAACTTAGGCGCGCAACAATAGAATACAATGAAGATAAAAATGTTATTATTACTTAAAATACATGATTTTACTAAAAGAGTAATTGTTTTTATTGCTCAAGAACACGGTTGTCGGCCAAGGTATCCTTGACGTGAATAAACATGTAACTATGAAGAAATAAAAGTTACCGCAGAAAAATGGGCACTGTTTCCACACGGGTAAAGCTACGAGCAGTTGATACTTTTCTATATCATAATATAATGCGATTTCTATATTATATATATATATATATATATTATATATATATATGTATATATATATATATATATATATATATATATATATATATATATATATATATATATATATATATATATATATATATACATTAGGACCTGTATATTACGGTAACTTAAATATCGTAGGAAAAGAATAATTAAAATAAACTTAATATAAAACCTATAAGAAATCATAGCTTTTATAATCAATACTAGGCCCATCATCCGGTCTATCATGAGATCAGCTCCATGGTACCATATACATTGTCATTGAATTTACATGAGTAAGGTAATGTCAAGACCGTGCTTTGTGGCATTCCTTGATGCCGCTAAGTACCTACGGGATGATGATGAATGTCAGTAAGTGCTTCAAAGATTTACTACAAACATTGAACCGGATAGACATAAAGAAAGCAAGTAAATGAAAAGCTTGTATAAAAGTAATAATATAAAAACACCTAATATATAAATATACCTAAAAAAATAAATAACCTAACAGTGTCACCAAAAATTTGTTTTATAACGTCCTTTTTATATGGCTGATAAGAGAAAAAAAATCATATCTTATTTAAAATAAGACTCGCGGCTCAGTCAGTCAACAAAACCAGTAAAAGTTTTTTGAGCACCACTCTCACAGAATACCTGCGTAAAATGGCAGATTAACGCCGCTGTGTTTCGTATGGTGACTGTAGAGAACAGGAGAACTTTTTTACATAAATCGAGGCATTCCATCTTAGTCCTCACGGCTGACAACTCATCCGCATTTTGATTCGTAATCGAGGATAAATGTCAATTAATGTACATGTCTACGGGCCACAGCAACCATTTACCATCAGGTAGACTGTGTGCTCGTTTTTCACCCTTATGCTATAAAAAAACGAGTTGCGGATTATGAAAACTTTTTTTTAATTGTGTAGTTATACAATCGAGTATTCGTGTAATCGAAACATTTGACAGATTTAAGTACTGGATACGGCACTAGGAGTGCTAAGTTGGTTGCAGCTCTTATTTATAGGACACTAAGGATCCACGCCTGGTTCGTACTCTGTCAGACATACTTTAATAATTGATTTTAAGCTTTCCATTAAGTTAATTTCTCTTAATAGAAAAATAGCAGTAAAATGCTGCTTTATCATAAAGACTAAGCCATGGTTAGGGTTCCATTTTTTGTGGTGAATAAGCAGGCATTTTTATGTTCTATGTTTATTTTTGTATGGTATCTTTTTTGGTGTTTGAAATGGTGATTGAATCTCACATGATTGTCATCGCCCCATTTGTATTCAAATTTAACAGTGCTGTTGTCTGTGTTCCCATGTGTTTGACATACCAAGGCCGTCACATCAACATACCAAGCCACATGACTAAGGCCAACAGCAGCAAGAGAGAGTTATTCCCAGCTAAACAGACTAGGAGATAAGCTGTATGCTGAAACCCTCGTGTCATCAAGGGAAGCAGCATGCATTCCCATTGTTCTCAAGGCCGCACTTCAGATGGGACACAACAGAAGATCGAACAGACAGATTTTGGCATAGCCTATTTTAACCGTTACTGGTCTCCAGTAACCGTTAATATAACTATCCTAATATTCTTCTCGGTATGCCGTTCAATAAATCAATAATCCATATCCATACTAATATTATAAATGCGAAAGTGTGTTTGTTTGTCCTTCTTTCACGTCGCAATAGAGCGGCGTCGGCATGGCATGATTTTTTGTATGGGGATAGTTCGGTGGCTTTAGAGTGACATAGGTTACTTTTTTTCCGCGGAAAAACATTTCATTCCCATGGGAAAATAGAATATGTTGCTAAAGTTTGTCCTTCTTTCACGTCGCAACAGAGCGTCGGCATGGCATGAATTTTGGTATGGGGATAGTTCGGTGGCTGTAGAGTGACATAGGCTACTTTTTACCGAGGCAAAACATCTTATTCCCGTTCCCGTGGGAAATATTCTATTTTATGCCATGCCGACGCTCTGTTGCGACGTGAAAGAAGGACAAACTTTTGCAACATATTCTATTTTCCCACGGGAATGAGATGTTTTTCCGCAGAAAAAAGTAGCCTATGTCACTTTAGAGCCTCATTCCCGTGGGAAAATAGTATATGTTGCAAAAGTTTGTCCTTCTTTCACGTCGCAACAGAGCGTCGGCATGGCATGATTTTTTGTATGGGGATAGTTCGGTGGCTGTAGAGTGACATAGGCTACTTTTTTCAGCGGAAAAACATATCATTCCCGTGGGAAAATCGAATATGTTGCAAAATTAAATTCAGCTAGGTGGCGCCACCGTGATTCTACAAGACGGACGACGGTACGATGGACGAACACAGAAGGTCAGAACATCTGGATTATTATGTATTTTTACCAAAATTAAGATAAAAAATGTATGGATCTGTATTTTTTCACGGAGGACCGGGAAGAGAGCGATAAAAAACATAAAATTCACCAGCTGATTTTCTTCAAACGTTTTGGTGCATTGTAATTCACAGAATAGGCGATAACCTCGCAGACGATATTAAGTAATCCGTTGAAGCTCTGCCTACCCGCAAGGGTTACAGGCGTGATTATAAGTATGGATCAGAAATACTATCACCACCTGTCACGCTTTCACCCTTAACTATTACTTAACTGTGGTAGAAACAGTTTTTAGTAAGCCTTATTAATAAGCCTTAGTAATATTTATGAAACGGAAATGAATACAGTTCTTATATGTGGTTATGAATGAATCGGTATTACAATAAGAAAAATTGTGCAGAATTATAAGAAAAATATTTTTGAGAGTTCTTATTAACTAACGTATACATAGTTTAAATTGATATCGCTAGATGTCGTTACTAGATTTTTAAAACGCGGTAACGAAATGTTTCCTGACATGTACTTAACTCCCGCCGTTGAGCCGCGCGTCAACTTATAGTGCATACGGTATCTATACGCTTAAATTGTTTCTATTTCGTAGCTTATTCGACTACCTGCTTTCGATTTCGGTTGTTTGTTATTTGCTTTGTGATTTGGTTAAGGTTGAATGGATTTATACTGGCTTTCATTTTCGGATTTGTGTATTTTCTTGGATCGGTTTTGTTGATTTGGTTGGTATTCCTTTATACATATTTAGACTCTGGCTTTGATTTTGGATTTTGTTCATTTAGAATCGTGAATTGGTTTTCATTGTTTAGGTGGTTTAACAATATTTCCAAGGAATATTAATAGTATAGATAGTGAATAAAACTAAATTTACGGATTTTATCGCGTTTATTTCACTACTTTTATTTATTTTTAATTCCCGACGTTTCGGGTGCTTTACAGCGCCCATGGTCACGGGGGGGACTGATGTTTGACGTCCCAATGTCATAGTCAAACCTTCAGTTTTTGAATATTAATTTTTGGTCCCATTTACGCAAAACGAGCTTATAGTATCATGAAGTCTTGCAGTGGTATGCTTAGGTTTGGGTTTAATTTTGTTAATTATAGGATCCCAAGCAGGTGGCAGCACCCACCCATCTTCTCTATTGAAATTTGGATGTTTTTTAATTTCAATAGCCTCGCGTAACATCCTTGGTAGGAATCGGTGTTCTTTTACGAGGATTTGTGGTTTACTTTTCCCTACAACACGAAAAAACATTTAGGGACATTTAAATCTAGTTTGTTTATATAACAGTACATTTCAAATCTTTCCAGGTCCGATTTCAATAAAATATTATCCTGTGTTATAGCGATAAATTTAAGTATATTCATATCATCAGCATATAAAAGTAGGTGCTTTGAAGTACATAAAACACTTCTCTATGTCGTTCACAAAGATAATAAACTTAGAGTAATCACCATTCAAAAGGAATTTCTTAGCTTGATTGAATGCGTGTATATTAGTTTTTAGTCGACGTCAACTCTATGGGATAAAAACATGTGTATATTAACATGTTATTATACTATAATAACATGCCTGCTGAATATGCAGTATTACTCAAACACTGCCTCACATCTGGCTATCTATTGTGGAAGGAAGAGTTCTACAAGCAAGTAGATGGTGTGACGATGGGCTCACCTTGTATCTCCCATAGTCGCCGACATATTCATGGAAGACTTCGAGGAGAAAGCCCTTCTTACTGCTCCTGTAAATCCAAGATTCTACAAGCGGTACGTAGACGACACTTTCACAATTTTACCATCTGACAAAGTAACTGCATTTTTAAACCACCTTAACTCTATAAACTCTAAAATACAATTCACAATGAAGTTAGAGGCAAATAATTCTTTAGCTTTCCTAGATGTTTTAGTCATTCGAAATCCTGATAACTGTGTATAGAAAAAAGACCCATACCAACCGATATTTAAATGGTGAATCTCACCATCATCCTTCAAAGTTAGCTACCGTGGGTAAATATTTGTTTCAGAGAGCACGAGGCATCTGTGACAGAAAACATCTGGCCCCCGAGCTGCAGCATGTCAAGCAAGTGTTGCAAGACAACAAGCTTCGGATCCCGCGCCTACGTGACAGTGACCGAGTGAAGCCGGCCACAGTCGAGCGTGTGCCTGCTGTACTACCACATGTCAGAGGAGTCACAGACAAGGTTGGCTACATCTTGAAGCGAGCTTCCATTAAAACATACTACAAGCCGCCGAAGAAGATTAGTCAATTTTTACCATACGTCAAGTGTAATATCCCTCTACAAGATGCAGGAGTGTACAAGTTAGATTGTGAATGTGGTCTCTCTTACATAGGTCAAACAAAAAGATCCATAAAAACCCGCGTGAAAGAACATATAGCTGACGTGAAGCACCGACGCTCCGGGAAGTCTGCAGTCTGCGAACATGTTCAAGATCGTCCCCGCCATTACATTCGATTTGATAAACCACAAATCCTCGTAAAAGAACACCGATTCCTACCAAGGATGATACGCGAGGCTATTGAAATTAAAAAACATCCAAATTTCAATAGAGAAGATGGGTGGGTGCTGGCACCTGCTTGGGATCCTATAATTAACAAAATTAAACCCAAACCTAAACATACCACTGCAAGACCAAAAATTAATATTCAAAAAGTGAAGGTAGCCGGACTAACTATTACATTGGGACGTCAAACATCTCAGTCCCCCCTCGTGACCATGGGTGCTTCGATTAAGTTGATTCGATTTTTTTTTTGGCTATCATTTTCGGATTCGTGTTGTGTTTTGAATTGATTTTGTTGTTTTGATTTTAAAAAATATTCAAATATAATATTTATTCCTTTTAGATATTTTAGATATTTTGCTTTTAAAAAATATTTAAAAGGAAATTTAATTCCTTTTAGGTATTTTACATATACATACATATACATACATATAAATACATAAACACTCACGCCTGTCACCCAGAGGGGTAGGCAGAGACTACAGACTTCCATTTAGCACGATCCAGACATACCTCTCTCGCCTCTTCCTTATCCATATACCTACGCATACGTGCTCGTCGGCTAAAGGTACTCTTAATTTGGCCCATTTTTAGTATATTGGCAATTTGGTCGACAAACTTCCGCCTAGGACGTCCCTTTCCGACTCTTCCATTAACTTCTGCAACATATATTTGCTTTGTCAATCTTTCCGCTATCATTCTTTCTACATGACCAAACCACCACGTATTTTAACGTTTTTTTATAAATAGGTTTTTGTAACTTCGTAGTGCCTCGCAAACTTAAGTCCAACCTTTCAAGAGTATCTTCTCAAAATCAAGCAAAAAGATTAGCTCGATCGCTAAAATCTTTAGAAGATGCTGAATTGAGAAGGCAAGAACAAGCGGAGCGTCAGGCTGCTTTTAGAGCTTCTGAGACACCTTCTCAACAACAGCAAAGGCGTCTTGAACAGACAGAGCGTCAGGCTGCTTTAAGAGCTTCCGAAACACCTTCTAAAAGTCAGGAAAGACGTCTTGAACAGGCAGAGCGTCAAGCTACTTTAAGAGCTACTGAAACACCTGATCAAAGTCATCAAAGGCGTCTTGAATTGCAGAGCTTCAATCTACGCAGGCATGTGCTGTTCCAATGGCAAAGTGTCTCTTCCGTTACTTGGGGAACCAGAAGAACTTTGAAAACTCTCTTTTTATATGATACTAATGAGTCACGGTGCTTTTTAAACAGGATCCGGAAATATAACTCAAGCTTTCAAATGACGTCCTTCGAAGTTGACCGGGAAATAATAATGCCGGGATTTTCGCCTACATTTACGGTGCAAGGGCAAATTTATCATAGAATAGGTTCACTTTTTCTAGCTGAAAACGAACAGCATAAATTTTTACAAGCATATTTTATGGGTGACGAAGAAATTGAAAGAGATTGAAATTGTAGACGGTCGCTGCCAATTTATTCAGAGAGTTGAGAGAGACACAGTGTTCAAAATTAAAAGATTCTTGCATGAACGTAACATTTTAGTTAAAAAATTTAAAACTGCTTTAGAAAACCTACCTGAAGAGGATTATAAAGTCGTCATTCACGCAAATCGGACTCCTCGAGGAAAGCATGAAAAGCGCTACATTGCACCTTTGATAAACGAAATAGCAGCCGTAATTAGTGGTGATCAATTTTCTTCACGAGACATTGTCTTGTAAGCACGTGATGATACGTTGCAACGGGTAGGCGATACATACAAGTTTTATGACGCTCTGCAATACCCATTGATTTATTGCAAATAACAAGAGGTTTATCATTTTCAAATTCCACTCATTAACCCGGTCACAAAGGAGCCTAATCCGAACAAAAAAGTATCATGTATGGATTTTTATGCGTATCGTATGATGTTGCGAGATTTTAACCTCTTAGCCCGGTGTAGACAATTATTTCATCAATTTTTGGTAGACATGTATGTAAAGGTAGAAAGTGAACGTCTCCGTTATATATCTTTAAATCAAAAAAAGTTGCGCGTTGAGTATTATATACATTTACAAGATGCAGTTTCTAGCGACGCCAATGTAAACCCCAGAGATTTAGGTAAAATGGTAATTCTGCCCTCATCATTCGTTAACAGTCCCCGCTACCTACATGAGTACACACAAGACGCATTCGCCTATGTACGAACTTACGGAAGACCTGATCTTTTTGTTACTTTTACTTGCAATCCCACATGGAACGAAATAACCGAGGAGCTAATGCCGGGCCAAAAAAGTACTGACAGACACGATTTAGTTGCTAGAGTATTTAGATTAAAAGTACAAAAATTAATGTATGTAATTAACAAAGCGAAAATTTTCGGAGAGGTGCAGTGCTTCATGTATTCAATTGAATGGCAAAAAAGAGGATTACCGCATGCCCACATTCTAATATGGCTTAAAAAGAAGTTGCAGCCCAGCCAAATAGACGACATAATAAGCGTCGAGATTCCGGAACCTGAGCAAGATAAAGAATTGTATGATACCATCGTCCGAAATATGATTCACGGTCCATGTGGGGCACGAAATTCAATATCGCCATGTATGAAAGAAGGAAAATGTACAAAGAAATTCCCTAAACAGCTATTAAAAGAAACAGTGCACAATGACAATGGCTACCCTTTATACAGACGCAGAGCTCCCGAAGATGGTGGCAGGAAAGTTACAATCAAATCTCGCCCTTGAGCGTTCGAAACCTTAGATAACAGCTGGATTGTCCCGTATTCGCCCATTCTATGTAAATTGTTTAATGCCCACATTAATGTAGAAGCATGTATCTCTGTCCGCGCAATCAAGTATATCTGTAAGTAGATAAATAAAGGAAGCGACCAAGCAATATTTAATCTCAGGAGTGAAGGTGAGGCAAATCCCGTTAATGAAGTACAGACATTTCAAGCAGGGCGTTATGTCAGCTGTAACGAGGCACCGTCGCGTCTCCTTGGCTTCCCTTTACACGAAAGGCACCCAACAGTTACTCACCTTGCTGTGCACTTAGAAAATGGAGAGCGTGTATATTTCACCGAAAGAAATTTCCAAGAAAGAATTGCATCACCGTCAAAAACTACACTAACAGCCTTCTTTAAAATTTGTCAAACCGACCCCTTTGCAAGAACGTTATTATATTTTGAAGTCCCCCGCTATTATACTTGGAACACATCTAGGAAGGAGTGGAAACGCCGGATTCAAGGCGCGCCTGTTTCAAATTGGCCCGGTGTAAAGTCATCAGATGCCCTTGGTCGTGTGTATACCGTCCATGTAACTAATTTTGAATGTTTCTGTTTACGATTGCTGATGGACCATGTTTGGGGTCCTATAGGATATAAAGACCTTAAAACTGTCAAAGGTCAGGAATGCGCAACTTATAGAGAAGCATGTGAAGCTCTGCATCTTTTAGAAAACGATAATCACTGGGATGAAACCATGGAGGAAGCTGTGCATTGCCAGTCACCAGCCAAAATTAGGGATCTTTATGCAACTCTCATATCATCTTGCGGGCTATCTAATGCACATGAATTGTGGGACAAATATAAAGAGTACATGGCGGAAGATATTTTGCGAAGGTTACAGCAGACACACGCGAACATGACATACAATGAACACATTTATAATAAAGCACTTGGAAAAATTGAAGATAAAGTAATGGCAATGGTAGGCAAAAAATTAAGCGACTTTGGAATGATAAGCCCTCAGCGAACAACCGAAAATGAACTAAGTGATGAAATTATACGTGAAACAAACCGATATACCAGCTTCGCAGCAGCAAGTAGCCCCTAATTTGTACCCCGCTTGCTTCCCGAATAAAAACGAGTTTTTGACAAAGTATTAGGACAAATTGAATTTGGAAATGGTGCACTTTTCTTTTTAGATGCCCCTGGAGGAACTGGGAAGACATTTTTGTTAAATTTATTATTAGCGCAAGTACGGAAAGATAAAAGCATTGCTGTGGCCGTAGCTTCCTCCGGTGTAGCCGCCACGCTGCTAAGCGGGGGCCGCACTGCACATTCTGTTTTAAAACTCCTTCTAAATCTAACCCAGGAAGAATCACCGATATGCAACTTTAGCAAAAATAGTGCACGAGGTATAATGCTACGACAATGCAAACTTTTAGTGTGGGACGAAAGTACAATATCGCATAAAAAAGCTGTAGAAGCACTAAATCGAACGCTCCAGGATTTGCGCAGCAATACCGATGTAATGGGAGGAATGGTGGTTTTACTGGCTGGTGACTTTCGCCAAACTTTACCTGTCATTCAAAAGGGCACACCTGCAAATGAAATTAAAGCATGCGTCAAGTCGTCTATTTTATGGAACAAGGTGACAAAATTCAGTTTAACTATGAATATGAGAGTGCATTTGTACAATGATTTCAATGCTGGAAACTATGCTGACACACTATTGAAAATTGGCGATGGGCGGTTGGAAACGGATGATGAGGGATGCGTTAAATTGACGAGAGATTTTTGTAATTTAGTACAGAGTCATTCTGAATTAATTGCGAGCGTTTACTCAGATTTAACGAACAACATGCATGAAGACAAATGGTTATGTAAAGGGGCGATTCTTGCAACAAAAAATGAGAGCGTTAACAAAATAAATTCAGATATATTAAGCGAAGTAGCAGAAGAAATAATAGAGTATTTGTCAGTAGACACAGTTTTGGACACAGAACAGAGCACTTCATATCCCGCAGAGTTTCTAAATTCTCTAGAGTTGTCAGGTGTGCCCTCACATAAGCTTCAATTAAAATTAGGCGTCCCAGTCATGCTAATGCGAAATTTAGATGCTCCTCGGTTATGTGACGGGACAAGGCTGCGTGTGACACATCTTGGACGGAACATAATCGGTGCTACAATTTTGACAGGCGTAGGAAAAGGTGACAATGTTATTATACCACGGATCCCTATAATTCCCACATATCTTCCTTTTCAATTCAAAAGGTTGCAGTTCCCTATTAAGCTCAGTTTTGCAATGACAATTAATAAAGCGCAAGGGCAAAAGTTACAGGTAGCGGGGGTCAAGTTAGAAAAACCGTGCTTCTCTCATGGTCAGCTGTATGTAGCATGTTCGCGTTTGTCAAATGCCCAGAATCTCCACATTCTTTCCCCGAATGGAAAAACATATAACATTGTGTACAGTAGCGTCTTAAAATAGTGTTCAGTTAGTTTTTTTTTTCAAAATTCCCACAATCAATTAATCAGAATTCCCACAGATCTTCCCTTTCATTTCAAAATTTCCTATTTAGCTCAGTTTCTTTTCAGTTCCAAATGCTGCACCTCTGACGGACCTATTAAGCTCAGTTTCCTTTCAACTCAAAAGGCTGCATCTCTGACGGATCTTTTATTTGGCTCAGTTTCCTTTCAATTCAGAAAACTGCATCTCTGACGAATCAATTTAGCTTAGTTTCTTTTCAAAAGTCTGCATCCCTGACGGATAATTATGCTGTTTCCTTTTAAAAAAATATCCCATTTCCATTTGGAATAAACAGGCTATTTTCATGCTTTCCTATACGCTGCGTTTCAAAACATTTAAATAGGCTGACGAATCAATTTTGCTCAGTTTCCTTTTAATGGCTGCACATCTGACAAAACTATAAAACTCCGTTTTCTTTTAATTCAAAAAGCAATGGATAGTTCATTTCCCAGTGACCATGCGGGTGTAGCCGCGGGTAACAGCTAGTTTTATATTAAAATTTTAATATATTACATAATTTAACATGAGAATATTTGTGTTCGTGTTCGTCCATTAATAACAAAATGCTTAATTACTTATTATGTAGGTAAATACACTTGTCCACGTAGGTAGTACACATGACGTGTATGATTTAAACCCTACTCGGTAGCGCGAATACACGGTTTTAATTTATAATCACTTCGTAGCTTAGTACGAAAAATGGATATTTACGATGGAAATTGCTATACCTATGTGCATTGGAGCTACGTGACTGAAACGTTACCGTGTGAAAAAGCTCAAAGTTGATTAATGAACTGTGAGAAACGATGTCCGGAATTGACTTTTTTTTTTCATAAAATAAGGGTGACAAAGAAGCACATCATTCACTACAGTAATCCACGACTATCCTCGAATGAGGATCAAAATCCTGATGTTTGTTATCCTTGAGGATGAAATTCCTCATGATCAATAAAAAGGGTTTCCGGTTTTTTCATTACTTATCATACGAAACACAGGAGCATTAAGCAGCTATTTCACGCTGGTATTCTATAAGAGTGTGGTCCTTCCCAAGTTTAGATAACCCATTCGTAATATAGCTAGAGTATGGCTCTACCATGTAACACAGCATGTCTCTATAATGTAACAAAAAGTACTTGGGTGACAGAGGATGTGAAGAGAATATTAGCAGCAGAACTATACACGTACAAAAACTTGTACCGTGCGGGATTCGAACCCCCGGCCCTTAGCGCTGTAACTCATTGCTAAGCCACTGCGCCACGGAGCCGTCAAAACTACCTTTATTAAAGAAAAAGAATTAGGTACGGAAGCAAAAAAATTAAGACCTATGAAATCCTATCCTATTAAATTCCCCGCAGACGAAGTCGCGGGGAACAGCTATATATAATATGCCATTTGTAATGTTTTCTTGTATCTACGCAAACACTAAACATTAAATAAAACTATTTATATGGATTTTACCTCATTTAATTAACTTACTTTTAATTTGCGACGTTTTAAAACATCGAGAATTAACATTTGTGTACTTTAGGTGATATTAAATATGACTTAAATGATGATATCACGTTTTCTGAGAAATGTTTTATTATGCATTAGAATCAGATATCATCAGAAAAAATTTGGACTGGTAAAAGTTTCATTCTATTATTAAAAAATAAGCTTTTTAACTGATTCCATGCATTACATACACACAATTTATATTGGCACAATTTTACTTAAATTTTCATTTTCGTACACTTACCAGCTTAAAACAACGTTTGAATTTGGATGGACTTTCCATTCTCCGTTTCCCATTTGTGTCCTGCCCCAAACATATCTCTACGATTTCTAAGGAATCCAATCATGTTCCGTCTTCAAAGGAATTTATTAAATAAAAGATGCCGGGAGTTACTGGCGGCGGGCCAGGTAAAATGCTTTTACTTTTACGTACTCGCGACTACAATGACTGCAAATTATTTCTGCTACCTTTTTTATAATTAAAAATGGGCACAATGTTGACCCCCATCTGACCCGAGGGCAAAAATAAGATTTACGATGGAACGAGTTTTCCCAGGAGAAGCGGCACATTAAAGAGACAGGGCGTTCCACTTCTTGGCTGTGCGCATTATGAAAGATGAGTAGATAGGTAGTACCACTTCTGACTCACTGAGTCAGTACCACTTCTGACTCAGGGGAGAGGGGGTGGGACACGGCCCGTCCGCGATAAAAAAAAAAAGAAAAATAAGGTTTTGGCATGACAAAAGGGCCATCAGTTGTGCCGCTCAGGACTAGTCCGGACTTATGAGTAAAGCCATATCAGGTAACTCAGTCTGGAGGGTAGCGGTTTCCGAGACTTGCAATTGGCAAAGCGAAACTTCACGCCTAACTTCATATAAAACTCAAGTCCGAACATGCATGGAGTATTGTAGTCATCTTTAGGATGGTTGAGCAAAATGTCAACGCAGATCCAAGGGGCTTATGGCGACAAAAAGCTGGTGGAAACTAAGGTTCGCAACTTAGCTCACTGTCAAGTTGCTTGTTTTTCGGACTTCTACAGATTGTACTTCGGAGAGTGTGCCCATGAACTTCATAAGCTCATACCGCCATCTCCATTCACCTATCAGAGTACCAGACTTACTGTAGGCTACCATTCACTCTTGACTGATATTCTGAACACTACACATTGAAATAATACTAGTTTTTACGGAATTTATCGCGTATATTTACCACTCATAAAAAACTAGTATTATTTCAATGATATTCTGAATATTCCCACTAAGCGTTATAAGTCGTCTTAGTAGATAGGTAGTACCACTTCTGGCTCACTGAGTCAGAAGTGGTACAACGTTCGTCGACTCACGATCCTAATAAAAAAATAAGGTTTTGGCATGCTCTGATCACGAATTTAGCGGTTCGTTTTTGCGTTGGATGCACGATTCTGGAGATGTGCAGATCAATTAACTCTTATCTAATTGATGTCCGGTGAGGGCCTCCAACGTCATTAGCGCCCCATTGTTCTTATCTATTGTTCATTAAATAGCGTCATTGTCTATTTTTCCTCGGCGTATGCGTCGGCTTATCAGTGCTATTGTATTATACTTCTTTGTTCCTATCTACAACGCTAATCTGAATCATCAATAAAACACATTACCTAATTTTGTTACAATTTTTATTTACAAAATACAAAATCTTGTTACTTATTGTCTATAAAATAGGAGGGAAACATCTCATCCACTAAAATATCATTGTACAATGTGTTCCCTGTAAATATTGTAATTATTATAACTATGCATTGAACATCCCTGAAACTTATATAGCAAATACATTAAGCAATATTCGCCACAAACTGAAGTTCACTCATTCTGAATCCTATCAACATTCCAGTTCCATCTTTTACAATTCCTTTTTAAAAACTCTAGAGGATATCGTACGGGTGATCGTCCATATGAATCAAAATATTGACCTACGTCATTCGTATCGATATATAAAGCTACTCAATGTGACCCTGGTTTATCATCTGTATCCAAATGGCATATTATATACGTTGGTACGTGGGTATACATGGGCAGTCTATTAGCAGCATAAACATTATTTTCTAGACTGGGGTGAATCTTTTTCAGATGTTGTTGTACATCTAGTGCATCCATGATAAAACTGCTATTAGTAGATTATTACAGTACTAATCTACTTAATGACTAACATAGGAATGATCAATTATAGTGATTTCTAAATATTAAATTGCATTCTTTTGTGTTATACAAATCGTATTTGAGTCACCAATACACTGAACAAGACGCAACACGAAGGAATGGTGAGATAAGCAACAGAATGTGAGATAAGCTTGTTAATGCATAAAGTTACTCATACTATCAGTTCCACTGCAGAAATTCTTTAGATTAGAATTATTACTTACTGGTACTATATAAGACCGAGCAGCTGCAGTCATGGAGTTAGTGTATGGTCGTTTGACCGCAGTGGATCTATCAATACTACATTTGTGTTACTTCAACACATCAAAGGCCATGGATGTAAGTGTTTATTCTATTGACAAACTTACTTTTCTTTCTGTTATTTTCTTACGTGTGTATGATTTAGTGTTAACAAATTATATTTAAATACTATGTGTGTATATGATTAAGCCGTGGTAGCTCAGATGGTTAGCGCAAGCTGTAAATTTCACAGTACGCGACCCGGGTTCGATCGCCGCCGGCACCAATTAAATTGTTAATTGCAATTTTAAGTGCTGATTTACCACGTGCTCAGTGGTGAAGGAAAACATCGTGAGGAAACCTGCATGTCTGAGAAAATTTCGAAAGCATGTGAAGTTCGCCAACGCGCATTGAGGCAGCGCGGCGGACATTTCCTAGCCCTGAATATAAATATAATAGCAGAAAGTGAAAAAGTTAAAAAATACTTTTTTTAACAATGACAGTCATTTGTTGATCATTAGTGAATGTGATTCTGTTTACTTAAATTACAGGAAGACAAGAGCAGAAGGAAGAGATGGGATGATGGGAAGTAATGAAGCATTGTTATGTGAAGTTTGTTCGATCAAACATATTTTTATTCACGTGTAAATACTTTTAACTTTTTGGTTCAAAATGACACAAAATCTAAAAAATATTAGATACACCATCGACATGGACGGATTTTACATTACATATCCTCATAAACATTTTCAATGTAGAGAAATGGCTATTCTAGGCGTAAAACTATCTAATAAAAATTATGCGTTTATCGATCATTATTTGTTTCGGCCAACTTATCCTTTCAATAATTTGTTGCCAAAAGACTAAAAACCTGTTCGTTATTGCGAAACACACGTGCACGGCATTCCATATTTTGACGTGACCGAAGAATTAAAATGTGCCTACAAGCAAGAGAACATCATTCCCATATTAAATTGGTATATTAGAAATTTGTGCAAAGACGAAGTGATCGCATACAAAGGTGGTTCAGCAGAAAAACAATTTTTAAAAATGTTGACGACGAATTATAGAATTTTTAATATTGAAGAAACAAATGTCCAAAATACAATGATTTCGTATATGTCATAAATTTAAACAAACGTTATGTGTGTAATAATCATATACTCGTATTTGCAAAAAATAATCACAAAATTTTACGTTGTTCTTGTGATGAAGTGTGGGTTTTTTACAAGTGGTTATTGCTTGAAAATAAAATTTTAAATTAATCATAAATTTTGTTTAATTTCCCAAAAACATTAGTAATAGTACACAATATATATATATATAAATATATATATATATATATATATATATATATATATATATATATATATAAATTGTTTACCTACACCAACACTTTCATTTTTAATTTCACCCCTTAGAACTTTAGACGTGTGTAATGTTTCTCTTTATACATCCGTTTACTGCTATTGTGGCAGGACCAAGTGGATGTGGGAAGTCAAATTTTGTAACAAATTTCATAAAATCAGTTACAGAAATATGTAATTGTGATTTTAATCAGATCACATGGTGATTTCTTAAATTTACGCGAACACTACACTTTGAATAAAACTATTATTTACGGATTTTATCGCGTTTAATTACTTTAATTTATTTTTATTATTATCCCGACGTTTCGGGTGCTTTACAGCACCCGTGGTCACGGTGGGGGGGGGGGCTGAGATGTTTGACGTCCCAATGTCATAGTTAGTCCGGCTACCTTCAGTTTTTTTTTAATATTAATTTTTTGTCCGATTTACGCAAAACGAGCTTATAGTATCATGAAGTCTTGCAGTGGTATGCTTGGGTTTTGGTTTAATTTTGTTAATTATAGAATCCCAAGCAGATGGTAGCACCCAACCATCTTCTCTATTGAAATTTGGATGTTTTTTAATTTCAATAGCCTCGCGTATCATCCTTGGTAGGAATCGGTGTTCTTTTGCGAGAATTTGTGGTTTATCAAATCTAATTTAATGGTGGGGACGATCTTGAAAATGTTCGCAGACTGCAGACTTCCCAGAGCGTCGGTGCTTCACATCAGCTATATGTTCCTTCACGCGGGTTTTTATAGATCTCTTTGTTTGACCTATGTAAGAGAGACCACATTCACAATCTAGCTTGTACACACCTGCATCTTTTAGAGGAATATTACACTTGACGGATGGTACGGACGGATGGACGGATGGAATATTACATTTGATGGATGGTAAAAATTGACTAATCTTCTTCAGCGGCTTGTAGTATGTCTTAATGGACGCTCGCTTCAAGATGTAGCCAATTTTTTCCGTGACTCCTCTGACATATGTTAGTAGAGCAAGCGCGCTCGACTGTGGCCGGCTTCACTTGTTCACTGTGACGTAGGCGCGGGACCCGAAGATTGTTGTCTTGCAATACTTGCTTGACGTGCTGAAGCTCCGCGGCCAGATGTTTTCTGTCACAGATCCCTCGTGCTCTCTGAAACAAAGATTTACCCACGGTAGCTAACTGGGAAGGATGATGGTGAGATTCACCATTTAGATATCGGTTGGTATGGGTCTTTTTCCTATACACAGTGTGACCAATAGTGTTATCAGGATTTCGGATGACTAAAACATCTAGGAAAGCTAAAGAATTATTTGTCTCTAACTCCATTGTGAATTGTATTTGGAGTTTATGGAGTTAAGGTGGTCTAAAAATGCAGTTACTTTGTCAGATGGTAAAATTGTGAAAGTGTCATCTACGTACCGCTTGTAGAACCTTGGATTTACAGGAGCAGTAAGAAGGGCTTTCTCCTCAAAGTCGTCCATGAATATGTCGGCGACTATGGGAGACACAGGTGAGCCCATCGCTACACCATCTACTTGCTTGTAGAACTCCTCCTTCCACAATAGATAGCCAGATATGAGGCAATGTTCAAGTAGTATTGCATATTCTTGAGGCATGTTATTTTCTTCTAGCTTCCAAGTTACAATTGAGATGCAGTCCACAATAGGTAGGCATGTAAATAGTGACTGAACATCAAAACTGACCACAGTTTCATTGTTAGCGAGATGTAGGTCTTTTATCTCACTCACAAAATGGTACGAATCCTTTGTGTGTGCTCTGGTATGTCCTCTCAGTGGTGATAGTATTTTTGCTAAGTATTGTGCCAGCTTATAAGTTGGTGAATCGATCTGGCTCACTATGGGACGTAGTTGAGCGTTTGGTTTCTGTATCTTCGGTAACCCATACAACCTCGGTGGTTTGGCACATGATGGTATTAGCGAATTCACGTCGAGATTTAATTTTTCGGAGTATTTCTTTATTAAATCGCTAGTTTTTTTAAGCGTGTTAGTTGTAGGGTCTGTTTAGACCTTTTTATATGTACTTTCGTCCGATAAAAGTTGTTGTATTTTAAAATTATATTCCGACGTGTCCATTACTACCGTAGCATTTCCTTTATCCGCGCGGAGAATCGTGAGTTCTGGTCTGTTCCGTAAGTTATTCAGCGCTGTAAATTCGTTTTTGGCAAGGTTTGGTTTCGGCACTGAACTACGACGTAACAAGGACGAAATACTTGACGTATGGCCTCCAAATCTTCCTTACCGATATTATTCTTAAACAGACAATCCTCAACATTGCAGATAATTTCTTCGTACGGGATTTTTCGCGGAGTTAATGCGAAGTTCATTCCCTTCGCTAATACATTCATTGTCGGTTCGTCCAGTGTATGTTTTGACAAATTATAGACAGTGCGTTGTTTATAGTTTGTGTCTATGGTCAACGGTTGTTTATTGTTCTGGCGTTGACTTGGATGTTTGGAATTTGATTTGATCGTTAATTTTTGGTATTTTTCTATGTGTGCTACCATCTGCCTGGGATCCTATAATTAACAAAATTAAACCAAAACCCAAGCATACCACTGCAAGACTTCATGATACTATAAGCTCGTTTTGCGTAAATCGGACCAAAAATTAATACTAAAAAAAAAAACTGAAGGTAACCGGACTAACTATGACATTGGGACGTCAAACATCTCAGTCCCCCCGTCACCATGGGTGCTGTAAAGCACCCGAAACGTCGGGATAATAATAAAAATAAATAAAAGCAATTAAACGCGATAAAATTCGTAAATAATAGTTTTATTCAGATCACATGGTGCTTCGATGAAATGCAATCTTTATATAATTTACCAAATGTTAACTATCAGCAAGGAACTCCAAATCTTAATATGTTTGATGGTGAAAACCCACATCTTGTTATTATTGATGATCTAATGAGAGAGTCCGATGTAACTTTAAACTCGAACAGTGTTTTGTATTAGAGTAAATAGAAGATTTATAAAGAAATAAAAAATAATATATTGGATACAATTTGTTTTATTTAATTTTATAACGTTTCACATAGTTACATACACACAAAATGCATTACACATAACACATAAAATCTAACACATAACATATAAAATCTAACACACAACACATCTTATAACCTTAACTACTATAGTCTACAGTAACATTTCTGTTTTTATCTATCTCAACAATGTTATCAAAGTCAGCATAAACTATACAGTTAATTGTTTGTATTAGTGAGGATTCAAATCGTACTTCTAATCTTACACTACCATGCTTTTTGAGATTCCAATGAGCTGATGAGTTGGCTGATAAATCAGGAGTTAAGTCAAATGCTAATAGACAGTAACCTTTGGCATACTGTTCACAAGAGATTGCATTTCCTTTTTTAAGAAAGTGAATACCAGTTCCAGAGAATAGAGTATATACTATTATTAAAAGATGGTTGCAAAGCTTTTGAAGGTATTTGTTGACCATCAATATGTAAGCTGAAAGAATTAATACCATAGTTTTCAAAGTTAAATGGATTTTTAGTAAGGGAACCATTAAATGCAAAATTGTTCACAAATCCAATTATACATCTTTTGGGTACCTGTCCTAAAAATATATTATCAAGAGTTTTTCCTTGAACACCCGATGGAATTGTTAAAACTTTTACGTCAGCTCGAGTGATAGGATATTTAACAGTGGTAATAGTTAAAACTTTTTGATGTGCGAGTAATACACTTGGATTAATTCGTGCTCGTCGAACAATAAGAGTTGCGTCCGTAATGCAAACTTTAAACTTTACATCGTTTGACCCAGCAATTAAATTAAAACTCTCTCTTGATCGAACCAATTTAACACTCATTTCAACACCATTAATTAAAAATTTATCTTGGTTGAAAATGTCACCGTGAAGATGACCAATCATTTCTATTTCCTTACTTTCACTAATCAATTCCTGTCTTTTAACAAATCCTATGTTTTTACCATCTATATAATCCATTTTTCCTGCTATGTCCTCATACCAAACTACAAGTAAGATGAGATTGTTTAGCAGCAAGAGCATAGTTTAAAAGGGTTTACATGTATGCTCGATATGCATAGGTATTATTAGGTGGTGATACAAGTTTTTGGTTTAAATAAACATCAAGTTGACTAAAAAGTGAATGCAGCCAATTATTTACAGGTGCTACTATTGTAGTAGATACCAAGTTAGTTGAATCTTGATTTAATACTTTTGCCTTTATGTGGAGTAATGTATGAGACAAAGCTATGTCGTCATCGCATGTCCTAGGAACTTGAAACTCGATAGGTCCATCATCACCAAGAGATGAAATTGGTTTATAATGAATCCACAGTCCATTTTGAATGCTAGTTTGTGTAGACTGTAGTGCAAACAAATCCAATTCTGACTTAACGCACTCGCAAGAATGATTATGAAGGAAATACATATTTAATTTGAAAATATATCTTTGATATTTTTTGGTTTGTGACCAAGTTTTTTCGCAGCTTTCACTTTAGCAGTTAATGGAGGAATGAACGAGGTCAATCGTTTTCTTTTAGTTTTATACCCAGATCCTGTCATGTTAAATTGATCAATTTTCTCATCAGCCTTTCGTTTTAAATTCGTACTAACTTGCTTTAGACGATCTTTTATTGAGGCTTCCATAGGACGCGCTTGAACCATATCCGATAAAAGTCCTACTCCAGCGCTTAATGCCTCCTTACCAATCACTCGAGCACCACTTGAAAGTAAAGGTAAAACTGATCTAAATAACCCCCCTAAGAAGCTCCCAATACCATGACCGCGTTGGTATGGTAAACCCTTATAAATTACTCCAATTCCTGACCCAGCTTGATGTGTATAATAATATTCATATGGACATTTATGATGATCACGAAGAGAATTCATTATTATAATTTTCGGAAATGTAGTTTAATGCACACGGTACCAAACTGGAATGGTAGTTTTTGTCCTGTGCTCGATCTTATAACTATTTCCAGTGTATCGAACTCTCTTCGCATAACAGGTAAGTAGTGAGGTTGAGAGAAAACGTGCATTTTATTTGCACCATAAATGTATTTTGTAGGATCTAATGAAATGACTCTTAGTAAAGGAGTCATAACATTACCCACAATCTGAGCATCGATAATGTCGCAATATAGAAATAGTTGAGATGGTAACCCTAAGTGTAAATTAGCAGAACACTTTCCAAAATTTCTCTCTAGGACATTTTTATTTTTTATCTCTAGGAGATATTTATATTAATTTGGGTGATAATGTTACGGATGTTTTATTTTTATCCAAAACAGAAATAGACACAAATTTTGTTATTTCATCATAGCGAAATTTCAAGTTCTCTCCGATACCATTTAACACTCTTAAAATATGCTCAACGTTATCATAGTTGGTAGCTGGAATATGTTTCTTGTAGTACACTATGGATGGTTTATCTTCATTAGGCAATAACATAGATTTTGTAATGTATATAACATTTTCATGATCTTGAACAGTAAACATGGTACATAGATATTGAAACTCGACAACTCCAACCGACCATTCACCTAATTTAATAGCTTTTGGTAATTTCTTGAAAAATTTGTGGTCTTAATATCAGGAAAGTATTCCATTGAACTATTGCTGAGCAAATTTAAATGAAAACTTTCTTTATTCATATTTCTTTTAAACTAGAAGCTAAAATCCAACTGTTAAATTTATCTGGATAACCTTTCCACTTCACTAATACTTCTTTTCTGTTACCTGAATAACGAGTGTCAATTATTTTATCTATTTTATATTGTGAAGTGTGGTTGTAAGTGATTTTCTGTAATTCTTTTTCAAAAAAGTACCAACTATTGGTTCATTTTGTAAATCTGTTATTGTATAAACAACCCATGGAGATCTATCAATTATTGAAGACATAACGAGTAAATATTTCATCACTCCAATTTGATTCATATCCTTTTTGGAAAACATGTTTATATTTAGTTATTCGAACATAATCACCCACATTGAAATTTGGTTTAGGATTTTCTAAAGAAATTTTGTTTGACCGTCTATCATAAACATTAGTCCAAACTGTCATAATATTGTTGGAATTTACATCACATGGACACATCTTAATACCAGAGTGAGAGCTATGATTATAAGAGTATATTAAATCTTGTAAAACAACTATATATCTATAAGTATTATTATGAGTGAAATAACGCCACATTTTCATTTTTAGTGTTCTTTGAAATCGTTCAACAATACTGGCCTTAATGTCACGATTGTTAGTGGTATAGTAATTAACCTTTTTGGATTTAAAGTATTTTTGTACATCTTTTGAAACAAATTCTGTACCTTTATCAGATTGTATGTGAGTAGGTGTTAAATTACCTTCAGTAAATATACTTTCAAAACATTCTTTAGTTGTTTCTGAGTTTTTCTTTTTCATTGGTCTTGCAAAAGCATATTTACTAAATACGAGTACATCAATAACACAAAATATATACATGAAACCATCATTATATTGAGAATAAGTTCGCATATCACTTAAATCAGCTTGCCACAGTTCATTAATATTTGATAGAATATACCTATTACGCGGGAATTTTTTTCGAATGGATTTATGTAATGTGTATGTTTCTTGCGATTTTAACCATTCCTTTACTTGCTTTTTATTCATTTTACCATTCGTGACTTTTGATAATTTATCAATACTACCAAAACCAGCGGGATTAGATGTATCATAATAAATCCTGTTAATTTCTTCTAGTACGGGGTCCATTTTTCCCACTCAAGCCTTTTACGTATTTTGGTTGTAGACTTTTTATCTCTTCTGCTCGGTGTAGAAAACTCTTGAACTTCAATCTCAGAGGGTTTGTTCAGATCTTTTGCTTGAAGTTGGTTAATAAACTCACATCTCTTTGGATTTCCAATATAAGTAAGTGGTACTTTAATATCTTTTAATGCTTCAGCAAATCTATCCCACCCTACTGGATCACTTCTTTTTAAGGGTCTTAGTGAATCATTTATTAAATCAACAGTATTACATCCAGGAAGTTTTTCATTATCAATTATGACTGTACCTTCATTATCCCAATGTATTTTACTTTTACTTATTTGAACTAAGTTTAATAATAACTCTCCTTTTTTATTATAAGTTTTTGGTATTAAACTGAGTATTTGAGCTGGTGTGTAAAGTGGATTTTCATCATTTTCTTTACTTTTAATGGATCGATTCTCCTCCAACAGAGATTCAGCATCAACTGAAGTTTTTAGATCTCTATCTTTATTTTTAAAACCAATTTTAGACTCATTTGAATCTTCATTAGATTACTTTTATATTAGTTTTAGAATAAATTTGTAATCTGAGTGGTTGACGATCCTCTTCGGTACAATGAAGGTATCTTTGCAGTGTTTGTAAATATAACATCCATTTCTTTCGGTCTTCCGTCTTACTATTCATAATATTTTGCATTTCAATATCTAATCAAGATAAATTACTATTAACCTTATTTTCTTGTTTTAATTTTTCAATAATCCAGTATCATTTTCTTTGCATTTTCCTGGTTAACTGGCTAGTCCACTCACTAATCTACTCAATATTGTACTTAATATTATTGGTAAGAAAGCCCCTCCTTTTTGTATAATTATATTTTTTCTTAGTTTATGTTTACACTTATGCACTAGTTTACGGAGTATATTTTTGTGTTTATTCAATTTTTGTTTATTTTGATCTTTAAGAGATACTTTTCCTTGTAAAACGTTATGAATACACTCACAAATACAGTTAATTTCTTCTTCATCACACGTTTTAAGTAATTCTCTCTGATATTTTGATTTAAGCGTATGCAAAGCGTTTAGCAAATGTTTATGCGTTGTGAGTCGACGATGCATCATTTAGCAATGATTTGAATTGTTTGATTCTTGGTGTATTTAAACTCTTTTGTGGGGACGTAGACTGTACAGAAACCATTTAATGGGAAGACATTTGTCTTGATACGACAAAAATCATTGGTATTCTGTTTTAAATCTACTATTAAATATCCATGCGCCTCTAGAGTTGCATCCCTGTAGGCATCTTCAATGAATTTTGGGTTATCTGGTGACACTTGTCGTGGTAAATATCTTATTTGAGTTTTATCTCGAGGGTTTTTAAAATATATTATATAACTTGAGTTTAAAGATAATGTCTCTTTGCCCTTTAAATTTTAAATTTTGTGTTAAATAAAATACACTGAGATTCCTGTGATGGCTACCTTTTGTAAATATATCTACAATTCTTCCATCGGACTCTCTCATTAAATCATCAATAATAATAAGATGTGGGTTTTCACTATCAAACATATTAAGATTTGGAATTCCTTGATGATAGTTAACATTTGGTAAATTATATAAAGGATGCATTTCATCAAAGCGCCATGTGATCTGATTAAAATCACAATTACATATTTCTGTAACTGATTTTATGAAATTTGTTACAAAATTTCACATCCACTTGGTCCTGACACAATAGCAGTAAACAATGTAAAATTTTGTGATTATTTTTTGCAAATATATGATTATTACACACATAACGTTTGTTTAAATTTATGACATTTACCAAATCATTGTATTTTGGACATTTGTATTCTTCAATATTAAAAATTCTATCATTCGTCGTCAACATTTTTAAAAATTGTTTTTCTGCTGAACCACCTTTGTATGCGATCACTTCGTCTTTGCAAAAATTCCTAATGTACCAATTTAATATGCGAATGATGTTCTCTTGTTTGTAGGCACATTTTAATTCTTCGGTCATGTCAAAATATGGAATGCCGTGCACGTGTGTTTCGCAACAACAAACAGTTTTTTTAACTTTTGGCAGCAAATAATTGAAAGGATAACTTGGTCGAAACAAATAATGATCGATAAACTCATAATTTTTATTAGATAGTTTTACGTCTAGAATAGCCATTTCTCTACATTGAAAATGTTTATGAGGATATGTAATGTAAAATCCGTTCATGTCGATGATGGAACTGATAGTACGAGTAACTTTATGCGTCAACTAGCTTATCCCTCATTCTGTTGCTTATCTCAACATTCCTTCGTGTTGCGTCTTGTTCAGTGTATTGATGACTCAAATACGATTTGTATAACACAAAAGAAAGCAATTTAATATTTAGAAATCACTATAATTGATCATTCCTATGTTAGTCATTGAGTAGATTGGTACTGTAATAATCTACTAATAGCAATGATATCAGCATAGCATAGCATATAATATCATGGATACACTAGATGTACAACAACATCTGAAAAATATTCACCCCAGTCCAGAAAATAATGTTTATGCTGCTAATAGACTGCCCATGTATACCCACGTAGCAAAGTATATAATATGCAATTTGGATACAGATGATAAACCAGGGTCACATTGGGTAGCTTTATATATCGATACGAATGACGTTGGTCAATATTTTGATTCATATGGACGATCACCTGTGCGATATCATCTACAGTTTTTAAAAAGGAATTGTAAAAGATGGAACTGGAATGTTGATAGGATTCAGAATGAGTGGACTTCAGTTTGTGGCGAATATTGCTTAATGTATTTGCTATATAAGTTTCAGGGATGTTCAATGCATAGTTATAATAATTACAATATTTACAGGGAACACATTGTACAATGATATTTTAGTGGATGAGATGTTTCGCTCCTATTTTATAGACAATAAGTAATAAGATTTTGTATTTTGTAAATAAAAATTGTAACAAAATTAGGTAATGTGTTTTATCGATGATTCAGATTAGCATTGTCGATAGGAACAAAGAAGTATAATACAATAGCACTGATAAGCCGATGCATACGCCGAGGAAAAATAGACTAGACTAGAGAACTATGGGGCGCTAATGACGGTGAGGTCCCTCACCGGATATCAATTAGATAAGAGTTAATTGATCTGCACATCTCCGGAACAGTGCATCCTACGCAAAAACGGACCGCAGATTCGTGATCAGAGCATGCCAAACCCTTATACTCATAAGTCTAGACTAGTACTGAGCGGCACAACTGATGGCCCTTTTGTCCCCCAAAGGCACTAGTTCTCCTGCTCACAGATGAAACGCAGTGAGATGCTTTGCTCCTGACTCTGACGGGATAGGTGGTAGCAAGCCTGGTGGCTTCTTGCGAGGCCTATCACCGCATGATGCGATATTGAGACGTCACCACACGCTTAAGTAGCCAACAATGCCGTTGCTCGTTAGACCGCTCGGAGGTAGATCCCAGCCACTCCAATAAACAGAAATAGTGTACAAACATTTTATAATGATACAATTACTAAAGAACACGAACGTGATTAGGGCATACCGAAAATAAAGCTTTTAATAAATTTAAAAAGCGATTAAAAGAACTGAAAAGTAATACCTAAATAATATAAAATCAAATACCAAAAAGGTACACAATATTTCCACATACTTTGAAATCACTGCTAAGGCTTAGTTTATAGAAGCGTCAAAGTTCCCCGACATGAGTATCTTTTTTATATATAATAAGGGTGACAAACGAGCACACAATCCACTTGATGGTAAGTGGATGCTGTGGCCCATATACATCTACATTTATCCTCGATTAAGAATCAAAACGCAGATGCGTTGTCACCCTTGAGGACTAAGATGGAATGCCTCGTTTCCAGTAAACTAGGGCCTCCGGATCTCTACACTCACCATACGAAACACAGCAGTATTAAGTTGCTATTTTACGCTGGTATTCTGCGAGAGCGTGGCCCTTCCCCGGTCGAGCCGACCCATTTCTGCTACAACCAAAATAAAGCTGCGGCGTGGCACTACCACCTAAAATCTATTAAAATCTATTAAATGGAAATCATTTTATTCCTTTTAGTTGAAATCCCTTTGAATGTGCCAAGATATATTTAAAATCATTAGGTAATAAGCATTACGTTAAAAACTTCATTCACTATTATTCCACCACTGGGAGTAGAATATTTACTTCAAATTCAAATGGACGCTCTTTCGCGATAAGATTTAGAACACTTATCTTATAATGATTTCATTCTTATTAATTTTATATTTTTAACATCATTATCTTTTTGAAAAAACTCCAGGGCAGGACTTAACAGGAGTCTCTCATATAGTTTGAAATTGTTTGGCCGTAATTGCAGCGCGATCTCATATTGCTCAAAATTTATGGTTATTACTGGCAATTAATGTTGTATAAAAGCGTATTTTATGTCAGTTATGGTATTCACCGTGGTCCAAAATTACTTTGACAAAATTTAAAAGTAAAAATCAAAAAATATTGAATGCTTGCCTCTTTTATTTTTCTTTGTTGTTTTTGTCAATTCTTGGTATCATTTCAGAAATTCTTGTTGGCTAGAAAGTGTTCAAATTATCCTTATGTTAGTGCAACTTTAAGCTATATTTTCATAGCATTAACGTGAAAAAGGTTCCACAAAAAATATTCTTGGTGTTAGTCACTTACTTTGGTAGTTAAATACTTACTTACTTATCTTCACGCACAATCCCTAACGGGGTAGCCAGAGAGAACAGATCGCTAAGTGTCACGATCCTTACATACCTCTTTCGCTTCTTTCAGGTTCATTAACTTCTTCATACATGCACGTCTAGGTATCCGAGTACTCTTGACCCTCCCCTCTTCGAGCAATTTGCTCACATGGTCTTCGAAAGTTAGTCTCGGTCTACCTCGACACCTTTTAATATTTACTTTCGCTCTATATATTTTCTTCACCATTCGGTCTTCACTCATTCGTTCAACGTGCCCAAACCATTGGAGTACGCCCCTATCAATTTTTGTGATAAGATCATCTTTCAATCCTGCCATGAATTGCGAATCTTTTCGTTTCGCTTTCGGTCGGCTAAGGTAACGCCACACATTTTACGAAGAGATCGCATCTCCACTGCATTCAACTTGCTTTTATGCTTCTTCTGGCATACCCAGGTTTCACTGCCATATAACAAAGTCGGTACCAACACTGCATTATGTATTGCAAGGCGTGCACTCTTCACCACGCCTTGCCTTTTTTACTAATGCATTTAAGGCACCATTGACTTTGTTTCCGGCAGCGACACGCCTATCCACATCTAAATCACATCTTCCATCCCGGCTGAAAGCACTCCCCAAGTAGACAATTTCATTTACCTGTTCTAGACATTCCTGATTTACCCATATTTCACATTTCGTTCTCTCTTCGTCCTTTTCAAATACCAGTGGTAGTTAAATGCTGACGTGATAATAAAAAAAATCAACACTTTATCAAATAAGTATTAGATGGCTATATACTTATAATAAGGAGAAAGTGCTCGACAGATGCGCCATATTGGCCAAAATGACCCCGACATTGGAGTGGTTATAGGACCTCAAGCAGATGGCAGCATCCATTCATCTTCTATTGAAATTAGGATGTTTTTTTAAAATTTCAATAGCTTCACGAATCACCATTGGTAGGAATCGGTGTTCTTTTGCGAAGGTTTGTGCTCTATAAAATCTAATGTAATAGCGGGGAAGGTCTTGAACATGTTAATTGTTAGCTGAATGTAGTCAGGCTAACTATGACATAGGATGTCAAACATCTCAGACAGCCCCCCCCCCTTGATCATGGATGCTGGAAAGCATCTGAAACGTCAGGAATTAAAAAGTCAAAATTAAACGCGATAAAATCCGTAAAATTAGTTTCATTTAAGTAGATATACCTCCAAATTATTGAAATCATGGATGAGGATTGTTATAATGATTACCTGCATCATTCATCATCATTACATCCCTTCACAGACCCAATGCTAAACTCTCTAATGCGAGCTCTAGGTACTCCAAAATATGCCACAAAGCACCATCTGCATCTATTGACTTACTGCGTGTTTTGCCAGGTTTCCACCAGAAGCAGAAGCAGAACGCAATTACCGGTATTACTAAGCCGGCTTTAAAGAACTTTTGAACTGAGCTATAGTATTGGTTAAAATGTTATACAATTTTAACTGTGTGTGGCCCTGGACATAGTCTGATTGTTCGATTTCTAAGCTATTTTAAGCGAATACTAATTACTTTTGAATTTACTTTCTTGTGTGACGACGTAGTTGTGATAGTGGTATGTAAACTGTCCTGGCGGGCAACGAAGAGATACAATGTACTACGGTGAGGCTCATTTTATGATATAGTATTTATGTGGTAGAGCCACGCTGCAGCTATACTTACATAGCTGCCAAACGAGTAGATTGGTTCGACTGGGGTAAGAAACGGCTCTCATAGAATACTGCTGTGAAACAGCGGAATAAGGCTGCTGTGTTTTGTATGGTTAGTGTGGAAAACCTGAGACCCTATTCACTGGATTCTTATGTAGATATAGATGTCCATGAGCCATAGCATCCAGATACCATGAGGTGGACTAAAGTTAAAATAAGTACAGTATCTTGAAATCATAGAGTATGCTTGGGTTTAGATTTGATTTTATAAATTATACGAACCAAGCAGATGGTAGCGCACAGCCATCTTTCCTATTAAAATTCAAATGATTTTTTTAATAGCAACAGCCTCATGTATTAATCTGTGCTCATGTTAACATACTGCAGACTTTCTGGAGCGTCGGTACTTAACGTCATCTTCATGTTCTTTTACGCGGCTTTTTATCGATCTTAATAACAATAAAGCTGTACTCCCACCACTACTGTATCCTGTAAAGGGATATTACGCTTAAGGGATGTTAAGAACTGATTAATTTTCTTCAGCGGCTTACATTCATCTCTCTCCTTAAGATGTAGCCAACCTTGTCTGAGACTCATCTCACAAATAGTAGCACAGCAGACACGCTCGTCTGTGACCGGTTTCCTTCGGTCTCTGTGTCGTTGCTGCGGCACCCGATGCTGTCCAGCAATATTGACGGCTCCGTGGCGCAGTGGCTTAGCAATGAGTTACAACGCTAAGGGCCGCGGGTTCATTCCCGCACGGAACAAATATTAGTATGGCCTACAAGTAATTGTTTCGGGTTTGGATGTTCGTCCCTGTGAAATTTATGTTTGTAAATTGCCCCACGATACAGGAGAAAATCCTAGTGTGGAGGTAACGTTTTATTAAAAAAAAAATACTCGCTCGACGTGCCCTCTGAAACAATTGTTAGAATATGAAAGAAAACTAGTGAAGGTAAAGACTGAACTGCACAGTAACGCTTACACTGTTACAAAGTATTTAAGAGTAATCCGATGACCACAGACTGAAGACAAGCAGCAAGTGCCGACTTTTCCACGTTAAAGTTCACATAACATAATGGCCTTATAAACGTCTGTGAAAACCATCATTTAGACCATTCCGTTAAACTAGTTCCTACTTTCCTTTATGGACTAAAATAAAAAAACAATACAATTTCATCGATGGTAGATAGAAAAAAATTTAAGACGGGAATAATAATTTGTTTACCAAAATGCAACATCGATTACATCATATAGTAAATAATCTAGACTTAAAATAATCAATTTGAATATTTTATTGAACCACTCGAAGATATCAGAAACAAGTTTCCATACTCACCTGCCATTTCAGGCTGATATTCCGTAACAACAACGTGGTTATACCACGGTCGGCCGACCCCAAATGTACCTACTGCAATCATAATACCTACACCGTGGTTCCACTCTATACATATATCCATCTATCTGTAAAATCCTCTAATTTAAAATATTTTAAATAAATTCACTTATAAAAAGATTGAGTAAAAGCCTCCCTTAGATCTAATTATAACTATTCTAATAATTCTCTATCTTGAAGTAAAATATGAGCAACGCTTTTCAGATATATGTAGACAATGACGTGATTATGTAAGACGTTACCAAAGACATTACTCCCTACGTTACACAAAAGACAAAATCCCATTATACAACAATAATTGCGTTTCGAGTGGACGACTCGAGCACTTCTTTCAATGAAAACTTTTTCAATAAGTGTAAAAATTCTTTGTTTGCGCTCTTATGAAATAAAGGCTATTTTCTCGAGAAGCGAACGATGTTTTTTTTTTTGTTTCTAACTAGACAGCACCAGTGCTTTTTTTTGTTTTAGCAAAATCTTATGCCGGACCTTATGCCGGCTGTACACGTTCGTCTCGTGGCCTTGCGTGCCTCTCGTCGTGTTGACACGACACGAGATTCGCGAGAACGCAACACACCATGTACAGTACCCGGCGATAAATATTGCACATCGACATTTGAAAAGAGACAATCTGCTAATTTCGGATTCGTAGAGCGTTATCTCTGTCGCACACTACCTATATGAGGTTTTGACGTAATAGATACCGGACTGTTTGTATTTCGTGCGACAGAGATAACGCTCTGCGAAGCCAAAATTAGCCGATTGTCTCTTTCCAAAGGTCGATGTGCAATATTTATCGCCGGTCGCCGGGTACTGTACAGTGTAAAGTGTACACTCGTTGCATCGTTTGAACTCCGTATGCCCGCTGAGATGGACCTAGATGAAACTGTTGCTGCGTTTTGCCTTTGTGCTATTAGTTATTTTAATATTTTTGCAATTGCAATGATTATATGTAAATTAGATCTCGGTTATTGGGTTTTCCTGTCAAGAAATTCTCAGTAGCAGTCCAGATTCAGGAATTTTGCGGTGTTTTACCACCGTGTATCACTTAAAGCTGTTGGACCTGCGCCTGATCTCTCTCCCGACTTTACTGAACTACGAATTTATTGAAACCTAAAAATAAAATAAAAGAATTATGAGCAGATTTAAATATAAAAATTTTTGCCTAATTACGATATTTTATATATGTTTATACAAAAAATGGTGTATAATAATTATATTCGTCCTGAACTTATATACCCACAGAAATGTCGCATCTGAACAAATTGATTTCATAATCTATATTCCATGACACGAGCTGGCGTCTTAGGAATAATTTGTTTTATTATTAATATATAATACTTTTTTATTGATTAAGTATCTTATTAACCGATGAAAAGTAATTCCTGGGTTTTTACTGACATTTCTTGAATTATTTGTGCAATATCTAAGTACACACGCCGGCATATTTTTATCAAGTTTTTTTTTAAATCAACACAACATGAGACAAATCTACAAGCGCCTAGCGAGTGACTAATTAAAGTGCGGTGTAAGCACCGCAGTTGAATGGAACGGAGTAGCTGAATGCAATGTCGCCTCTAGTACGTAGTACATAATAGCTCAATGCCCTAAACGGACATTATAACTGACTTCCTAAATACATTCCCTTAAATAATTATAGAAACCTTACTCACATGTTGTTCATTGCCATAGTGTTTGTAAGTGAATTAGCTTAAGGATATTTTTTCATACCCACTTGTCTGTACACGTGCCACTAAGTTTTTTATAGCGCCGACACTCTGTAATGAAGCGTACAGTCGGAAGCGACCGGCGCGCCCTGGCCAGGATATCCTGTTTGAAAATAAAAGACAAACCTACACCTTTGCAATGACATGATCTCAATATAAACAAGCAATTTTTGTCTTTATTCCCTTGTTATTTGGTTGCTAGTTGTATAATGCACTTGAACGCTGAACGATCAAAAAAGCGATGTCTGCTTGGTATAACGTAAACCAGATTGTTAATTCGGTTATTTGTCTGGAAAAGGGTTTCTTTCCTATAAATAATTTTTATACATAGCTTTTTTTTGCTTTGAAATTATCAGCCATGTAATTTTTATTTAGTCGTATTATAAGTATATTGTGGGTATGAATTTGTTTTAAAGACCATTACTCACCGAATACCAGCGTAATATACTGCTGTGTTTCGTATGGTGAGTGTAGAGATCCGAAGACCTTTTTTACTAGAAAGAAACGAGTCATTCCATCTTAGTCTTCAGGGGTGACAACGCATCTGCGTTTTGATTCTTAATCGAGAATAAATGTAGATGTCTATGGTCCACAGCATCCACTTACCATGAGGTGGACTGTGTGCTCCTTTGTCAGCCTTAATCTATAAAAAAATTAATTTATTGCTTTCTTTTTTGATATACATGTAAGTACTTGTAGTCAACAATTTTCTTTCTTTTCTTTTATGTTTTAGTTATATAACTATAGTCAATGTAAATCAATTTTTACTTTGCTTTACACCAGAGCTAATAAAACTTATATATATTGAAGATTATTATTACAATAGGTATAGGCGTTTTAATCACTCTGTACTTGTAAGTAATTCATTTTGGACAACCTTGGTATCACTTCACCACATAATTTACTAGTAAGTATGGCTACCCTTCCACCAAGGAGTCGATCTGAAACAGTATTCTCCAATTTATTTAAACCATTAGGCTACAGTGTACCTACTTAAGTAATTTGTTGTGAAGACTAAGATTGAGAAGATGAGATTCACCCATTCAATCTTAATCCACCAAGGTGACAACGCAGCTGTTGAAAATGGGTATTTTTTTTACTTATTTTTAATTACCTACCCGACTGACGTGCTAAACTTGGTTACAGATGTCCATAGGTTACAGCAGCCATTTGCCATCACGTGGACATCACGTTAGTTAGGGACACGTTAGTTTGCTTGTCACCTTACGGCGATAATTTAAAAAAATAGATTGCAGAGATGTCTAGGGAACAGCCGAACTGCTCTATTACGTTAAGTTCATCGCGCTGATCTACATCAACAACCTCTAAGCAGCGGAAAGTACCAATTGTTTTAAATTCCTTGATGAATTTACCGTCAACAGTCGGTCGGCACGAGAGCCCAGTTCTTCTATAACCGGGGGCCGTAGTATGGGCAGTTATGTTTGATATTTGAAGAAAAAGTTGACGGATTACTTTTTTATTTATTTATTCTAAGGCAAATTTTAAATACATAGGAAACGCAAAATTTTAATCGATCTAAGTCACTATTAAAATCTAGGAACATGGCTATTTTATGCACTACAGATTTGATTTTAAAGGCGTTATAAGATACGAACACAATGGGAAAATGTTAATTTTTCTAATCTCTATTGTATACAGAGTAATGAGTACGAAGAGAGCACTTAAAGTAGCTAATTACGTGCAGCGAATTGATGTATAATGTACAGATAACATATCTTAATGATGCTGCGCACGTTACTTTGTTCAAATGAACTGTCATACTTTTTTGTAGCACATTAAAAACAGCGCAATTACAAATATAGACACAGAATAAGATTTTTAGGAATCATTTTCACACTTTCTAAGGAACTCAGGGCAACAAAGTTTACACTTTAAGTTATAGAGCTATGCTGCAGATATATTATGGTTATAGCATGAATGGGTCGGCTCGATTGAAGAAGGACCATGCTCTCACACAGAATACCAGCGTAAAAGCAGCTCAATGTTACTGTGTGGTGAGTGTAGAGAACCGGAGACACTTTTTACTGTATACGAGGTGTTCCACCTTAGTGCTCAGGGCTGACAACGAATCTACATTTTGATTCTTAATCGAGCATAGTTGTAGAGAGAGAGATAGAGTGTATGCCTATGGGTCACAGCATTCACTTATAATCTGATGGTCTGTGTGCTCACCTGTCTTTCTATAAAAAAAAAAAACAAATAAAAAAGGCTGAATGCTGCGTACATTTAAGTGATGCAGAAATCATCACCAACTCACTTTCAAACGTTATCACGCACACATCTATCTTCGTTCTTTTTTTCTTTTTATTATCCTGTAAAAGTTTAGAGCTGGATACACATATGCATCTAAAACCTGTCTGTTGCTGTTGCTGTGCTGTTGGCCAGTTGGCCTGCAAGGGCAGTGAGAGTGGATTGACGGGAGTCGGGAGTGCTAGACTCACAGAAATCGTAATTTGTCTCATTATTACTATTTCTGTGACCAGACTCGACATGTCCGTCTGCAAATCTCATGCACAAAATATTTCCTGCCTAAGTTGCACCTAAAACTCCGTTAACGGTTTCAAACGGGTTTAGATTAAAATAAAAGAATATTAACAATTCTATAAAACATTATCAATATTCCCCTTAACCACTCGTGGTAAGCTTAAATTACTTGTGTTACGAGCTGCCTCACTTAAAATTTACGCAGCGCTCCGTTTTTCTGTGTTTGTTGATCTGAGATTAGTAAGCGATTATATATCTAGAACAAAAAAAAAGGAAAAGTCCAAAAGCCAAATACACTTTCATTAAATTGGTGTTTAATCCTTAGTTTTTAAATTATTGTCTCAGTTATACGATACGAGTACACCTGTACACATATTTATGGATGAAGTATTACAAATGTACTATTAATATTGTCTTCTAAAGCCTAAAGAGCCGTGCTAGCTCAGATGGTTAACGCTCGCTGTAAATATGACAGAACGCGAGTGACCCGGGTTCGATCCCCGCCGGCACCAATAAAATTGTTAATTGCAATTTTAAGTGCTGATTTGCCAGGTGGTGAAGGAAAATATCATGAGGAAACCTGCATGTCTGAGGAATAAGAGAAAAAATGATTTCGAAGACATGTGAAGTTCGCCAACACGCATTGGGGCAGCGCGGCAAACACTTCCTTGCCCTAAAACCCTCTCAGAAATGAGGCTGTATGTATATATATAATAATATAATAATAATATATTAATGTCTTCTAAATCAAAAGAACAATTTTATAAAAGACGAAATAATAAAAACAAGCAGACGTCCAATTTTAACAGCGATCACCTTTATCTAAGTTAACATTTATTTAATAAGCCTGAAGTGACAAATGAGCTGACAGTCCATCTGATGCTATGTGGCTTTTTTATAAAAAGGGGCAAACGAGCATGCGGCTCACCTAAGTAAGGTCAGGCTCAAGTAAGTAAGTACACCAGGGGAATTGCAGGTGTGATGCCGACCTTTTAAAAAGTAGTACGATCTTTTCTTGAAGGTCCCTAACTCGTATCGGTCCGGGAAAATCGTCGGTGGAAAAAATTGCACACCCCTGTGCACGACCCCCCGGTCGTACGAGGAAGAAAAATTCTAGTAAAACGTACAGCAGTGAACCGCCAAGCATACAGATGATGTGGATGGAACGTAAGTTTTGTCAATGTGCGTTCATGAAATTTTAACGACTGGAATTCATCCAAATGGTCGCCGCACACGGTCAGTTCAACTGATCATTCCAACTGATCAGTTCAAACTAGGAATATTGGTATATTTTAAAATATCGGATTTTCGATATATCGATGATTATAAATATATCAATATCGGAGTTTTATACACAAGTTTATTTATGGATATATCGAAAATCCGATATTTTAAAAAATACCAACACTCTTAGTTTGAACTGATCAGTTGGAATGATCAGTTGAACTGACCGTGTGTGTCCATAACAATTTCTCAAAGCACTTCTCGTGGTAAATGCGATAGAACATGCAAAGAGATGCGATAGAACATGCAAAGAGATGCAATATCTCTTCGCAGCGCCAGTGTATCGAGCCGATACACTGGCGCTGCGAAGAGAGAGGCTCGGTCGTTGACGATACGAGCTGCTATGCGTTGGACGCGGTCAAATGGAAGGAGCTGGCACTGAGGAGCCTCGAACACATGCTGCAGCCCTAGGACACCTGCAGCTAAGTTCAAATAAAGAAGGTAATAGTTGCATCGTCACTTCGAGTAATCAGATGGAATGCTTCGTAGCAGTGCACGTACTGCTATTTGGTGGCAGACATAGGTAAGAGACAGTGTTGCCGTTTCAGTGCATTTGGCGCTAGATCTGACGCAATTCTAGGATCTATACAGCGCTTTTTTTATACATCTACCTGCTAAATAACTTGCAAAATATCTTGTAGACTAGTAGATTAGAGATTTTTAGCACGTAGATATTTAAAAAAACATATACTTAGAATTGTATTGTAAGAGGGTACCCAGACGTACTCCTAGGTAGAGAAGCAGTCCCTAGATCCGTCGAGGTACACTGGTATAATTGCCGGCACGAGTCGTGAGCACACTTTTTATTGGTCGATATGACGTTGACCACGCTGACACTCAACGTGATTGGTTCGTCAGCCGATTCTCGTCGTCTATTGGGTTCGCACGTATCATTCGACTACCGTACATTTGAGAGCAATTTTAGTGATAACTTTTTAATTAGTTTATTTTTGTTAAATGTAGTGTTACCTCGTTGTTAATTGTTGTTTGTGTATATCTTGTTTTTAATTGTTTTTGATATTTCTTGTTGTTAATTTTTGGATTGGTCTAAATATGCAGAGAAGAAAGAATTCGGTGTTAAATAGACATTCGCGACAAATGGTCTATTCACTGTTTTATTAGATGAAATAATTAGGTATTGCGAAAAACATGATAGACGTTTACAAACAGACTCCTGAGGCGACAAATGTCAACGTAGCTGTTATACAGGCGAGTGTTTCCTATTGATTCGGTTGGTTTATATTCATAATTGGAATCGGTAGATGGCGCTGTAACCCTGATCCAGAATATCAGTACGAAGCCGATGCGGATCGCTAGTTTTTTTATAGGATAGGGTGACAAACGAGCACACAGTCCACCTGATGGTAAGTGGTTGCTGTGGCCCATAGACATCTACATCTATCCTCGTATGCGATTCAAAATGCAGATGCGTTGTCACCCGTGAGGACTAAGATGGAATGCCTCGTTTCCAGCAAAAAGGGTCTCCGGTTCTCTACACTCACCATACGAAACACAGCAGCATTTAGCTACTATTTCACGCTGGTTTTCTGTGAGAGCGTGGTCCTTCCCCGGTCGAGCCGACCCATTCGTACTAAGACTATACTACTAAATACTAATATAACTGCAGCATGTCTGGGTGCTACCATCTGCTTTGAATGCCATAATTTTTAAAATTAAAGTCAAACCCGTGCTGTGGTAGCTCAGGTTAAACAAAACAGGCTACATATATTTAAAAAATATATAATCCAATCACAGTCATAGTTGGATTTGGATTTAGATATAAATATATTTTTACGAGCTTGAGGTTCGTGACGATAAAAATTGCCGACAGAATTACCAAAATTAACGCTTTAATTCACTTTACACTAATTAAACTTCAAACACTAATAATTAACCACACTGATTCACTTTATTTCGCTCCGAAGCTTCGCTTGTCTCGCCAAATTCAATACTTTTTCGATCGCATCTTGCAGCGCCTATAAATACAAATTAGCACCGAAACATCCAGAATATTCAAGTAAACACGCGCAAGGGGCCGAGAGTTCGAGTGTCGACTTCTAGAAGCTTAGTTATTCGTTCCGAGACTATATGGCGCTGTCGGTTGAAAGATTAGTGATGTCATTTTCTGGAAAGCTCCTCTCGCTCCCGTCCCTCACACTAAATGGCGCTAGTGCCGGATACACGACGTCGACTTATTCGCGCAACACTGCCCACTGCTAAGACATGCTCGTCCCGAGCATTATCGGCCCATAATAACGCGCCAAGCGATCCACATGGACGATCTTAGGAGTCTCTCTTGCGCCTTTCTGTATCCGGTAGGTTACATCGTTAATCCTGGTCACAATCCGGTACGAGCCGTCCTATTTAGCTTGAAGCTTAGGAGATTTCCCTTTGCTGCGGATTGGATTGTGCAACCACACTAGCGAACCTTCGTCGAACCCTTTGTTGTTCATTTTGCGGTCATACCGGGTTTTCATCTTTTCAGACATTTGCTGGCCCGATTGTCTGACGTGCTCATAAATGTCATTCATTTTGTTCCGCAAGTCATTTGCATAATCGGTTATACTGCGTGGGGCATCAGGTGGTATCCCGGTGATCAGGTCTGCAGGCAGCCGTAATTCTCTTCCAAAGTTTGCGAAAGCTAGTGTCACTGCTGTACTTTCGTGAACAGCGCTTCGATATGACAACAAAAACGGTTGTATAAGCTTGTCCCAATCTCGTTGCCATTTGTCTACAACTTTTGCTAGGTACCTCTCCAATGACTGATTAAATCGTTCTACCATTCCATCAGATTGCGGGTGATAAGAAGTCGTTCTCGTTTTATGGGTACCCATAACTCGGCAAGTTTCCTGGAATATTTGAGACTCAAAATTCCTTCCTTGATCGCTGTGAATCTCTAAAGGTACTCCAAAACGACAGAAGACTTCATGAACTAGCTTATCCGCAACTGTTGAAGCTTCTTGATTTGGAATGGCGAAGACTTCTGGCCACTTAGTGAAGTAATCCATCACAACCATGAAATACTTGTTACCGCTTTCACTCTCCGGAAACGGTCCCGCCACGTCAATGGCTATTCTGTCCCACGGTGCACCAACATTGTAGAACTTCAATACACCTCTACTACGAGTCTGAGGTCCCTTTACAGCCGCACAGCTTGTACATTTGCGACACCAGTCCTCGACATCGTTTCGACAGTGGACCCAGTAAAACCGTTCTCGGATCTTCAGTAGAGTTCGTTTAACTCCCAGATGGCCTCCTGAACAATCATTATGGTACAGCTGTAGAACATCCGGTACTTTAGCTTTAGGGACAACCATTTGCAAATGACAGCTGTCTCCCCGAACATTTTCCCATTTACGGCACAGAACTCCATCCTGAAGCAGCAAGCTGTCCCATTGGGCCCAATAGCTTTTAGTGGTCGAACTCTTCGCTGAGACGTTGCTCCACTTGGGCTTGGAAGCACTGGCCTTCATCCATTCCAGAATCGGCTTGGTGTCCGGATCTTCCTGCTGTGCATGTTGTAAGTTGTCCTTCCACTCGTTGCTGAGGTGGTCTTTCCTGAGCATCCTCACGCATACCACTTCCTTACTCTCTTTCCTAGTACAATGTTTCCAATCTTCAGGACAAGGTCTTCTTGACAATGCATCTGCGTTGCCATGAGATTTCCCGCTGCGATGTCTGATAGTAAAGTCGTATTCCTGCTGCTGCCGGGCGGTGATGTTAGCCGCACTTCCCTTCTGAGATCATTCACCTTCCCCTTCTAGGTTCGCTTAGGGCAGCTGGATCGAAGATGGCCCTTTTCCCTACAGCCATAGCATCTACGGCTGTATCCTTTTTTACGGTCGCGAACTGTAGCTGCTGCAACCTCCCTGACGCGATGGGAACGATGATCCTGCCGCACGGCTTCCACCTCCAGTGCATGGGCCAAGACGTCCTTAAGCGCCTCGTGGTGCCCGAGCCTCACAGCATCTGACTTCCAGGTCGCGGATGCCGTCGATGAATGTCTGCACCAGGTTCCCTTCAATGAGCGCAGGTACAGACCGGTATGCTTTTCGCACCAGCTTCTCCACCTCTAGAGCCCACTGCTGCAAGTTTTCGTTGATGCGGTGCACGCGATCTTTAAGCTGCGCACGAAAGACGTGTTCCAGGTGTGCGTCGCCATATCTAGCTTCCAATGCCTCAAGGAGTTGCTCATAAGTCGCTTTCTCACCGATAGCTTCCAGAACTGTTAAGGCCTGGGCACGCAGGCCTAGTGTGAGAGCAGTCTTGGTCTGACTTTTATTCCAGCCGTTCGCCTTCATAACAGCCTCGAACTGGATTTTGTAGGCTGACCAGGAAGAAGTCCCGTCGAACAGTGGCACCTTGAACCCACGTAGCGAAGGTGTTGTAGCTACTACGGGAGCTGAAGTTCCATCTCCAAGTTTTAGTTCGTCCAGTGATTTCTTCATGTCAGCCATTACGTTGTCAACCCGATTGTTTACTTGGTCGATTCGGGTTTCAGCTTCCAACAGGCGGTTGTCATGTTGAGCAACCTTATCCTTCACCTCCGTTATCTCTTTTCCGAAGGTAGCGTGATGGTCCTTCATGAGGAGTATCTGCTCTTCCAACCGACGGGCCTGTTCCTCTTGTCGGCGGGCCTGTTCATCCTGTCCGCCCCGCAGCTGCTCTTCCAACCGACGGACCTGTTCCTCCTGTCGGCGGACCTGTTCCTCCTGTTGACGGGACTGTTCATCCTGTCCGCCCCGCAGCTGCTCTTCCAACCGACGGACCTATTCCTCCTGTCGGCGAGCCTGTTCCTGCAGCATCACCATCAGAGCACCTAAGTCGGGTGCTGCAGATGTAGGAGCTACTGACGGGCCTGCAGCCGGTGGCTGGCCCTCCGACGTCTGCGGCGTTGCACCACCAAATCTTCTTTGGTCCGTCTCCTGCTGGCGTTGACTTCGGGTACGGACACCCTCCGTTTCCTCCTTAGGTAAAATCAGCATGATTTTATCCCACTTCTGACACCAATTGTTACGAGCTTGAGGTTCGTGACGATAAAAATTGCCGATAGAATTACCAAAATTAACACTTTAATTCACTTTACACTAATTAAACTTAAACCAATAATAATTAACCACACTGATTCACTTTATTTCGCTCCGAAGCTTCGCTTGTCTCGCCAAATTCAATACTTTTTCGATCGCATCTTGCAGCGCCTATAAATACAAATTAGCACCGAAACATCCAGAATATTCAAGTAAACACGCGCAAGGGGCCGAGAGTTCGAGTGTCGACTTCTAGAAGCATAGTTCTTCGTTCCGAGACTATATGGCGCTGTCGGTTGAAAGATTAGTGATGTCATTTTCTGGAAAGCTCCCCTGGCTCTCGTCCCTGACACTAGATGGCGCTAGTGCCGGATACATGACGTCGACTTATTCGCGCAACAATATAATGTCTGGGATTGAAAGTGGGAAAGTGGGAGCTACATAAATTCGGCGCCACACATAGGTTAAAACACCCGGTAGTCAGCCCTGTGCCAGTACTCAGCCTTTACGGACATTATTTCCATATAAATAGTGCTGATATTTGTCTACGCCTTTAAAATAACGTTTAATTGAATCCGTGTGTCCTTTTTGGCTAATATGCATACCTATGAAGCAATAGCTCATCAGGTTGATGAGCTATACTTGTTAATTTACACTGCTGTCAAAGACACTACTAGACGCATCGCTTTTGCAATTTTTTTCGGAAACGGGCTCGAGTATTCAGTAAGTTTTTGTATGTACGTATTTGCTGTAATTTATGGTCGATTGTTGTACTGATTTACACTAAAATGATTATTTTGTCATAAAGTTAACTATTAAATGCATTTCATTTGCTTGATATGTTGTAATTTAGGTGGCCGACTACCGGGTTTCTAATTTTTAGGGTAGATCCAGTACTCAGCCGTAAGTGGCTGACTACTGGTTTTTACGTGATTTTATTTTTTTGTTTTGTTGAGATTACCGAAGCGAATAGTCCCAATTTTGCCCATTAATTTTGGTTTAACTCTTATGAGACGAAAAGTGTATTTTACCGGTAGTCGGCCGCATACAAATGTAATTGCATGTCGGGGGCCGACCAATGGGTCTACAAATCCAGTACTCAGCCGTTAGTCTTATTGCATAAAATAGTACCTTAAAGCCTTTTAGTTTGGGTTGAATTTATACACGGTTATTTTAGCGTGAATATCATTTGTTTTAAAATTCCATAATATCAAAAAGACCAATCCACCAATACAAAGAAGAGCAATTAATACAAGCTGTGACTACGAAAAATAGTAAAATTAGGAAGAAAAATACATGTACAATAAACAGAATAAGATGCAAAAACTGTGAAGAGGAATTGACTAGCGATACAGAAATTAATGATTTAAAAAATATTGGATGTGACAATTGCCTTGCATGGTATCATTTGAACTGTATATATATATATATATATATAATAAAGAATTTTATTTCAAATATGCAAGAATAAGTCAGAGGCTGACTACAGGGTAAGACATGGCTGACTTGTGGAGAAATGAGGCTGACTACTGATGAAAAGTGCCATAATTTGTTTACTACTGATTTTTTATATAATTCTATTATAATATATTTTTTTTGTTAATTTCTTTAGTAAATTTAATAAAAAACTTTTCTAAGTATAATGATTGTTTTTGTTCATAGTGTTTAATATTTAAAATACAATTGAATCAAATTTTAGTCCTCACTAAAAGGCTGACTACTGGGTGTTTTACCCTACCTATCTATATAAATTTAGAGCTAATACACCCGAAAAGTAAAAAGAAAAACATATCTGTTATAGTTTTAAAGTTTAACTTTATTAATGATTTTTTAAGTAAGCCAGTCATAATATTATACTCTTTAAATTTTTAAATTACAAAATACGTATAATTTTGTTTTTGTAAATTTTAAGCGCCTCTTATACGCATTATGTTGTCTTTTACATGGTATAAATATATTATAGTATATAGTATATTATATTTAAAAAAAAAAAACAAATATATGACAGAAATTTAGCCTAAATTAATGTTCTAGTTTACTAATATTAACGTTTATTATGGTCTCATAATAATAATAGGAAACTATATTATTTTAATAACAGTAGGTAACCCTAATGTACATTACATACTTATTTTATGCTTACACAAACCACACTCGTGTTTTCCCGTTTCCCCATTCGTTCCCTTTAATTAAATTCAGACTCACTCACTCATTCACCGGCCGGCTTACTTCTTGTTCAGTTCACCTTCACCGTTCAATTCAATTAAGTTTCAAGACAGCCAGCCAGCCAGTTTAGCGCTGGCCGCTTGAGAAGTGATCGTGTTTGTACGCATGCGCTGTTTCCTAACCTCATTGAATTGTCATATTTACGGACGTAAATAAACAAGTGAATATAGTTTCGTGCCAGTATTGTAAGCCTGTGAGTTATTTTAACTATATCCGTTTTACGAATATATACCCAAAATAGTGACAATTTAGTGATAACTTATTGTGCAAGGAATTTACGATTGTAAGTACAACCTTTGTTTTTTAATTCCAATACGCCGGCCAGACTTTTGATTTGATTGTTTTTGTACAGCAGATATACCTATAAAACTGTAGAATCCTCTGTAGATGCTCGAACCCTACAAGCTAAATTGTTTTCCAATAAATTATACCTACAATAGATTATGCCCCTTTGCAATTTTAATTTGGAATTAGTAAAAAAAGACATTTGTTTGAAATAAGTACCAATTGTATATAAATACCTTTGAATCACAGGACAATTGTTAGTTAATAATAGTTAATAAATCATTTCCAATTTCCATAGGCAGTGATTTAGTTAGCTCTTGTCCTATTATTTATTTGTGGTTTAGGTAAATGTTTAAAAAAAGGCTTGGGTTTATTGGCATTTATATTAACCGTTTAGTGGCAATGTAAGAACTCACTCACTAGCCCATGTCTTCCCGTGGGTGTCGTAAGAGGCGACAGAGGGAGACGGAATCAGGAGATGGGCAACATTTAAAAAAAAACACAACGCAACTATTACGACAATTTACTCATGAAATAAATAATTATCTAGACAATAAAATGAATATTTTAGTATTATTTATTGATTTTAGTAAAGCGTTCGATGTATTAAACTTTAACACACTATATATAGGTAATAAGCTGTCACGCTGCGGTATTCAAGGACCGTTCTTAGAACTTCTTGAGAGTTATCATCAAAATCGTTATACCACTGTCAAAATATATAACCAGACAGGTGATACGTTAGCGACTGACTGCGGCACAGCACAAGGTTTCGATACTGGGCCCGACTGAGTATTTGCTTTTTGTTAATGATATGGTAAATGCAAATAACTAATTTTATTGCATTTACCATAATTTAAATTATATATATATATATATATATATATATATATATATATACATATATATATATATACAAATATATATATATATATATATATATATATATCATTTATATATATATTATATATATATATATTGGAAAGTTACGACATGCTGTGTAAGTGGGCCAACATGATGTCGGCCTAGTGTTGTTAACGCTCAAAAAACAAAACTTATTCACATACACTCATCTCACAACAAAGTTGCAACTGCACCGATTATCGTTTCCCACAGCCATGAATGTCTCCATGGAATGCTTCAACACTGTAATTGTCAACCCATTGAAAAAGTCAAAAATCACAACATGTATGTTGGTCCGATTGTTATTGATGAACGATTCTGCTAGAGAGCGCATAAAGATCACGTGTGTGCAAAACTTCGCTGTGTTGAGTAAACTTTATGTTTTAAAATTGAAGCTACCATATAAAATACTTAGATAACTTTATTTGGCTCTAGCAGATTCTGTCATTAGTTATGGGCTTAGCAGTTATGGTTGAACTTATGTAACGTACATACGGGAAATTTAGACATTACAACGCAAGATGCTTCGATGGATAGTACCTAATCACATTAAAAATTAGTACATAGATAATGAACAGGGCCTTTTTAAAAATTACAGTCATAAATATTTTCGATAAAGTTAAATTTAATATACGGAAGTTAATAATTCAGAGTATCTAGTTTTTAGAAAACTACCTGTAAATTCAGAAATATAGCTTATAAATCCAGCATGTATAGTGGTGGTCATATAATTAAGAACGCTGATATAAACGGAAGATTTTTTCAAACTAAGACGCAAAACTAATTGCATGCAAGTTTTTTTATTTCTCTCGGTATCGTAAAACTTTTCCATAATGCCACTGTATTCATTGATACACATGATTAGCTAAAAATAAATAGACAAACTCTTCACACTACTTACTTCTAAACATATTATTTCTATTTATTAACTGGTCACGTAATTAAGAAGTTTTATTCAAATTTAAATAGAGAACACTCAGTCGATTTGTTATTGTTTGTGTAATTTTGGCACCATTTAGTGCTGTAAAATATTGAAAGTGATTGCTTCTTATGAAAAAACAATGGGAAAAAATAAAAGTTGTTATAAATCTACAAGAGAATTAATAATAAAACTTTACCGGAAGAATTGGTCTTATAGAAAGATGACCGATCATCTCCAAAGTTCAAAAACGATGGTTTTCTAAGCTGTTAAGCATTTCCCTACGTATCAAACTACTTTGAATATTACACGTTTACCTAAACAGAGAAAAACAACTCCTCGAGATGACCGAAACATCATTCGTAAGGCAAAACAAAATCCTTTTAAAGGGTCCAATGACCTGAAAAAAAATATTTTGTTGAAAACAACCCTTCAGCAATCTCAGCAAGCACTATTCGAAGACGTTTGGTGGAAGAAAAATTGCACTGTAGGATAGCAAGAAAGGTTGTGAACCCATGTTGAAACTTTGCCACAGGCAACTTTGCCCGGATTGCATTTGAGAGAGAGTATGAAAACTGGATTGTGCGACAGTGGAGAAATGTACTTTTTCTGATGACACGAAAATAAACAGAGTATGCTCTGGTGGAAAACGATATGTACGATGTCCCCCGAATACAGTGTTCAACCCTAAGTGTACGAAAGTTACATTAAAGCACGGTGACGAAAATGTGAAAATTTGGGGGTGCTTTTCTGGACATGGTGTTGAACCTGTAAAAGTGATAGACTACTATTATCTAGATGTTATTGCTGTTAGTCTATGCGACTCTTACAGCTTCATCTGTGATAGAAGGTAACATGGATCAGTTCTAATACAAAAAGGCAAGAAACAATGCTGAAGACGTTCTATCGGTTATTTGAACATTCCAGCACGACAATGATCCAAAGCACACTGCACGCACCGTAAAGGAATTTCTTACAGTGCATACAGTTTCTGTCTTAGACTGGCCAGCTAACAGCCCAGATCTAAACCCAATAGGGAATCTGTGGTTCGTAGTAAAGAAAAAGGTTTTAAATACACAAGGGAATTCAAGAGAGCTGTACGAAGGTTTTTTAGAAGAATGGAACTCTATTTCTCTTGCGAAATGTCAAAAATTAATAGAGTCAATGCATCCTCGGTGTAAAACAGTAATGATAAGCCGTGTATATGTTTTTATTAGTAATTTTAGTTAAAAATGTATTAAATTGCTTTTTAAATTTTCCGCGCTACATATTATTGTGATTTTTTAAAATGTGTCATACAAAACAATTCCCGAGCAGTTTAATAAATCGTTCTTAATTATTTGTCCAGTTATAGTACTATTTGAATGTGTTACTATGGTAAAATAAATTAAATATAAAAAAATGTTAGAGATTTTATTCTTTATTCCTAAACCACGTTGCTCTATTAATGTGGGTATTTTATAACATAACTAGTTGCTTCTCAAAAGGTACACATCTCTGTGTATGACATGATTTAAATAAAAAACTTCTAAAACTTCAAATCGTTCTTAATTATGTGTCCACAACTATATGTACTTCCGAAAAGTCCGCCCATCTTGTACCTACTTTTATTAATGAATTGCCAATAGAATTACAAGAAACTTACGGTAAATCCAAACTGTTTAAAAGTAAACTTAAATCATATTTGTTAAATCAACCATACCACGGTAATATTATCTATAAATATTACCGTGACCATACTTATTATAGTAGGTACTTCTGTTAGAATAATGTGATTTAATATATCATATATATACATCTTTGTTTATATAAGACGACTCTCTAGCGTAGATAAACCCGTAGAGATTTATATGCTAGCATTGTACTGGATAATGTAACAAAATTATGCTTAATAAATTTAAAAAAAAAGCTGCGGTTGGCAACTCGCTTCCTAAGCGTCGCTTGCTAAGCGATAACCTATGGGGGAGGCCTGTGTGCAGCGGATGGAAGTTCTTTTTTGGTGAAAAAAGATATTTTTTGGTTTCGGGCAGAATTTTAGATAGTGCCTTCATGTGTCTATCAAAAGGGCCCTCGAGGTGAAATGTGCCAACATTATTCTGAATGTAACTACATCTGCACTCGACGCACTAGGCTCTGGCTCTGATGATGAAAAATCCATTCGTGAATGTTGAAACCAAATTGGTGATGAGGAGACACTGCGAATTTTTTTTGTAGTAGTGACTGGCTTATACACAAGGTCTCATTCCACCTCGTGGCGAGTGAATACTACGGTCTGTAGACACACATCATCAGGAAGATAATTGATGATCATTATCAATAAGATCAATAAGAAACAAAATGATGCGCTGTTATCCTTGAGCATCAATATGGAATGACAAGTTACCAGTAAAAAACTTGGTTTTTAACTCTACAGATCTATAGTGCGTATTGCATAGTGACGATGACGATTAGTCTAAATTTCTCAAAAAAGGTGGTGGTGGTACATGGTTAACTTTTGTCAAGTCCTTTGTCCAGAAGTGAACTCAAAACATGATTAAAAAAAAAGATTACATGATAAACTAGCGACTTGAATCTATTCATGTAGCGTTATTTAGATTTAGGGTAATTAAAGGTCATTTTTATTTTATCAATTATAGGTTAAAAAAAAAAACTAAGCTTCTTGGACAATAATAGCCTAGACTCCTTTCTCTGATCTGTTCGTAGTTTCATCACAATCGAGTCATCCGTCCCGAAAATGAGCCCAGACAGACAGATACTCAATAATTTCTTTCAGATATTATAGACAGACATTTCAATTTTATTTAATATGCGTAGTGTATATATAAAAAATTATTTTACCAATTCAACTAATGTAAAACATACCTACCGTTGTAAATATCACGGCAAATGTAGGTACCTACTTTAATAGCGAACTAGGTATTAGTCGAGTTGGTGGGAGATTGTCTACATGGGCTGCAGGCTGCACTAACCAGATACTTACATCAGTGCGGTTGCTGCTACGCGTAATTTTACATATTATACCTATATACATTACATAGGAAATAAATTAATATTCTATTTGACGTTGATACTGGTGTGGTTGAAAAAATATAATATAACATAAACACTCACACCTGTCACCCACAGGGGTAGGCAGAAACTACAGGCTTCCATTTAGCACGATCCTGACATACCTCTCTCGTTTCCTCCACATCCACATACCTACGCATACATGCTCGCCCGTCGGATAACGCTATTCTAAATTTGGCCTAATCTCAATATATTGCCAATTTTGTCGATAAACTTTCGCCTGGGACGTCCCTTTCCGACTCTTCCAGTCAGTCATAAACTCATAGGTCATAATAAGGAGGTATTTATAATATAATATATTTTGTAACAGCTATAATTCTTTATTGGTTTTTTTTGCTGGACCTAGAATATTATTGCCATTAATGTGTTGAAGCACTAAGGCTCATTAGAATTCAATCTTCATGACCGAAACAAAAACCGTTACGACTTACGATCAATATTATTAATACGATGCACCATCGCGATTATATGAAAACAGCACAGCTTGGCTCGTAATTAAAACTGTTCGTTACATTATTTCACGCTCTAAGGACTCACTTATATACTGTATACCAGGCATTTGTGCATCAGTTGCTCAAAGTAAACCCTGCTAATCAATAGACGAGGCTCCGGCTAGTGAATTATCTACTCTTTGGCTCCGGCGAACTGAAATGGTCGAATAGCAGAAAGTTCAACCGAATACCTAAATTCTACGTCAACTCTGCTGCTAGGTGGTGAGTGTGGGTAAATCTTCCAATAACCGAGCACACAGTCCACCTGATGCTAGGTGGTTTACTACCCATAGATATCTACATATATCCTCGATTAAGAAACAAAATGCAGATGCGTTGTCATCCGTGAGGACTAATATGCTATGCATCATTTCCAGTAATTATGATGTGAGGTTCTTTATACTCACCATACGAAATACAACAACATAAAGCTGCTATTTTAAGATGGTATTCTATGGGAGGTTCTACCCCGGTCAAGCCGACCTATTCGTACTACAACTACAATATAGCTGCGGCGTGGCTCTAACACGCAAAACGATTGCTAGATAGCACATTCTTAGAATTGTTCAAGTTCAGACGTGAATTTAATAATAAAAGGTTGTGATATGATGATACGGTCGAAGTCGTTCTCTTGATACACTTTGGCCGATATCTTTTTGTTTAATAGTACGAAAAAATGTTTACCGTTACAGGCTGTCAAAAGTCCATTGCCGAAGATAGGGCTCCCTCCTCCCCAATAGGTTGTCTCACAGTTGCCAAGTTGTCACGCTTGGCAGGCGGGTTGGCAGCCGCAGTTTTATAAAGGAAACATTTTAAAAAGTTTTAATGAGTATGCACTTGATTGTAGGAAATATACCAATAACAATAGTATCCGTTATAAAATTACTAGCTGATTCCCGCTCGCTTCGCTGGGCGCAATATAATAGACGATAATAACGTAGATATAAAAAAACAAGATTTTTTTTTTAATATGGGACTATCGTAAAATCAGTTCTTAGTGAGCGTCTACGTTGCAAAATGAGTACCTAACTATACTAAATTTCAAGTCAATCGGGTGTATAATTTTAGAGATATCGTGATGAGCGATGAAACACTCAGTCAGTCGGTGGTATTTCGTATATATATATATATATATATATATATATATATATATATATATATATATATATATATATGCAGACGTTGTTCTGCCTTTTTCGACGATTCTTTGTCATGTCCTATTAAAAATCCTTAAATTCGCAAAAAAAAATTATGTCACTCACGGGAAAAAATCTAGATCCTAATCTAAATCCTATCTCTCAAGTTGGACCAAACTGCACACGGTGTGCAAATTTGATTAAAATCAGTTAAGTAATTTAGGAGTCCATCGCGGACAAATAACGTGACACGTAATTTACATATACATACATATACATAAACACTCACGCCTGTCACCCAGAGGGGTAGGCCTAGGACGTCCCTTTCCGACTCTGCCATTCACTTCTGCACCATAAATTTTCTTTGTCACTCTTTCCTCATTCATTCTTTCCACATGACCAAACCACCGAAGCATTCCTTTCTTAATCCTGGTCACAACATCATCTTGCAAACCACACTCTTCTCTTATTACACAATTTCTTACTCTGTCATTCAGATTCAGCCCTAACATACTCCTTAACGACCGCATTTCTACTGCGTTTATTCTACTCTCGTGCTTCTTCTGCCACACCCAACTTTCACTACCATACGTTAAAGTAGGGACCAACACAGCATTGTGAATTGCCATACGTGCCTTTTTCGACACATTTTGACTCTTCACAATAGAGTGCAAGGCCCCATTTACTCTATTTCCCGCATTCACTCGTCGTTCTATATCCTTATCATATCTTCCATCCCTGCTAAATACGCAGCCCAAATATACAAACTCATCTACTTGCTCGATCAACTCCCCTTCTATTCTTATTTCACAAATCGTTTTACTTTCTTCTCTTTCAAAAACCATAACCTTCGTCTTACTTGCGTTCACTTTCATACCCCTTTCTTTTAATGATCCGTTCATTAATGTAACCATCATTTGCAACTCGGTCGCCGACGACGCAAGAATAACTTGATCATCGGCGTACAAAAGGCATTTGACGGTTAACTCACCCATTCTTAATCCGCATTCTTCAACTTTCAAATTTTGCAAACAACTGTCCATAAATAGGTTGAACAGCCACGGGGAAGCCACACAGCCCTGTCTGACACCTTTATGGATGTCAAACCAGTCCGAGTAGACCCCGTTGATCCTAACACAAGCACTAGAGTCCCTATAAAGAGACTCCAATGCCTGTATCAAGCCAGCGCTCAACCCAAATGAGTTCAGTGTTTGCCATAGCAAATCCCTATCCACTCTGTCATAGGCCTTTTCCAAGTCCATGAACGCACAAAAAACCTTTTGGTTTTTGTCCAGAAACTTCTCCGCGATCATGCGCACGGAAAAGTAAACGTCACACGTAATTTATATATACACACACACACACATATATATATATATATATATATATATATATATATATATAATGCATATACTTATAGTCTTTATGTGCTACTTTATTTACTTATAGTGCTTTATGACGTAAAGTCATGCACAGCTATATTGTGGTTGTAGCATGAACCACGAATTGTCGGCTCGACCGGGAAGGACCACAATCCCGCGTAAAAATCAGCTGTGTTTCGTATGGTGTGTAGAGAACCGGAAACCCATTTTATTGCAAATGAGACACACCATCTTAGTCCTCAGGGGTGATAAGGCATCTGCATGTTGATTCTTAACCGAGACATCTACATATGTCTGTGGGCAACAGTATCCGCTAAACCATCAGGTGGACTGTGTATTCCTTTGTTACTTATATTCTTTAAAAAAAAAAAAACAAAAACAGAAAGTTGATAAAAATTCCCACTAATTAATTTCATATTTTGCATGTCTTTTCTATTTTTAGTATAATCTTATCTATATATTTACAGGAATTTTATTTTTGTCGTAGGAAATACGCTTAAAATAAACACGGCCTTTATTATTTAAAACACAATCACGGATCTAAGAAAGGTCTATACATAATTTAGAACTCCTTAAATCACTTGTGCAGACTCGAGAGTTAATGCGACTCTTAATTCTTTTGTTTCGAACAGTACAATACCGTTTCATTTGACTTTTTGTACGAGCAGTTCGTGAGCTCTTGTCCTTTGTACGGAAAATACTCATTAAATCGGTACAAGCATGCCCATATAAAATGTGTATTTCTTATTTTAGTACAAGCCGACCGCACTACTCGCGACTACACCTAAGACAAAACCATAATTAAGTTGTCAAGGCTTTATGCAATTCACAAGGTTAACGAGGTTAAAAAAATAATATAAAGTACGCTCGGAATAATGTGTTATAATCAGGTAAACAAGCCTCGAACTCGAATACTTGTCGCGAGATAAGCTAAATACTGACTTCCTGCTAACTCAGGTGTCCACGCGTTCTTTAGTATTGCTTGAGATATAATAATATTATACTCAACATACAGTAAATTTTTCAACTATAGTTAGTTAGTTTTACGTTTGCATTCAATAATTTTTGTACAAAGTCTGCAAATAATATAAATGTTCCGTAAGTTACAATGGTTTGTAATAAATAAAATGTATTATGATTTTTTAAATTTTATGCTTATTTCATTCAAGCTATTGCCTGTTTTTTTTTTTTTTTTTTTTTCCGGTTCGAACGCTTTACAGCACTCTGGTCACGGGCAGACTGAGATGTTCAACGTCATATGTCATGTACCGCGGTTCTAAATTAAACTTTTCTTAGAGTTGACTTTTCTTGAAGTCTTGCAGTTAATTATTATTATATCCGCATGGTGCACCCAGCCATCTTTTATTGAAATTTAATTTCTTTTTTACAGACGGGGCGTTGTACTTTCTTAGTGTAGGTACGACATAATCGACTTCTATGTCGTTTAAGCGTGATTAAAGGACAAACAACCATTCATTTGTTTATTCTTTATTTACAGCCAGTATGTTCCGGAATACTTGTTAGAGAGATTTTATGGTAATGAGGGTATCCACGACTATTTCTGCCACTATTTGACATATTTCATAGCGGGGATGTCAATTTGTTAGAAAAATATGAAGGTTAATGTTTCGCTCTGTACTGTTTAATTCTAATTATACTTAATATTAATTAGATTCAAAATAAATAAACCAAACCACAGATATTCAGAATATTGGAAAATTAAAATAAAAAAGAGTTAAGAATGTGCATATAATCACTGCGCAAACCACTGAGACATTGTATTGTGTACTAATATAATACTCTAGAAAGTTTATTTAAAACTAACTTAATTAAATGCCATTGCGTAACAACAAACTTCACCTCAGTGTCGACTGGCGACATGTAAGTAGTATAGTGGAAGATTATTGGCCCTCATTGACTTGCGATATCTTCGGGTTACCTACTACAAGAAGTTGTGAATTATTGCTTACCATTCGTCTTTATTTCTAAAGACAAGTACAACGTGGGCACGTGTACAGTATTCTATTTATTATTGTTTAGATTCTAAACTTTAGAACAAAGTAAGGTTACGTTAGGCCGGCCTTTAGATCCGAAGACTTCACTTTGGTGTTAATCTTTTCAAGCCTCCGGCAAACATATGAATACAAAAGTTAGAAAAAAGATAAACAAAGGAATTCGTTATAGTAAACGCCAGGTACTTCAAATTCGCAGGTAGCTCTCAACTTTATGAATGAAACATTCTTTTACAACGCTTTCAATGCGAAGTATTTCATAGTCACAGTAATTTATGAGCGTTAAGACTCTTCTTTTCTGCAATGATCTTTTTTATGTCACGACTCACGACTAGAAACGTTATTAAACAATGAACGCAATACAGTGCATGTGGTCGTGCTTACTAAGATTATACAAATTAAGTTTGATCTTTAAATTACTTGGATTAATTATTACATCTTACTATGACAACATGATGCATTAATTTTCAAAATACTATTTTCAACCGACTTCAAAAAAGGAGGAGGTTCTCAATTCGACTGTATTTTTTTACTTTTTGTGTGTTACATCTGAACTTTTATCTAGATGAACTTGTAATGTGATCCCATATAAATTTGATCAAGATCTAGTTTTTGAGTTATCCTCAATAATGCGTATTTAATTGACTTAGACTATATTGATGATATTCTCATTTTATTTATATTGAAGTCGGTTGTACAATTATTTTAATTTTACTACTTGTAGTAAAACAATATTCGCCATGGTTAAAATAAAAATGGATCTTAAGTAGTATTTCCAACAAAATTAAATTTTAGATAATGTATGAGGACTATTATAAACACTAAGTATATTATTTAAGTAAATTTATATGTAAATAGCTATTACTACTTTTAGTTTAGTGTAAGAATTTTTGTCAATTGGTCGTATACCTGTTAGGTATTAGTCGTGCAATAAAAATGTAACTAAAACTGGTAATAATAATTAAGGAAATTTTTGCGATCCCTGTTGTTAATACTTAAATAAATACATAAATAAACAATTATTTGCGAATGAATCATAAAACAAAACCTAGGCTTTCAATCTTTTAAACGCTAAATAATGAATATATAATCCATGTTTCTCTCTCTACTAAAAAAATCCATGGAATACTGTTCCCATCTCTGGGCTGGGGCTCCCCAGTACCAGCTTCTTCCATTTGACCGCATCCAGCGCAGAGCGGCTCGAATCGTCGACGACCGAGTGCTTTCCGATCGGCTCGATTCACTGGCGCTGCGAAGAGATGTTGCATCTCTTTGCGTGCTCTTTGCATTTTATCGCATCTATCACGGGGAGTGCTCTGAGGAATTGTTCGGATTAATCCCAGCCGCCAAATTTCGTGAACGCACTACACGTCAAACGTCCCGATACCATCCACACCATCTGGATGCTTGGCGGTCCACCACTGTACGTTTCACAAGGAGTTTTCTTCCACGTACAACCTCTCTGTGGAATAGTTTACCACCGGCGATTTTTCCGGACCGATACGACCTGGGGACCTTCAAGAAAAGAGCTTACTCCTTTCTAAAGGGCCGGCAACGCACCCGCAATTCTCCTGGTGTTGCGGTTGATCATGGGCGGCGGTAGTCACTTAACATCAGGTGAGCCGCATGCTCGTTTGCCCCTTCTTCTATAAAAAAAAAATCCTCTATAAATTTTGATATGTCAGGTGTCAGTTCGTAAAGAAAAACTTAGGATGGGATTTAAGGCCGCGGGCCCGCGGGTGTCCTAAATAATACATATTGGTTACTTATTTATTTTTGTTTCTAAACGTTTTCATACTTTAACAAGTTTTAAAGCAAATAACCGTTTGTTTTTTATTTTGTGCTATGGAATTAAAAGATATACCTAGGTATTTTAAAATTGTAGCTTTAACGAAAGTTTACTTTTCCTTAACGAAAGCCGAATTCCGAAAAGACTACAGATTTCGAAAAGCAATTAAGTAAATTTTTTAAACAGCAGTTAGTAACATTTGTGAGTTATTTATTTCGCCGCCGTTACGTTTACGCAAAGTCTCTAAATAACGCCGCGTTTATCCCCGGAGGAGTAAACTGCTGAACCCATAAATTATTTCTAACTAGACCATTTTTTATCCCTTGACAGAACAATACATCCACTTCAAGTGGCTAGCACTGACAAGTATGTTAACCGTGATAATAGATACTGTTTACTCATAGTTTTGTACGCCCTACGTCTGTGATTCGTACTTAAATTTTATGTTCTCCTATAGACAAATATTTTTTTTTATAAAATTGGAGTGACGAGGAACTCATAAATTGTTAAGCGCTACTGTAGCCCATGGACATTTGCAACCATACATTTAGTATAAACTGAAAATTTAAACGTTAGAATAATATTTTCATGCCTGCAAGCCACTTCAAACAAAGTTAGAAGGCTATATATGCATTGTCCTGTGAGGACTAAGGTGGAGTGCCTTACAGCCCTCTCTTTACCCTTCAGATCAAACCACAGCAGCCCAACTGCTGATTGGCAGCACAGAGAGGTAAGACAGGTGTACTGTGTGTCCAAACGTACTCCTAGACAGACCAGGAAACGCGCAGAAAAAAAAATTTAAAAAACCTAGGTGGAAAGAAGAGTGCCGTACGATAAACCGACAAGCAGTATCTAGTGTTTAATTTTTAGGTCATTTTTTATTATATAGCAGGAAATAGAGTAAATGGGGCCCTGCACTCTATTATGAAGAGTCAGAATGTGTCAAAAAGGCACGTATGGCTATTCACAATGCTGTGTTGGTCCCTACTTTAACGTATAGTAGTGAAAGTTGGGTGTGGCAGAAGAAGCACGAGAATAGAATAAACGCTGTAGAAATGCGGTCGTTAAGGAGTATGTTGGGGCTGAATCCGAATGACAGGGTGAGAAATTGTGTGATAAGAGAAGAGTGTGGTTGGTGCAAGATGATGTGACGTGTCAAGATCGTGCCAAATGAAGTCTGTAGTCTCTTCCTACCCCTCTGGGTGACAGGCGTGAGTGTTTATGTATTATGTATTTTTTTATTATATGAATAAAACTGGATTTACATCCCCGATAAGTAAGTATTCTTGTCATTCTGCTATGTATTGTGTTGCCTACTACACCCGACAAATACGTTACGACTTATACGTGGTAGAGCCATGCTGCATCTATTTAGTTGTACCACGAATGCTTCGGTTCGACCGGGAAAGGGTCACGCTCTCACAGAATACGAGCGTGAAATAGCAGCTTAATACTGCTATTTGCTGGAAACGAGTCATTCCACCTTAGTGCTCAGAGGTAACAACGCATTTATATTTTGATTCTTAATCGAGGATGGATGTTAATGTCGATGGGCCACAGCATCCACTTACCATTAGGTGGACTGTGTGCTCGTTTGTCACCCGTATGCTATAAAAAACATGTTACGCATTACAGCCCGACATATGGACTATTCATACTATGTTTACGTACGAGTTTATTCAATTTAAAAAAAAAAGATATTAAAGTAGCGTCACGGTACAAATATACTATGAAGAAAAAGTTATGGCCACACTAGCGGTAGTGGCGTTGACTTCGACAGTCATTGCGGGTTCGGCCTCGACCCCTGTGAGACTAAACGTTATATTTTTAGTTTTCATTGCATACCCAAATAACAGAGCTAGTATGTGACTCACATTGCTAGTTATACGCTTACTTAGGAAGCGATATGTACTATGAGAAATTTAGGAATATTGAGATGAGATTGGAACATTGCGTAATTTATTGTTAGGAAAAATTCTCTGTTGGTAACGTATAACGTGTGCATACGTTGTATGACCAACAGAGAATTATAAAATATAGACAACAGAGAATTATAGAATATAAAACTTTCCTCGGTTTCTAATTAACCGAAAAAATTAAATTCGAAAAATTCGGTTTGTAAAAAAGCTCTATTTATATTTTTGTACATGATAATAATAAATTGGCTAAATGTACTTATTATGACCTTTGCGAAGCTTTTCTTTTATAGTAGAAGCTTTTAAGTAATATATTATTAAAATTAGGGATGGTTTATTGACCAACGACATTATTCTATTTTGGGTTCAGATTATAAAAATTGAGGGAGAATTGAAGCTTTTGTTCTCATTCAATAATAGATATTACATATTTAATGAATTACGAAGACGCTATAAGTAAGTGTACACAATCTATCCGATTACCATAATTCTTTGCATATCACTAATAACTAATTTTATGCGATTTGCAGTCATTTTAAGATATAGCCTGTATAAAATGAATATGTATAAAGATAGTGGAGAAAATGGAATGGAAGAGTCGGAAAATAGAAGTTACAAATTCATATACTAAAAATGGGCCAAATCATGTATGGTAGGGCCTGGGTGAGTTTTTTTATATAGTGGAGAAATATTGGTGAAACTGAAAAGTCGTAAAAAGTTGACAAAACACAGCCGCATCCATGTGAAACTGGGGTAAATTGCTAGTGATAAATACCATTCGTACATATATATATTTTTTTTTTTTTTTTTTTTTTTTTGGGTGCGTTTGGCAGAAAAGAGCGCTAGCAAGCGCTTGTAAGCAAAATGGCGATCGTAATCGTAAGCGGTAAGCGCTGTCAAATCGTAAGTAACAATTTTCCTCTGGGACAGGAAGTTAGTTTTAACCGGGGAACCTAACCTAATTTAAATATATGTTTGTAAAGTATTCATATTAAAAACTTACCAATCATGAATTTTTAATAACATGTATATGTCTGTCTATTCATGTCATTATATTACTTAAAACTAATATTGCACAAAACAACTTAGAACAAAAGAAACTCTACTTCAAAACAAACAAAGTGAATAAGCAAAATGGCGGATTGTGTCAGCGCTACTGAAGTTAGCAAACGTGTCCTGGCCGAAAACTGTTTAGTTTCGCCATTTTGCTTACAAGCGCTTGCTAGCGCTTGTTTTTGCCAAACGCACCAAATTAAATAATTTTAGATTTTCGGATACTAACATGTTTTATTATTACATGTCTTTTTAACATAAAACACTAAAATAATATTTATTCCGGGTTTCTAGAGTGTAACAAATGGTTTCTGATGCACAAACAGATATGAAAGGAACATTACCCTCCTTTTACCTTAAACTGTGATTCGTTAAACTTTCAATACTCATCATAAAAATAACAGCTATAAATTTTTTAAATTATATGTTATATAAACTTATTACTTTCTTAATTAACCGTCAACTTACTAAAAGTTTTTTTGTAACTTATAAAATTGCCGTGCTGCAGTATTTACCATTACAAATAAAAATTATTTTTGTTTGGCTAACAATTCTAAATTCATATTAATTTTTGCGGCACGTATACTAAAAACTAACGCACAACATGTTATTGGTTTGTCCGCTTCTATTCTGGAAATTTCAACCTGAAAAATGAACCACGTGGTTGTCCGAAAACTTTGGTCTACAATGACAAATTAAAGGCGGTTGTGGAAGCTGATGACACTCAATATACGGCTGAATTAGCAGCAGCTTTTCGACGTTAGCATTAAAACAATATTGCTCCATTTGCGTCAAATTGGCCCCACGAACTCAATGATCGCCAGCGCGAAGTACGCTCGAGACGTGTCTTGCACTACTTAAGGGGAAATATAATCTCAAATGGCTTAGCAAGATCCTTCGTTATGCCGAAAATATTGCAGCATTAATTTTGAAATAAATATATGGTAAAGTTGAGGATTAATGTTAAGGATTATGTTAGACGAAAACACGATTTCGTAAAATTTTCTCGATAGAAAAAAATCCAAAAGTTACCTCCAAAATAAACAATAAACCGCTGTTATTCATAAAATACTTTAAATAAGATCATGAAACTTTGCATACTAACTGAACTAACTATAAAGCAGTGCTTATGTTATTTACTTTTTTTTAAATACCATTATTTTCACTGTAAAAAAGAAATTACCTAAACTATCGCCTTTTGAAGCCTGATTCCTGCCGCACGGTCACTTCGCTTCGGCCTTTGAACGGGGAGGTTGTGTCGTTTACGATCAGAATATACATTATGCAACAGGACGACGTAAAATTAAAATGGGAAATAACCGTAATAAAAATAAGAAGCGACTGGCTTGGCGTTAAGAAACAGGCATAAATATGATAAACCTAATGAAATAAGTGTCTAACGACCTTTCTACTTACCGTATTAGTGATTACAAACATGTCGGTACATAGCATACGACGCGCGGGCAAGTGCGGACGAAATTAGAATTTGAGCTGACTTACTCTATCCCCTTAACAAGCATACAAACGAAGGAAGTTTGAACCGCATGTAACCTACGACGAAAAATAGATTCTGTTTGGTAATCGCAAGAGCTCTCCCGTGTAGTGGCGGGTAAGAATATCCACTGCCTCATGTCTTCCCGTGGGAATCGTAAGAGGCGACAGAGGGAATCTAAGGCAGAAGACGGACAGCAGTATCTTTCTGATATCAGCAGAATGCAAGAAAAACTGCGGTTTAGATTGCCCTTCAATTTGACTTACCTTTCCGTTATAATGTACATACATAATATCTTAATCCCTATAATTCCCGGGGTGCATGAACTAAACAATAAAAAAGTTACAGCGGACATGCGACCCACTGCTGGGCACAGACCTATCATTTCTAAGAGAGTTATGAAGGGTTTAGTTCGTCGCGCTGCTCCAGTGCTTGTTGGCGAACTTTCACTTCCATATCCTCAAAATATTTTATTTATCAGAAATGCAGCACTTAAAATAGCATGTAACAATTTTATTGGTACCGGCGGGGATCAAACCAAGGATAAACTATATACATATTTAATTAAGTTTATACGGAATTCTAATGGCACAAGTCTTCAATTTTATGAATTTCTAATATTTATTATGGTTAGGCACGCAAAAGTTTTTAATTCGAAATGTAAGATGAATGATGATCATGCAAGCGGGGCGGAGCGTTTCGTAGGTTTTAACATATAAAAACACGCTTTTGTATTTTACTTAGTAATTTCAATATCCTGAAATCCGAACGCGACAGATTCTCCAGGAGATGCTAAGTAATCATCATCATCATTACAGCTCTTCATAAGTCCACTGCTGAACATACGTCTACCCCAGAGAATGCCACAAAGCACGGTTCTGAGCCACCTGCATCCATAAACATATCCTATCAGGTCCTCACTCCATTTTGTAAGTAATAGGTACCTTCTTGAAAATGCCAGTATCCATTTGTTACAATATTAAATTTATTAAAACAATGCCGTAAGAGTTTGGAAAATTGACTTACTATGAACAGTAAGTAGTCTGTCTGGTCATCATTAAAATTGTTCAGCAGAATTGTAAATGCTGTTGTGAACACGGCAGCCAAGTAAACAACGTGAGGTGACCTTATGTATGCTTATAATTAAATCTATTTCGAAGGATGCAAAATTCACAAATTTGCACTGAAGCGTAAGTTAGTACGGACTCTTTCCAACCACATACCTAACCCTCTCAGAAATGTGAGGAAGCCTGCGGCCTATGGGACATACGACTATTTAGGCTAGAAATGTTATTAATGCTATATCATTCAGGCTCACCTACATTCGTTTTTAGCTAAGATTTTACCTACCATTTTGTACATAACTGTTGATATTTTAATTTAATTGTGAGATCCGTGGAGCTCCTCCAATTTTCAATGAAATTGTTCATTTAAGTTTTGAGTGTTGATTTACTATATGTCGATGGTGAAGGAAAACATCGTAAAGAAACCTGCACATGTTTGCGATATTAAAAAATATTTCGAAGACATGTGAAATCTGCCACTAATGTCAGCGCGGCGGACATATCCTTGCTTTAAAACTCTCTCATAAATGAGATGAGGCCTGTGCCCAGCAGTGGAGCGTATACAGACCATAACAGTACTGTTGATCGTTACCTGGCTCGCCCTATTGTCTAACTACTGTTATTTAAATTTCAACATAAAATTCCTTAAGTATGTAATTATGTCAGTGAAAACGTTTGCCAAGATTTCCGACCAAAATAATGCGTCAGTGATAAGTAATCACAGTGTGGATGACGCGCTTGCCGAGATGAGGCAAGTTCAAGAGCTGTCTGGAGCGGCACGACCTCATCGCTTTGATGCTCGGGCTACATCAATCACGCCACTTGTAATTGTGTTGTTGAGTATGATATACGGTGGGCGAGATAAGTGAGGGATATTAAATTATATCTAAATATCGGTAGGTGGGTAGTGACTGGGTTAAATTGTTTATTGGTACATTTAAAATACACCATACAAATAAGAAGATATTAAGTACTATGTTATATAGATGTATCGATGAATTAGTAAAGGTTTTTGAAAATCTGTCTATCAAATCTTCTAAAATCTATCCGCTAGGGATATTTTAACAGATTTATAGCTCTATCTTTGTTTCATTTTGATACAGATGACACTTTTTATGTTATAAATTATATATATATATATATTTATATTATAAAACAAACATTGAAATTCTAAGTAACCTTTTATTCACAGCACAGTAAAATTGTATTCAGCACGTTTTTCTAAATTTGAAAAATATATGGAATGATTTTAATCTGATGATTTGCAGTGCACAACGCAAAATTCAACCACTTTATAAAAGAATATTTTCCTAGCATACAAGTTACTATAAAGTTACTCGTTTGTATAACTTCTTATGTTAAAAAGATTTGATACGGGTCATAACCATAATTAATTACACGTCATGGTAGTAGTTTTGTTTGTGTGATAAAAAACTGCGACTATTCTGACACCTTTAAAGCCATGTGTTACATCTTTTTGTCGTTTTGCGGGCTTAGATTGAAGTTTTCTTATTCTTACTCATCAAGCCTTTTCTTAATTTTAAACATGACCTTATTACATACAATCATAATAAGAAGTAGCCGGTGTCTAAATCTGTTTATTGCCATGAACAAAGACTGCAGCATCCGACGATCAAAGAACTTAATTGCATCGTTTGTCATTTTATCTGCTTTAAGTTCAGACGTTTTATAAATTGCTTTCCTGTATTATCAGGCGAATAAAGATGGATTTAGATGAGATATTAAATCATATTAATTATTTGTATAATATAATAATATTATATTATACGAATGAAAAGTTACAATTCCACACAAATATATTATATTTGTGTGCAATTGTAACTTTTCATTCGAAATATCTTTTCGTTTTATTCAGGAAGAGTTGTGACACTAATCAGACTGTAGAGTGTAGTGTAGACTGTAATTTGCAAAGATTGTGTGCCAATACTAACAGGGAATTGGTCTGGAGTTGAGGACACGCGACCTAAGGCGACCATATGTCTTTTTTATTCTTTGTTTGCATGGCACAATATATGAGAGGCTTCACTTATTACGTATGATGATGCACCATTTTATTAGAGACGTATCACTTCTTAATCCAAATGCTATTAGCATTTTCGCTTGTTGGCTTTACAAGTAAGTTATCAGGTTATCACACCCGAAACAATGTAAACATTTATTATAATCACTGCAACATTGTATAATTGTATACATGGACCAGATAAGGACCACGCTTTCACAGAATACCAGCGTGAAATAGCACCTTAAGGCTGCTTTGTTTAGTATACCTATAGAGTATAGAGAACCTGAGGCCCTTTTTACTAGTAAAAAGGCATTCCGTCGTACCAACGCCACAGGGGTGACAACTGATAACGCATCTATATTTTTATTCTTAATTGAGGACTGTGTGGTCGCTTGTCACCGTTACTGCTTTAATAAAACAGCATTATTATATTTAATTTCCTATATAAAACAGAAGAGAATTTTACAAGATCAGTGAACCTTATTAATTGGCTCACTTTAAATTAGGCCAACCTTCTTTAAACATAAAAGGCTCAAATGGCTTGTTTCCTAGATGGGGGCATATTTATAAACGCCGTGGGAGTGCCCGAGGTGCTAAGTAACGAGGATTTGACGGCTTATGAAAATTTAGATAGGATTTAACCAGGCCACTCTACTGTAGACTTTGAGTGGTAGGGGCTTCTTACGAATATTGAAATTTAACAGTTGATTTAAAAAAGATTATAATGAAAGTTGTATTTAATTAATAAATTGTCTATTGTACATACTACCCACTCATTTTACAATATGAAATTTACTTATTTACATAATTAATTAATTAAAAAGAACTATGTAGAGATTTGTCTGTGTGGCCTATAATGTACATAGTAGGAACATAGTATCTTACACAGCCGAAGAAGCCTTGAAGAACCGATAATCAATGGAGAATAAAGCTTCTCTGGTACTCGCGCGATACTAAGAATTATTGTTCTGTACATAGAAACTTCTTTTTTATATCTATGGTCCTGTACTAGTAAATGTGGCTCAACCAGGTATGGCTTTAGAAGGTATTATTTATTCTTTGTTATGGATTTCATAGTGTGTTTCGCAGTGCAGCCTCCCTATTTCTACTTTTGTGTGAAAACCTGCTAATTCTTAATATGATTTTATGGCATGTTTTGATTTTGAAAATAGAATACGTCATCGTGGCCGAAATAAGAAAGCATAGATTTAGTACACTGCTATACTGTATCTATGGTAAAACATTTAAAATAGGTAGTGATATAATATATATTACCTATTTACTTCTTGTTCCAAATTTAAATTCGAATTCGAGCTATATTTTGTATATAAAATAATATTTCTTTAATGTGATTTATTCTTTATAAATTCGACATAGGTAAAACATGATGTTAAAAATGTACAAAAAATAAAAATTACAGAATTTTATTCGTATTAAAGGATCCGCAGTTATAGTCTGAATGTTGTATTCATAATTGTTTTTGTTTCGTTTCTCACAAAAATCAAGTCTTGGCGGTAAATTTGCATTCATATAAGAAAGATAATGAGGGTGTCTCGCGATGTATCCAAAACCGTCTTTTAAATTCCTACGCTATGTTGCTTGCGATAAGATTCGACCGTTACGAATTTGTAAAGTTTCCGTTATTTCTTTGCACAAATGTTATAATATTGTATTTGTAAGAGAAAAAAGAACGTTCAGATGTTTCAAAATTCGAACTTTGCGTAGATTTCTTTGAGAGGGTAAGTTATTTATTATAAATAAACTTAGTGTCAATGCTCTTATCATGTTATCTTAATATTATAATAAATTACGTTGTTTAGCCTTTCTATTGATTTAAATGCTGATTTTATGCTTGCGACGCTAACAAGCTCTTTGTGCCTTTCTAAATATTGAAGACGATTTCGACAGTAGCCCCACATCACTGCTGATTAGGGGCCTGACATCTAAAAATGTTGACTCCACAACCATCAGGTGAGTGAAGTCGATGCTCTCAAACAGAAAGGCAAAATTAGCACTGTTTCAAACTTCAATTGAAGTTGCAACTACAAGAGTCTGTCCACAAGGAGGTGTTTTGTCACCTCTTCTTTGGATTCTTGCTGTTGACCAACTATTCTACAAGATGGCAGACCTACGCATTTACACACTGGGTTGTGCTGATGACTTTGTGATCATTGCGAGGGGCTTTTGCCTAAGTACTTTATCGTCAATCAAACAAAGAGCACTAAACACCATAAATAACTGGTGTTGGGATAACAGTTATTCAGTGAAGTTATCAGACAGATTCAAATGATGATAAAACTGTTATAATAGCCTTTACCAAAAAGAGACGGTTGGACAAATTAGTCAGCCCAACCCTAAATGGTAAAGAAATACCATTTGGAAAATGGTATTTATTTACCATTTAGGGTTCTCCATTTAGGAGTACTTATCTGAAGTTAAGTACTTGGGCGTAACAATCGACCAAAAACTAACGTGGAACTCTCACCTTAGCAACTTAAATTGTTATAAAACGTGTCACGTTGTTTTTTGCACACCGTGTGCAATTTGGTCCAACTTGAGAGATAGGATAGTTTTTTTGCCCATGAGTAACCCACTTTTTCTTTTGCGAATTTAAAGATATTTAATAGGACATGCCAAAGAGTCGTCGAAAAGGGCAGAATAACGTCTGCCTGGCAAGCAAATATCCCCCCACGAGGCAGGGGCCTATGTTCAACCATAGACTTTAATAGAATGTAACGGTAAAGGTATATCTATTGAACATATTTTTAAATTACCAATATTTAATTTATTAGATGTTGCCAAAAATACTTCATAGCTTTCGGTAGACGACAACTGTATAATTTACACCGAGCATGGAAGATACCTCTCGTCTAGTACTGCGTTTGTAAAACCACTAGTGCAAAGGTGGTAATTAATTTTTCCTACAGTGGTAGAGGCCTGTGAAAAGTCCCAGCAATGAATTTTTACGCTATGATTGTAATGGGCAAAAATATAATCTTAGTACCAATCAGCGAATAAAGCCGTAGCATACTTAAAACTGTTTATAGATTATTCAGATTTGTACTCAAACATTTATTGTTATACTATTTATATAATAATGAAAACTACAAACTAAATTTATCATGCAGTCTTTACTTTCCGCGGTATAGTGCCAAAAACGCTGGCTGCGTTTCCTCGCTTAATGAATTCATGAAAATAATTATATCATCTGGTCCGCCCTTATTTATTTCAGAAACTTCAGCTTCAACATTGTTTTTTACTATGGCTTTACCTTATAAATTGAATCAGCCGTTTTGCTACCAGCACCAACAGATGCAATGAATCTGTTTATTATAAAAGTTTATGAAATTGTAATGTTTTTCTGTAACATTATCAAAGTCTGATCTAATGGTATAAGCCAGCGGATACAAATATAAGAGAAAAGTGTCAAAATACAGATGCACACGTAGTTTACATATAATGAGCACGTAGAAGATACCTGGTATATTGTACCTACTAGCCTAGTAGGTACGATATCATACTAGTTTATCATCGGAGCTCTTATGAAACGTATAAACATAATCCATAGACATAGATTATACTGACGTAATATTTTTTTTTATAGAAGAGGGGGGCAAACGAGCATGCGGCTCACCTGATGTTAAGTGACTACCGCCGCCCATGATCAACCGCAACACCAGGGGAATTGCAGGTGCGTTGCCGGCCCTTTAGAAAGGAGTACGCTCTTTTCTTGAAGGTCCCCAGGTCGTATCGGTCCGGAAAAATCGCTGGTGGTAAACTATTCCACACATAGGTTTTACGCGGAAGAATACTCCTCTTGAAACGTACAGTGGTGGACCGCCAAGCATCCAGATGATGTGGATGGTATCGCGACGTTTGCCGTGTAGTGCGTTCACGAAATTTGGCGGCTGGGATTAATCCGAACAATTCCTCAGAGCACTCTCCATGGTATATGCGAAAGAAAATGCAAAGAGATGCAACATCTCTTCGCAGTGCCAGTGAATCGAGCCGATCGGAAAACACTCGGTCGTCGACGATTCGAGCCGCTCTGCGCTGGATGCGGTCAAGTGGAAGGAACTGGTACTGGGGAGCCCCAGCCCAGAGATGGGAACAGTATTCCATGTGCGGCCGGACCTGCGCCTTGTAAAGTTGCAGGCGGTGTGCCGGCATGAAATACTGTCCCGCTCTGCTGAGCACGCCAAGCTATATAATCCGTCATTTTACAATAAGTGGTTTATTAAAAGTCTCGAATTTATTTAACTATTGTATAAAATTGTACGAAAGCAGTCCTTTAGCCGAGGCGCCATAATCTCCACGAAATTTTATATTTGCTGTTAAACTTCGTAAGTTAAAGATTTTGTGATTTCTATATTTAACGCGGTACTTTCGTCGTGAAACAGATTCTTGTTTAAACCTGAATCTAATTACTAGCCGAGTATGTTCAATGGCTATACTAATTTTTACTAATATAATATAATAATAATATTTTATTTATTTCTCACCATAAACGACATGGAAGATGCATAAGTGTTACATCCCCATTTTAACAATATTAGATATGTCAATCATGGGAGACGTGCCCGTGTAGGTTCAAAGACCCGTATTACAGGTTTTACAGGGTTTTAATTACTATACTAATTTTAAATAATAATTTTCAACCTTGCACAACTTACTTAGCTACATCCCAAATTAAACTTCAGCTTTTTCTTTTTAACAATTTATCACTGTTCCGTTTCAATAACTTACCAAAAGTGTATTGTAGTGTGAAATAAATGTTTCCTTCATTCGCACGGAAGGATGGAGGCCAAAAAACTGCAGCTCTATTTCAAACAGCTATGTATATGAAACCTTTCAAGCGTGACGACGCTTGGCTGTTTGCATTCAACATTATTTCGACTACTATTTAATACCTACCTGTGTGCTTGACTTGCTGATTAGGACTTTAATATCGTCCAATTTATATGCTAGCTTATTTCGTTGCTTACTACTACTTCCCTTTATTGTATGATTATTAAATTAACAACATTTTATCACTTTCCCGAGTAATCTTCATATGAATCCTAATATCTCTGTCCTCTATGGAACATTGCTCTCGTTTAAAATTAACATATGTATGACTCATGTATGTGTATTTATTAACATCTGATTTCAAAGGACGACATGTCGTGACTAGTTCATACGTGTCGTGAACTTGACTGATCTCGAATCATTTGTTTGTCGGATGTCCCATCTATTAAGCTGTATGTATTGGATAATTAGTTTAATTAACCGCGGACAAAAGACCGTAGTGGTATTTATGTCATGTTACAGTTTAGGCAAGTAGTTTTTAGATTGATAATTGTAAAGTGCCCATACGTGGTGCGAGTATGTATTTTTTTAAATGGTATCTTTCGCTCCGTGTTGCCGTATCGTGCAATAAATAAGTTACAAGTCTTGGAGGCAATTGCCTACATTTCCTTTTTGAAATATTGTGTTACCTTTACGAAACGAAACAATTTTGGTCTCATTAGTAGTCTCATTCAGTACACTTTAATCCAGGTCTGTACGTTTTTCTTCTTTAGTAATTGAGTTTAGTTTAAGTTAGGGATGCCTCCATACGCCTTTTCCCGATACAATACCGATACCAACGCTCTTATAAAAATATCGGCGATACCGATACCGATACGCTTATTGAATTCAAAAATGAAACTAAAATATATAAAACCCAAGTCAGGTTATTTTTTTGATTAATACAAAAAGAATAAATAATAGGACAAACTAAATAAAACCGTTTAAAACCATAGAAAGATTGAATATAGAAAGGGTGAAGGTAATTAATTGTAGTTTTAGTAATTAAAATTACCATTAATGAGGTTTTTGTTCAAAAAAAAAACAAAGTATTCGTAAATCTGTTTGAGAATAAGACATGCGGTGGAAAATAGTCTCTCAGATGCGACAGAACTCATTTAAAAACGTTTTTTTTTTTTTGTGTGCCTTTTCTGACTTTTTTTTTTTCTAATTTTTTTTTTATTATTTTTTTTTTTTTTTTTTTTTGGTTTTTTTTTTTGGGGTTTTTTTTTTTTTTCACCAAATAATTCTTATAATTTTCTCTCCCTCTTTTTTTTTTTTTTTCTTTCCTTTTTTCTTTTTTTTTTTTAGAGAGGGGGGGCGGACAGAAGGACAAAGAGGGAGAAAATTGGGGTCTACCTGGCTAACCAGTACTACTGCCCCATTTTATTTTTAAGTTTGAGTATAAGACGTTATTGCGCTAGAAAATGAACGGATCTGCGCCTCTCGATTTATTGGGATACCTTAGGCAGCGAGATACTTACTTCTTTAAGACAATTACATCTCAGAGTAGACAGGGGAAACAAGGAAACAAGACATAGCACAGCATAGTTAGTTTTTTTTTGCGCCCGAAGCAAATATGGGCAACCCTCCGGAAAGCGGGGAAGGGAGGCGGTGAATGCTCATAGCATACCACGCAACCGGCTGCGTGGTTATGTGGAGACTTTTACCCACTAAACACCGCCTTTTAGGGACTGGCTTAACGGTCTAACTAGAGATCTCTAAGCCATATACGAACGCGGCCCTCCTTGGCAGAAAGAAGGGCGCAAGCGGCGAAAAGCCGCTTGGAAGTGTGCCTAACTAAGGCAGATTAAGGGATGTGTTATGTCGGCTCGGCCGGAGCCGCCAGGAGGCAGTTCAGGGCAGCCGAAAGCTTGGTGGGGGAGGGGTCCGAGAGAGAGTTTCTCGGTCTGCGTACACTATAGCGAGTGTGGATAGGGGCTGCATAGGCAGCTGTCTCACGAATTAGATGATTTGGGTTGGACTCTGAGGCTTTGAAAAATCTCTCAGAGAGTGATTTAAGGAACTGCTGGATTGTTGGGAGCTCTAAGTCTCGGTGTAGGTCGGCATTACGGACATAATAGGGCGAATTAGTGGTCCTACGACAGAATAGATTTTGAACTATTTAGAAGTTTATTTATAGCTTTGGGCTTAGCATGTGCGAAAATGGAGGTCGTGTAGGTCATGAGAGGTCGTATGCAGACCTTATATAGGGTTCGCTTGTTGCGGAGGGACATTTTACTGTGTCTGACCAACATGCTGTTGAGCCTATGTAAAATCGTGCGGTGCGAGTAACCTTCTTGATATGGGGTTCGAAAGTGAGCCTTGCATCAAGGGTGACGCCTAAATATTTGGCTGTAGTTTGCCATGCGACAGGGGTTCCTAACATCCTGATTGGCGGAGTGGTGGGAGACGGCGTCGTATATTCGAACAAACGGGCCTTCCCGGGTTTACGTCGATACGCCATTTTTGGAACCAAGCTCCTAAGTGGAACCAAGCTCCTAAGCATAGTTAGTTCGTGCTTCGTTTGCAAGGGAAGATTATATTAGATTTTAAAGCGCAAACTTTTAAAAGTATCGTTGAATCGGCCATAAAAATATCGTTGATGCCGATATATCGGTGAACTTCGTGTATCGCCGATATATCGGTATCGGTATCGGATGCAGCCCTAGCTTAAATAAATAAAAAAAGCTAATTTTAAAAAAAATTGATAAATTTTCGCCTAGGACGTCCCTTTCCGATTCTGCCATTTACTTCTGCAACATAAATTTTCTTTGCCACTCTTTTCTCATTCATTCTTTCCACATGACCAAACCACCGAAGCATTCCTTTCTTAATCCTGGTCACAACATCATCTTGCAAACCACACTCTTTTCTTATCACACAATTTCTCACCCTGTCATTCAGATTCAGCCCTAACATACTCCTTAACGACCGCATTTCTACTGCGTTCATTCTACTCTCGTGCTTCTTCTGCCACACTCAACTTTCAGTGCACTTTTATTTAAGTATTCAAATGTAAAATTTTAAAAACAAACATAAAATATGTTTAACGAACAGATTTTATAATGTTAAATATTATATACATTAAATAAGTATCAGCCAAGATTTCCTATTTTATAACAACTAACAGGCCTTACATGTTTGTAAACTGAAGTAGCAATGAGACGGTCATGTCTGTCGCAGAAGCGATAACCGGTGGAGTGGAAGGGTTATGGAGTTGAGACCGCGTCTAGACAAGCGTAGTGTGGGACGCCCCCTGACCAGATGGAGCGGCGATCTGAGCAAAGTAGAAACTGGATGCATGTAGCCGAAGATCGGGCGGGCGATACGCCATGGAAAGGCCTGTGTTCGGAAGTAGACTACCACAAGCTGATGGTAATGATTATGATGCTGTTACACTATAGTCCGCTTTTTATTGACAATGGTGATGATGAAGCATGTTCTTATACAACAGATATATGTTAGTAAATTGAACTAAACTTATCTTTTAATTTTGATAACCAAATCCGATGGTCCTACACACTAAATCAAATTCTAAATTCTCATGACACCGGATATCAAAAAACTCTGGAATTTCTCACTCGTTATAAAAAAAGAGTGCGATTGTCGGGCGATAGACGTTGCAAAGGTTTTTGTATAAGAAACAGTTTGCTTAATTTGATAAATAAATAAATCAGGAATTATTAATAAAATTCTGGTGTATTATAAATATTCATTATTTACACCTTCGTAAATAAAATTCTAGATTAAGTTTACTCAAGTTTGCAATGATAAATTGCAAACTTGAGCAAACGTATTCCAGAATTGAAAAAATCTACCGATATTAAAGAAATAATAATTATAATATTTTATACATTTATATGGTAAAGGTTATATTTATTATTACTTTTTACAATAATATGTATTACAATACCTATTTCATTTTCCTTCAATACTTTAGTTTAACATAGGAACGCCCGCCAAACAACAGACAAAGTAAAAAAGAGTAAAACATAATTCGATGTTCAGCCGAATTTTATGTAAGCACATAATTTTCTTTTTTTGTTATAAAAAGTTAATAAGCCCAAAGCATTAACTTTACGAGCAACAAAACTTGTTCCATTGTGTATCCAGTTTCAAATTATCCAAGCGATTCATTCTCTCGTGCGGGTTTTAATCTTTTCGGAGGAAGTATTTTATTAACAGGTTACTGTATCTCTATGAGTAGCTTCTGATTCACCTCTGTACAACGTAAACATTTTAACTGGAACTAATTTTGAATGCTCTTGTTATTTAATATATATTATTGGAATCGATATATAAATAGACATGTTGGTGTTCCTTTTTTTTAGTTTATTATAATACTTAATATTTTTTATATTTATTCTATTTTCATTAATTTTGAAATATGTACATCATTTTGTGGAAATTTATAGTACTACGATATTCTGGTTGAAATTTTCAATTACGTTTTAATTTTAAGTTATGTTTGAAAACTACAGAATTAGCTCAACATTTTACGTGACGGATTCAAAAAATCTTATCTTATTTTAAGGTAATAAACTAATAAGCACACGTTAATAAGAAAATTATAATTCAGTCTTATCGGTGTAGTAATTCTGATATAATATTATGTAATATTATATTAAATAAGCATATATAATATATAAAATGAATGACAAAATTAAAAAAATGTACTCGATATAATTTACCTATTTAACGATACAATCTACTATTACCTACTGATCATTCTACCTATGTATAATCTATGATGAAAAACCAACCGCGCGAACACAGAGTACTTAGCCCACACATTTTTTGTTTGAAGTAGCTGTTCTAGTACGTAAGTACATAATATTACTTCAATGACCTACATATTTAATCAAATTTTGTTTTTATTATTGTGTTCATCACCCATATGCAATATTTCTAAGAATTGGTAGGTTACATTATTTGTAGGTCTTCGGGGTGAGACCGCCTAGCAATATTGTAATAACAAGGTGTATTTTTTAATACGGGTGTCGACGTTATGTCCATCTGGGCAACTAGGAATATCTAACTGTAAACTGTTGGCTAGATTACAATAATATATGCCTAATTCCAATATTCTATCATCGCTTTATTTCTATTATTTAATATTTCAAATGGTTACTACTCTATCGTTATGTAATCATCGATTATTACTGATCTGTTGGCCGGAGCTACCGATATGAGTTCATAATTTTATTTTATAAGGTAATTTTAGTCAAAGATGTATGTTCCGGCGCAAAGTATGGATTGCTCTGCACGTAATGACCCCTTGTGGCTCAAGAGCGGATATCCTCCGCATATGTTTTAGACGAAACAAAAAGGAGACCGTTTTTTATCATGAAGCTACCGTTTACCGGTTTTTGCCCATGATTCTCATTCGTGTGTTGTAAATTACTCATGTTACGGAGAAAATGTTTTACGAAATTACCGATCTGCAATCATTAATACATCAATACAATAAAATATATGTATATGTGCTAATCCTATTATTTCGAATACATCAACACTAGAGGCATGGTAGCTCAGGGGCTAGACGCTCGATATAAATTTCACAGTAATCTAGTAACTCGAGTTCGATTCCTGCCGGCACCAATAAATTATTAATTGTAATTTAAGTGCTGAATTACCACGTGGTCGGCGGTGAAGAAAAACATCGTGGGGCAGGTTTCGCATGTCAAAGAAATTAGAAAAAAATATTATTTTGCATACATGTGAAGTTCGCTAACACGCATTGGGACATCGTTTCCTTGTTCTAAAACACTCAGAAAAAGGAGGTCTGTGCTCAGCTGTGGGACGTATATAGGCTGCAACTTTAACTGTTAACACTTGGTAAACATCTTATCTCACATTAACAGATTATATTTTAGATATTTAACTCAACATGTAGTAAAAACAACAAATAGTCTAGTAGTTTCAAGTTCTTGTTTGTATTCACTCATACAAACACGAACTTGAAACTTCTTCTACTTAGAAAATGGGAGCCTACTTAGATCAATGAGGCAATAGGGTGACATACGAGCACACAGTCCACCTGATGGTAAGTGGTTGCTGTGGCCCATAGACATCTACATCTATCCTTGATTACAAATAAAAATGCAGATGCGTAGTTGCGTGAAGACTAAGATGGAATGCATCGTTTCCAGTAAAAAGGGTCTCCTATTTTCTACATTCACCATACGAAACACAGCAGCATTAAGCTACTATTTGACGCTGGTATTCTGTGAGAGCGTGGTCCTTCCCCAGACTCGACCCATTCGTGCTACAACTATACTACTAATAAAACTGCAGCATGGCTCTACCACGTATTACCTTAACACATATTAGTAGCATAACTACTTGTTCTAGCGAATACTCTATTCTTTTATAATTGTCGATAAAGCAAGATCGATTTAATAATATCTGGGTTTTTCCTTTCCTTAGCAGCCCCGGGAGCATGGCCCCTTGGCAGTTTAACCGCTGCTTAAATCGTTGTTGATGTTGAATGATTGCTGAGATTTCGCTTAATGACGGCCTCGGCGGCTTCCAACTGACAAGATCCTCCTACAGCTTCGAGTGGGTCAGACCCGTGTTTTTTTTGCCTTATTTGCCTCGTACGCAAATGAAATGCGTAAATCGTATTATTCAATTTTGAGAAAGCTTTGTTTAATGTTAAGGTTACATTTCTTTTTCCTTGTACGCTTTGAATACATTTATGAAAGGCTATTAAAAATATTGTCCTGTAAGGCTGTCGTGATTTTCAAATTAGTCTCGAAGTCTATAAGCTAATCCGTAGTCTATAAGCTACCTAAGTTAGTTTCAGACTTTGTATAATACGAATATCCCACCTACGCAATACGGGTTTGAACTAAAAAAGGACTCGATGACTAAGATTTCCTCAAAAATGTTCATCGGATTCGGTTCTAAATAATATGTTTAGTCTGTATCCTGATTTACAAAGAAAAGTTTTAATGACTTGACTTGTGCACTTGCTTAACCCTTAATTTGATTTCGTTAAGTATACTCAACACTCGAATCAAAAAAATATAGTACTATGTTTATGTCGCGGTTTAATTTTTTTTTGTTTTTATATAATTTGTAATTTAGTATTTTTGGTAGAAAAAAATATTTGAACCAGGTGGCAACACTAAATTTGACAGTACCAAGCAAAAATGGCGACCAGGCGAAACACGCTGCGGACTGTGCAGGTAATTTTACATTTTTTTTGTGTTAAGTGTCTAAAAATAATAATTATGACAATTGTTTATATTTCTATAATATATATCTAATGTTTAATCATCATTTTCAATTCTATACGCTATGAGATATAAACACTATAGGTATGTAAACGTGAATGTTGAGTATCATTAACAAAGTTCGGTGGTGTGTAATTGAGTGTGATAAACGTATGTTGAGTATACTCTACAAATTTGCATGGTGGGATATATGATGGCAGTTTTGTTTGTTAAGTCTGCTTAACAATAATAAGGGCTTTGGTGTTCTTATTCTATTTATAATATGCATAGCTTTTTTTCTTTTCACGCAATACTTTAATTTCCACCATATAATATTCCTTTCAGAGCAATATTAACATGTACGTAGGCGGTCCCATAATGAATTGGCCTAACTATGAACCAATGAAGGAAATGAAACGAAACGAATTTTATTTTTCAATATAATCACCATGAATACTAACACACTTCTGACATCTGTGAATCAACATCTCTAAACCTTTATAAAAATAATCACATTTTTTATCCTCAAAATGACTGAAGACGGCCGCCTGCAACTCTTCATCGCTTGAAAATTTTCTTCCTCTTAAGTCCCGCTTTAAATTTGGAAATAAATAATAGTCGGACGGGGCCATGTCTGGACTGTAAGGTGGATGTTGAACTTCTGTGAACCCGCATTGACGAACTGCATCCTTCGAAACACCAGCGGTATGAACAGAGGCGTTGTCATGGAGTAACAGGACACCTTTAGACAGCTTGCCTCTTCGTTTTTCCTTTATCTTGTCTCGTAATTTATATATTAAAGAAGCATAATATTCGCCGTTCACGACTGTATTACGTTCTTTAAAATCCACCATCAAAATGCCTTGAAAATCCCAAAATATTGTGCACATCAGTTTTTTAGTCGATTGTTGCACCTTTGCCTTTCTAGGGGGCTTTTCACCCTTATAACGCCATTCCATTGACTCGCGCTTGCTTTGTGGATCATAATACAAGATCATAGTTTCATCACCAGTCACTAGCCGCTCGATCACAGTCTTTGGTTTTTCGCCACAAAGATCCAAAAACTCCGAAGCGCAGCGCACTCTTTCCTGTCTCTGTACCGCTGAAAGAAGTTTCGGTACCCATCTTGCACTCACTTTTTTCATGTAAAGATGTTCATGGATCACGCAATGAACGGTACTCTTAGAGAGCCCAAGCCTTGCTGCAATTTCTCTAATCTTCAAAGGGCGGTCACTCAGAACCTCCTCTTCGATAAGAGCAATCGTTTCGGGAGTGAGCACTTCCACAGGTCGACCGTCGTGGCCAAAGCCTTCGACGGTTTCTCTCCCGAGGCGAAACTCTTTCACCCAAATTTTCACTATGCTATAAGAGGGGGCAGACTCCTTATACACGCCATCTAATCGTTCTTTTATTTGGGCAGGGGATAAACCTTCTTTAAACAGAAACTTTATGACACTTCGATACTCAGTTTTCGACATTTTGAAAAAATACGCGACTCTCGTTATTCAAATGCCTGTTAAACTAAGACTAAGCATTTCATGTCGATGCATGTTTCTTATATTAAGTGCACGATAAACGTACTATTTAATGCAACACAACATGTAGCGACATGTCGCGTTGGACTATATCAGGCCAGTTCATTATGGGACCGCCTGGTATATTGTGTGCGATAAAATGCTTGCTTTGTTTTTTGCCTGCAAAATAAAATTCTTGTTTCAGAATTTGAGGTCAAAACGTATTTTGGCCCTTGTACCTCAAGAAAACGCTCAATCTGATATAAGTGGGACATCGAACTCTGAGAATGAGCTTGAAGACGAAGTGTACAACTTTCAAAGTCGAGCTTCTGAGTCATCTGAAGCACCATCAATTGACTCTGCTTTAGAACGGCTCGATATAGATTTTTCCGATGACAACTATCCGAATACGGCTCCGACTGATCACACAGGATATGATGAGACTGACAATTATGATGATGACCACCAAGCAAATAACTTTTCACTGACATCCATAAGTTCTTTACCAACACTTTCTCCAATGTCAAACATACCTTCTATGACGCCATCATTTATAATCAACCAAGTAAGTGACTCTCCCCAACAATCTCCATGTAATTCTACTTCAACACCTCTTCCAAATCGTTATACTCGAAAAAGACGCCGTCAGCAAAACTCGATCTCGAAAAGACCTTGTATTGTTACTAAAAATAAGAAAGTCAACCTCAAATTTCAATGGTCAAGCGGACGTTTTCGATTTCGTGCCGAATTAGAACCCGATAAGTTTGAAAGTCCTATACCTGATGGAAAAACAACATTAGATTATTTCAACGACTTTTTTCAGAAGATATGTTCGACGAAATATGTCACTACACAAATATGTATTCCATTCAGAAAACAGGCCGATCAATAAATTTGTCAGGTGCCGAATTGCGCAAATTTATAGCAATTAAAGTCATTACGGGTATCGTGTCCATGCCTTCATATCTGGATTATTGGGCTACTGACACCCGTTTCCCAATGGTTGCGGATGTAATGCCTCTAAAGCGTTATCAAATTATACGGAGATACCTACATTTTGTAGATAATACAGATACTGACTCCGATCCATATTTTAAAATAAGACCAGTAGTGGATAAAATCCGTGCAAACTGCTTGAAAGTAGAAGAAGAGACTAGATTCAGTATAGATGAAATGGTGATTCCATATAAAGGCACCAAAGCTGGGAAAAAAAGACAGTATAACCCGCGCAAGCCACGAAAATGGGGCTTTAAAAATTTGGTGCGAGCAGGTGCATCAGGGATTATTTACGATTTTTTTCTTTATACTGGTAACGATAATTTTGAGGACTGTAACTTTACAAAGGAAGAAGAAGGCTTAGGTTGGGGGGCCAAGGCTGTTTTGAGACTTTGTAAAAGCATAAAGAAAAAACCTTGTGTCGTCTACTTTGACAACTTTTTTTCTTCTTTGGAGCTAATACACCATCTCAGGAATTTCTACGGAATATTTAGTCTTGGTACAATGCGTACAAATCGCCTGAGAGATGCTGGAAAAAAACTGAAACCAGACAAGGTTCTCAAAACTCAGGGTAGAGGGGCTTTTAGTCAAATTGTGTGTAATAAAACCAAACTCTCTGTGGTCAAATGGAACGACAATAAATGTGTCGTACTGGCTTCAAGTTACGCAGACGCATATCCACTAACTAAGGTACGAAGATACTGCAAAATTAGGAAGCAGAGGATTGAGGTACAGTATCCTAATGTTGTTATGCATTATAACGCCCATATGGGCGGCGTCGACCTGTCAGATATGCTGATAGCTTTATATCGCACCGAAATGAAGACCAGGCGCTGGTATCTATCGATTTTTTCGCAATTACTTGACATATGTATTAATAATGCTTGGTTGACTTACCGAAGGGATAATAAAAGAAAGGGAGAGACTAAATATATTCTTTTGAAACAGTTTAGGCTAAGTATCTACAAGGCATTGCTGAAAAAAGGGGACAACTATAGACGCAGCTAATGTACAAGATCTTAATAAAATAAATAAAATAAAAAACCCTACGCGTTCCAGACCAGTAGATGATGCTAGATTCGATAATATCAACCATTTTCCAGAACATGGTAAGGATTATGATCGATGTGCTTATTGCAAAAAAAGGATTTACCACCGTTTTCTGCATGAAATGTAACGTTAGACTTTGCTTTGTTAAAGATCGCAATTGTCATTATAATTACCACCATAGGAAGCCTTAATACTTTTTGTCAATTTGTCAAAATTTTTCGAATAAACATTATTTTTTTATTGAATTATGTTTGATCTTGCAGTACCCTTATTAAGATTTGTTAAGAATACTCAACGATTATAACACTACTTTTTTTCCTGTACATCGAATTTTGTTGAATATACTGAACGTCTGTTTTCCAGGAAACCCTACAATAAATAATTTTATTTAGATTTTTCCCTTACATTTCTAATGTCCAACAGTAAAATATATTCATCTTAGCTTATTGCCATAACTTAGCTTGGCTTGCCAAATTAAGGGTTAAACATCAAGAACGAACAAACAACGTAAGAAATCGCTTATAAGCGGTTTAACAACGCGATGCGTCACTCTCGTTACATATAATAATATGTAATAATACTATTATATGTAAAAAATTAATACTCGTATAATAATATTGGTTAACTATGTTTAAAATAAATGCTTTCTAGTATAGCTTAAATATGTCCCACCTCAAGGCACAGATCTACTCTTATTAGAGATTGCTGTGCTTCGACTTCACTTGTTCTGTGTTACCTTTTACTTATTTCTAACCGATTTAGGACAATAATTTGATTTATTTGCACGTATTACATTATTGTAATATCTAATAAACATAACGTAACGTATCTATATTTTTTGCCGCAAGCGGTATCGTTGTATTATGGTGGTACCATTTTGTGAGAAAACAAACAACATTTTTGATCTCAAACTAAACGAACTCGCATTATTCGCAATTATTTCCATTCGTAGGCAATGTGATACGAAATGAGCGGCGCGATATTACCTACATAGAAAACTCATTATGAATTCCCTCATCATCTCCTGAGGTAAGCTTTATGCAAATTGTATAATGCTACAATACGAATATGGAATACGATAGTCTGAATTTCGAAGTCTGTTTATACGATGCCGATTAAGACTTAAGTTATTGTCCACCTTGATATGGATACAAGTGACATTACAGAAGGAATTGCGTCGTAATATAAGCTTTCCGGACTGTAATTACTATTGTGATACAATTGTCGGCACTCAGTGAAGATCCTTTTTTCTGAGGCGTTCCACTATTTGTTCCCTTTATTATTAATTTTATCTCTGGTAATGTCGTGCTGTGATTTAAAGTTCTCTGACTGGCCGTTTTCAGATTTTGTCGCTAATAACTGTGATAAAGATAACGATGATGAAGTTATCGGTGGTAGATCAAGAATTGAATCTACTATTTATTTAAAATCTTGAGATGTTAATTAAGGTTAAAACAATATCTTACGCTTGGAAAACAAAATCAACTGGCTGTGATGAAATGTAAACCGATATCTTCGAGTATGATTGATTATAATATATTATTTTTTGTGGTTTAAATCACTTGAAACTGAATTTTTTTCTAATCAATTAAAATGATCCGTTAGCATCTCGTCATTTTCGTCCATGAAAATTAAACAAAAATATAGATAGATAACAGAGAAAATATCAATTTTATATTAGCATGGCTTTACCTCCCTCTCTCTCCTCTCCCGGGCCTTTCGAAACACTCTAGATAATCTCCTGTGGCAAACAGTGGCGATACCATAACTTAACCGTGTTGCTGCATTTGGCATGGAACTCTGCAAAATTATATTTTTAATCGCAAAAGTAATCCATGGCGTTTGGAGAGGATGCAACGAACGAACATACTGTGCATTTTTGATTTAATTTCTTTCGCAGTGTAAACTTCAGCATGAAGAATAAATCATACAAAAGACCAGACATTAAGGAAACTTATTTTTAATATTTTAATTTTGCTATCAGTCACCTGCTTTTTAATTCATAAAAACAGTTTTCACCTGACTTCCGCTTAAAAGCGATCGTGAAGCGCTAATACTAAAGAAGGGCTTGTAACAAGCCAGTAACATCAAAATACCTACATGACCGTGTCGAAAATTAAACGGCCTATTAAAAAGTCATAAATTTGACCATAAACAAGATTAACGTCATCACTTTACATGTCGTATCGTTCGTCCGTATTTAATCCGGTCGTTAGGTTACATCATAACCAGCTCAAGCACATCAGTCAACAAACGACTCCTGCCTGCACGCCATTCATGCGCCCACGGTAGGTCGCATTCCGATATACAATCGCGGTATGTCGCGGCGTCCAATTCTTCCTTCCTTTAAAGTCGCTTTCGAGACGGATAATATTTCCCCAAACACTGCGGTGATGAAAAAGTGAAATGTAACGAACGTGTTGAAAATATTTTGTATAGTCGCAGTACCAAGTAGTGCTATGTTTTATAGTATTAGTCCTTAATTTAGATTATAAGGGATATATATATCTTTTTTTATTAATCTTCTTTTATATAAGTTATATCTATAAAAATATTGTATCTTGTAATTCTTGTATATAAAAGATACATATAATACAAATACATAACAGATAAAAATACAAACTTGAAAACTGACTTCAAAACCTAAAAGAAATCATCCACATATTGCTGCTGAAGTCACACTTTTGCCCAAATACTACACAACAATTTTATTTAAGTTTGAGTATTTGGACAGTAGTTTGCATCGACTTCAGAGGCTTTTATGAGGAATATATTTGTATACCCTTTTGAGTGGTCTAAGTATTATCATAAATTAAAAAAAAAAAATAACTAGAATGTCGGTTAAATATGGTTAAAATCTTTATTCCCTGTTTTTCGACCACCGTAATAGATTTTTTCTTTGAATTTATACGGGACCACTTATGAACTATGGTTGTACTTCAGGAGTGGTGATTTAATAAAAAAAGTAATAATTTTAAGAGGTTCAGCCGTTTTAGAAGCTCTAGTCTAAGTCTCATTTTTGAACTCCGTTAGTTAGAAAGTTAGAATTAATAATTTACGACTTTACCAATAAAAAACTGAGCCGTCAGCCTTTGATTATATACCTGTCTATGTGTATCAAAGCCGTCAGCACAATTTTAATTTCAAGTACAACTGAAAAATTATGTCTGTGTGTAGGTATCTTTTGTTTTATTATTTTCTAATTCCAGCTGGTTTATTATTCGGTATATTGCATTTTCTTGGAAATTTCAATATGAAATCCACGAAATATATTAGGGACTAAAGTATAAAATAGCTGAAACAGCCATTTTACAGAGAAGTTCACTTAAAAAAAAACATTTTTATGAAGAAAAATGTTTTTTTTAATCAATGTATTATTTACCCTCCATATCATTATAACAATCATGAGACTAGATCGTTTGTCTTTGCGATAGGACTCTAGAAATCGGACTCTAGAAATCGGACTCTAGAAATCTGGACTCTAAAAAGTTTATGAAGGCATTTTGTACAGCTTACGGAGAATAACCAAATATTGAATATAAATTTTTCAAATAGCGAAAAAAATGGTTACCGATTTTGGATAGGACTGGCGAGCAAGGATGATGACGTACGAGTATGGTTTCTAACTGCACGTCTTGTAATGTGAAAACGGTTTGTTGAGCAGTGGGAGGTTTTGTGTTATCATTGAACAATGATGGCGAAGATCGAAAGATCGATTAAGGTGTCGAGGTAATTCGTCACTTTCATCATCGTCATCATCAACATCTGCTGTTATTGATACAGCAGATCTCAAAAAGCTACAGTGAATTACACCATCAAGTGTCGGTCGCTTTGTGATTAATTCAACCGTTATCATTACTTTTCTATGCGTATTGCGATTGTCGTAGTGAATCGCTTCATTTATGTACCTACTCATCAAAGCTATGCATCTTCTATACGCACTTCAGTTAATTTGTGGCATTTATTTTTTGAGTTTTTTTTTAAATATTTTACCAATTTGTGTTGATATTGTGGGCAAACTAACGTCAAACCTTGGCGCTAACTCTTTGGTTTTTTGATAAGGATCGGCTTTACCATTAATTACGTCTTCGTTATTTTCCTTGGTGTCTGATCTTTCTCATCTTTTATTTTTTATTTTATAGTGTATTAAACCAAAAACGCACAATACGTTCGTTAGTCGCATCTTTTCCCGTTATCATATTTTTAAAAGTTTACCATATTCTGTCTGTAGAGTTTACTACTCCCTGGTAAACTGTCTTTTGGGATTAAACTTTTTTTAATAAAAAGGTTCTTATAAATAAAAATTTTATATATGAAGCGACTAACGAACTTATGCATTTGATCTTAAGTTGTCCCGCAGGGATTTTCTTTTCTATCACGAAAAATTACAAAATATGTTTCGTGAAAGAATTTAATTCAAGGCGGCGTCTCCGCAAGTCCGCAAGCACTAACTAAACACTTACTACTGAGCTTCTTCGTTGTCGATATATTATATGATGGGCCTTGTAATAGATAAGATATTTTATACATCTTACTTTAAAGATATACTGTTGATACATCTAACTAATCTTAATATATATATTACGTGTCACGTTGTTTGTCCGCGATGGACTCCTAAACTACTTAACCAATTTTGATCAAATTTGCACACCGTGTGCAGTTTGGTCCAACTTGAGAGATAGGATAGTTTTTTTGCCCATGAGTGACACACATATTTTTTGCGAATTTAAGGATTTTTAATAGGACATGACAAAGGATCGTCGAAAAGGGCAGAACAACGTCTGCCTAGTAAGCTAGTATTCGTATATTTTAAAACAACAAGAGTAATAAGAATCGGTTAAAAAGTTTCCAAAATCATAATTCAAACAAGCCATTGTCCTGACCGCCATTCACTCGTCCTCGTCAAAAACTGGCAACACTACTGACAGGTGTGTTCCCGATCCCGTCTTGCCCCTTTTTTGTAATGTCCTTTCCCGTTTCTAATTACTAATAACCTTAACTGCCGAAATTTGTATAATCCATTTTGAGTTTTGCTTCTCATTATTAAGGTTCGAAATAACATATAGAAGATTTCAAATATCACGGGAGTACTAACAATGAATGGATCATTTCCCTTACGATATTTTACAACGGTTTTAAGTCATAGTTAATGAATTTTAAACTTAACAGTAAAGGATTTACATTTCATTTTACTTTACGTTTTGAAGAATGTCGCATATCGGCTATAATTGTGTTAAGTTGGTTTTAATTTATTTTGGGACACAAAATCGTACACTGCCATTGTGAGAACCTTGGAAGAGTACTTTATACACGCTTTGAACGCTTTACGTTTGCGAATGGACGTTGAGAGAAGTTCGATAAGCTGTAATAAAAATACTACTATACACATTTATTTTTAATATTTCGTACAGAGTTTAGTGTAGTCCTAAGTCCTGCCTAATGACCATTTCAAATCCCCTAGACAAAACCGTTTCCAAGAATGCGTCAGCAAAGCATTTCTTAAAAGATATTCTTGAACGCACCACTCAAGCCAAGTGAGTTGGTGAATGGTCGGGTAGATTGGACGAATGCTTAAGTGTTAGCGCGCACCCTAATGGCACTATTAAACTCCTGCTGAGTTGATGATTTCCAACTTATTCTGAAGTTGTCGACATTATCTACTGATCGGCATGAGATCAGATCGGCCAGAAAGAGCTTATCCCATAGTTATAAATATCTGTCGATACTCACAGGTCAAAATGGGGTGATCGATTCCCTGCCGCCGTCATACGGCGTAAAAGAATCTAAAATTAGTGAATGACAAAGGATTTCACCTCATGGCAAGTGACTACTGTCTCCTTACTGTAAGCTAATAAAGATACATTGTCGATTTATTTAATTATGGTAGCTTTCTTACGCTTCAGAGCGGGTGCACTGCTGCTTGCTGCCATGAATAGTTGTAAGTTATAACGCATAACGGCATTATAACGCAGACGGACTTCTAGTACTCGTTATATTTTTCTTTATAAATGTAAGTAAATGTGCAACGGTAAGTTTGAAATTTGAAGTGAGAAATAGAAATATGGACCAGTCAATATGAGAATAAGAGATCTATGTATAAAACAAATACATTCGCTGTGTTCCCATGCCAAGTTTCAAGGTCTAACGATCAATTTCTACGCTTCACACGCTTTAATTATATCTCAGTCGATATTGGATTCTTCTCACGTGCATGAAGTAAAAGTGCCTTTGTTAATTGATTAGTAAGCGACCGTTACTGGGTTTAAATTTTGTTTTATTGCGAATTATTTTGTCCAAAATTGGTTTTCATAATAATTGTTATTACAAAATGTATTTCAATGTATAATTGTAAAAACTAAATAAAAATATAATTGTATAATGTAGTTCACATACTTATTATAATCAAATCAATCAACAATGACAAATACGATGAACATTTTAAATAGTGCTGGCGAGTATCTAACACGCATTTTATGATTTTTAAGTTGAGCTCTAGCTACAGGTAATTCGGAACGGTTTTGTACTAATTTTAAGTACTTACATGTATTTAATCATTTAACAATTAAAATATGACTTATACGTCGGACACCTCATGAAGGCCAAAATAGACAAGAAAACTGAACCGGGCTCACGAAGTAAGCAACGTTGTTGTTGCAAACGTGTTAACGTCGGTTAGCTTCTCAGGGGCATCTGTGGAAACTGGGTCTCCGTCACGGACCGCTCCGGACTCAAATGTAAAAGACGGTGCTCCTCGATACCGCCCATATCGTCTGCCGGTTTCATACCCTCGGCCGTCTAGTGTCCACTTCTTAGGGTTTTCGTCTGGTTGGGTTTTAGCGTACTCTATTTTCTCTATTCTATTTATTATATATTTAATTACATCGTTTTAACAAAGTAGAGAAAGTATTTTTTTATATTAAAGTTATTACGACGAGTATCAATGTTAGATTTATTTCTTCTTGGAAAAAATATACTTTTTTATTGTGCACTTTGTCGAACAAATCAGCAACTTGCCTAATAGAATGCAATTCTCTTCGAGACGACTAAGAAAGTCACAATTCTAGTTTTTTTTTAGGTGCGGATAAAAGTAATTTTTTACTCCTCGAACGTGCACAGAGAGCTGTTCTAAAAGTATGTTGTTTTAAACCTCGTATGTTTCCTACAGATCAACTTTATGACTATTGCCAAGTACTAACAGTTAGACAATTATTCATTTTAAGCACTACTCTCATATAACGTGCCTCAACCAAATATATCCCTGAAGGAACACGACGTAACCAACTGTCTGCAACATCTACCCACGTTAAAACTGCATTTAGTCACAGATTCTTCATATTTATATATAATTAATTGCATAAAACTTAGATTAGAAACTTAGATGCGGGCGGTATCGAGGAGCACCGCCTTCTGCCTTTGAGCCTGAAGCGGTCCGTCACGGAGTCCCAGCTGCATCAGATGACCTGAGAGGCTGTCTGGGGTTAGCCCGTTTGCAAAAACGACATATTATTATTTAATTTTATCACATATATTATCACGAAACTATAATATTATAAATATAAATACAATCTATATAAATAATATTATTATTTCGGTTATTATCCACCGCGGCGAGGAATTCTAAGCCATCGGTGAAGTTAGGCATCCAAAGATAGGAACCTTCTTACTATAAGGCCGATTTTTGAATTAATGCCTTCAGCCATTGACTGAAACAACTATTGGTACAATAATAGTAGAATCAACGTCCCACATAGCGACAATCTCATGAGCCAGGTCGATATATTTAATTTTTTTTATCATTCTCTGCTTTTACGAGATTCTCGTCATGAGGAACACTGATATCCACTATTATTGTGGGGGTATCAATATAGTTTTCTCATCTGGTTGGGTTCTATAAATATATAATTATAAATGGAAATGAATATATCCACTATTATTATTATTATTATGTGTGGGGTGTCTCATCTGGTTGGGATGTATAAATATATAATTATAAATGAAAATGAAAACATAAATATATACATAAATATCAATAAAATGAAATAAATACAAAAATACATAAATAAATAAAAGCCCAACCAGATGGGAGCCCTCGGCAGGGGAGACCAAACGGCCGAGGGTTACAAAACAAAATATTATTATTGGGGTATCTATATAATTTTCTCACCTGGTTGGGTTCTATAAATATATAATTATAAACGAAAATGAAAGGATATATGTACATAAATATCAATAAAATAAAATAAATACAAAAACTGCATAAATAAATAAGATCCAACCAGATGGGAGCCCTCGGCAGGGGAGACCAAACGGCCGAGGGTTAGGGGGAAAGGGAAAGAAACCGGCGGACGATGCGGGCGGTATCGAGGAGCACCGCCTTCTGCATTTGAGCCCGGAGCGGTCCGTCACGGAGTCCCAGTCGCCTCAGATGACCCGAGAGGCTGACTGGGATTAGCCCATTCGCAGAGACGACTACAGGAATAATTTCGGTCGACACACCACCCCACATGTCGGTCACCTCGTGGGCCAGGTCCAGATATTTTGTTTGTTTATCTGTTTCGCCTTTCACGAGGTTCGCGTCATACGGAATGGTAATGTCGATCAAAAATATCCTTGACTGTGCCCGGTCCATCAGCACAATATCAGGCTTATTCGCAAGAATAGTCCTGTCTGTGATGATGGCCCGGTCCCAGTAGAGCCTGGCGTGGTCATTTTCGAGCACGGCTTCCGGCAAGTACTTGTAATACGGCAATTTCCGGTCCACGAGAACGTATTTCAGAGCGAGCTCCTGGTGTAGAATTCTGGCTACTAGGTTGTGCCAGTGCAAGTACTCAGAGTTAGAAAGCGCCGAACAACCGGAGATGACATGCCTAAGTGACTCCCCGGGATGGCGACAAGCTCGACAGACGTCGACAGTGCCATCCTTTAGGATGTATCTCCGATAGTTATTGGTCTTAATAAGTAATAACCTGATCCTGTATTGCACAGACAAAACCCTCGGTTTCCCCGAAGAGGTCACCGAAACGTAGCCAGTTGAGGGAGGCGGCTGTATCTACGTGAGGCTCATGTAGAGCCCTGTACAGGCATGACCCAACCGTTATATGCATGTGTCTTATTCACACAGGACAAAAGGCTGTTAATCACTTTGGTCAAGCGTGCATAAAACACGTCGCAAACTGACTGTTTCATACCAGCCTCATCGATACCGATGTTCTGTGACATACCCAGGTATCGGTATTTTTCCCACCTCGGAAAGGGCCCTTAAGTTGACGGGCATAGATAAGTCTATGCCCTCAGAGTTAGCAACCCTTCCCCCTTCAACATGGAGGACCGCACACTTATCCGTCCCCAGCTCCATTCCAATAGAATTGCTAAATTCACAAGTGATGTTTAGCAATTCCATAAGATGGGAGCGACTGGAGGCGAATAACTTGAGGTCATCCATATAGAAAAGGTGGGTCACTTTTGTCCCACCCTTCCGAAGCTGAAATCTCCTCCCGGAGCACTCCAGTAATAAATTATTATTATTATTATATTATTATTATTTAGGATAAAAAACTACTGACATTGCGTGCAAGTAAACCGATTTATATAATTTGGAGCACTTTTGCGCTTAGATTACACGATAGAAATGGTATGAAAAAATATTGTATCCATTTAAAATATAAGTAGGTTCATGTGAATTAGACGAATGTATATTATGTCAAACACGAAGGGTATAAATATGTAAATTCAAGACGATATATTATAAGTAAATGTTTTACTAACACAAGTATATTTTGTTGTGCATTTAGCTGATGAAGGACTGATTTTTCAATCATCAGATAAAAGTTATTCACGGAATGAAAAGCAACATAAAGATTATAGAAGTTACAGTTGTATGAATAAAACAATTTGTTTCTATTGTATGTTTAGTCCGGTTATATTATGATCATCATCATTACAGCCCTTCACAAGTCCACTGATGAAAACAGGCCTCCTTCAAGGAATGCCACAAAGCACGGTCCTAAGCCTCCGGTGCCGGTCCGGCATTCATGGACTTCCTGCAAGTCTACTACCAGGTCGTCACTCCATATAGTGGGGGGATGCCTTACACTACGCTTATCTGTATTAGGTTGCAACCCGAGACTTGTATAATACGTCGTATCTATAATTTATATGGATAAGTTTTATACAATGATTGAAAAATAAACCCTAAGTGTATAACATTTCACACTTTTTTTCATACATGTCTGCAAAGTCGGGGCTCAATTTTATACCTAGTGAACCGCCCGGCCTTGCACGGGTGATTTCTGGATCTCGACAACAGCGCCACCTACCGAGTCCAAAAGTAAATCTGAACCATGTAGGGATCCATTCTAGCACACCAAAAAAATTTATCAAAATCGATCGAGCCGTTTTGAGTTTTAGCGAGACTAACGACTAAATTTTATTTTTTAGTGTTAAATATCAACTTCTGTAGGAGTAGGTATGGATGGCTATCGATGACAAGTTCATATGATGATAAGTATGTATGATGTTGCCCATAGGCACTTACATCTATGATCGCTAAATGATCAAAATACAGATGCGTTGTCACCCCTGAGGACTAAGATGGAATGCCTGGTTACCAAGAAAAAGGGTTTTAGGCTCTCGTCACTCACCATACGAAACACTATTGCATTTTTTAACATAAGCTGGTATGGTTTGAGAGCGTGTTTCCTCACCGGTCAAGCTAATTCTAGTACTGCGGCCGTAATACGTTGCAGCGTGGATCTACTCAGTAAATTCAAATATGTTTTATTTCCGTTTACTGGCTACCAAAAATGAATATGTGCTTAAAATAAACCAAAACAATAACCAATTAAAAACTAAAACGAAAATTGAATAAAATTTATAATGGTTTTCAAATTACAGTTGAAGAAACAAAGAATTGATGTATGTATACCCTCATGTAACAAAATATTAAGTTTTAAAATATGAATATACAACGCGGTCACATTAACTTGACGCATGGCTTTGATGACGTCATTTTGGCGGTCAGGTACGGTGCGAAAAAAAGCATGTAGCTAAATAAAAACTATATTTTTGATTTTGGAGCATAGGTTTTATTTGTTAATCTTGCAATATGTTGCATCATGTATTTTTTTATACATATCGGCTTTTTAAATTAGCACCGAACGCGCACTTTTACATTTTTTAAACTTATAACCCAACTGATTTATTAAAATATTTCTAAGGAAAGTTCTTCCACCTTGAAAATTAAGATGTCTCTTAACAGCTGCTAAGATTTTTTTAAGCGTGGGTACTTCCTTTTATACAGTATAAAAGCTGTTGATAATATTGCGTGTTGCGTAAATATCAAAATCATCCACGACAATTTTTTTCGCTGATTGTTTACGCTTTTTACCCGGTGTGGATAACTTTATTTCCCTCATTGGATTGTCTGTAGTACTTGGACTGGGACAAATGTCAGTACTTGGAACGGTGCTAGTATTTGGGGCTGTACTAGTACTTGGAGCCGTGCTAGTGCTTGGACTAGCGTCGGGCGAAGAACCCATGCCTTTTTGGCCTCCCTTTTTATACGAGTAAGAGTACTTCTTGATATTTCAGTTGCTGCGCAGGTTCGTTTATCAACCTGATCTACAGGTATGCAAAAGCGTCTATTTTTCTTCTCATTCTCGAAAAACTGCAGCACTTTTAACACGAGATTTCTCCCTTCACTGTGTATAGTTTTCCCCATCTTAAACAATGAGTAGTAACAAAAATAGTCCAAAATTAACAAAAATAGTCCAAACTTAAACAATAACGAAAACGTAACAAAATGTCCAAAAACAGCCACACTTAAACAATAACGAAAACGTAACAAAATATCCAATAACAACAATAGAAAACTAGTCAAAATATCGACGCGCGTATCGGTAACAGAGATGCTAACCATACTGACGATTTCCGGGCGAGATACGGGTGTGCGGGGGGAAGCGGGCGGGGCCTCGCATTCCAGCGATGCGTCAAGTTAATGTGACCGCGTTGTACAATTAGGACACATTAACGCAGTTAGATTGTAGCTTGGCGACTCTAAGGCCCAGTGGCTTAGCACAGAGGTGCCGCGATGAAGACCGCAAGTTCGAATACCGCACAAATTATAAATGGCCTACAAATAATTCTGGATCTAGACGTTGGTCCTTGTGCGATTTATGTTTATAAACTGTCTTCATAATAAACGAGGAAGTTCTAGTGTGAGGGTAGTCTCTATTCAAAAAAATATCGGATAAGACGTCTTAAAGCTACATAAACGGGAAAATGGAATCTTTTTCAATAACATGTGCGGATTATTAACAATCATACATAACTGCGATATAATTGCTATTTTATCCACATAAAGGAAGTCGTATTCTTTAAAAAAAATTGTTCGTATCCATTTAATTTTATAATGTGAAACGTAAGATCGGCGAATACGAGCAAAAAAGAAAGGATGTGAAACCTCTCTCCGACTCGATACGAACATACCATGACAGTGAAACAAAAACTAGTCGTCGATTTAAAAATACACCGCAGAGCACCAGATCAGATATTAAATATATTTGATGCTGTGATTTGAGATGATGTATCGCTGAAAAAAAAAACGTAATATGTTGATTTTTTTGCGTATTTCATTACTCATAGAGTTTTTGTAGGAGTCAAGTTTATTGCTCTGCGTCCTAGAGCTTATTACGACCGATTTATCTTGTTAATTTTTACGTCTCTTTTTATCAGCGTTCAAACAAGTGGCATGTTCCCAATTCGAATTTCTTTTTTTGTATAAATGTTACGTGTTATCTTCCTCAATTGTGAATCATTTTCATTACATTTTTATGCTTAGTTTTTTTGTCATTAATTAGGTTATAATTCAGGGATTTTGGGGCAATTTGGAGAAAAGATTCCATTCCTAAGTTATGTTAATATAGCTATATTTTCAAAGTTCTTCTCCGAGAACATTACCTGAAGGCAACTACTAATTGACATTATTTTTCCTTAATTGTTGTCTTTCTTTTCTTCTTTTTTTACTTCAAATATTTATTTCATTATATATTATTCAAACATTATATTATTTATATTATTCATTTGGATATTTATTTACGAAGTTTATAAGCAATTATATATATATATATATGTATGTATGTATGCATGTATCATTGTACTTATATTTATACTATATGTGTGTATATTTAAATGTATTGTGTATGTATGTACTTTGTATATAAGTATATTTTAATGTATTCTTTAGCTTATGTACTCTTTAGCTTAAGGTGTTACATGTAAGTTTTTAAATAAATAAATAAATATATTTTTAGTCCATTCTAGAAGAGTCAAAAAAATTAACTTTCAATAAAAGGTGAAAGCCGACTTCAAGGAACCATAGATAATAAAATAATTTCCACTAAAAAGCTTCTGAAGACAGGGCCTTAACATTTTTTTGGCTTAATTTTGTTAAGTATAATTGTGTAAATGTCTATTGTTTAGAAGGCAAATGTTTCAACGTGCGATGATCTTGTCCATTATAATAGCGTCATTACTCATTACTGTTGTAGTCGCTGTAGCTCATGTAAGCGCTTGGGCGTTCGTTGTGAGCGCAGTACGCGTGATCCACGAGTTCGAGGAAATTGTTAAATGAATTTTAAGATCACTACATACAAGTTGGTGAATAGGAAAAACCTGAGGATACCTATACGTCTGAGGAATAAAACATTACGAAGCATGTCTTCATGTGAGGTCCGCCAATACGCTTTGGATCAGCGCCGTTGACTTATTGCGCTATAAATTTCTTAGAAATGAGAGGTCTGTGTCCGACAATGGACCTTCTATGTTTTGCATTGTATCGTATGTACATTTAAATCTGCAGAACCCAAGTTCACACTGGTGATGACGAGCAGCTTTACCAGTGCGGAGATATCGACTACGTTCAACTACCTGCCTGCAAAGCGTGGTGTAGTATGTGCAAATCTCCAGGTATACGGACAGTAGTTAATGCCTTCTTGTAGATGCCTGTATCCAGCCCTGGAAGAGTATTAAATTGTTTAAGGAAAAGGAGAAGTAGAAGAAAATACCTTAACAATTATTATACAACAAATTTTTACGTGGTAGAGCCATGCTGCAGTTATATTAGTAGTATAGTTTTAGCACGAATGGGTCGGTTCGACCGGGGAAGGACCACGCTCCCACAGAATACCATCGTCAAATAGTAGCTTAATGCTGCTGTGTTTCGTATGGTGAGTGTTTGACCGGTAAGTGAGTGAACCGGAGACCCTTTTTACTGGAAGCGAGGCATTCCACCTAAGTCCTCACGGATGATAACGCATCTGCATCTTGAGTCGTAATCGAGGATAGATGTAGATGTCTATGGGCCACAGCAACTACTTACCATCAGGTGGACTGTGTGCTCGTTTGTCATCCTATCCTATAAAAAAAATTCCTTCGAAAGTATGTCAAAATGTAAAAATTAAAAAAGGCAAAGCACAAAGCAATAATTACTATTTAAGCGACTTGAAAAGTTCACGATCAAATTCGTGAAAAAATACTAACACATTTCTATGTATTGAAGTTAATTGAGTTGAAAAGGAAATTCAGTTAACATCCCAATTCCGAAACGTTTTCCTTCGGGCTTCAGTCGTTGCGAATTTAAGCTTACACAAATAAAAACTTCGTACATTCGCAAATCAGGTTTTTTGAAGAGAACTCTCCCCAGTGTTAGAAAATGTTTCCATATAAATGAATTTCTTTAAAGTAGGTATATTAATTCCCCAGCTTGATTTATTATAACAATGCCTCTTTTTACTGTTTTGTTCATGTGAATGTAAACGAAATCTCTAATATGTGAGATTACAAAATTGCTATAAAAATACATTTTACAATTTCATAAAATATTTTTATAGGATATCACATTTATAGAAATATTACAACTTTTATACCTACATTAATCAAAGACTAGGAAGTCGCCCCGGCTCACAGATTACCCCCTAATTCACCTGGCTCACAGATTACCTCCTGGGCTGGTTAGGGGGTAATCTGTGACCTGGCTCTATCAATGCAGTATTATTTAGATCTATTTATTATAATCGATCTCTTAAAAAATAAACAAGTTTTTTTACAGTAACTACGTGGTAGAGCCATGCTGCAGTTATATTAGAAGTATAGTTGTACCACGAATGGGTCGGCTCTACTGGGGAAGAACCACGCTCTCACAAAATACAAGCGTAAACCTTAAAATAGTAGCTTAATGATGCTGAGTTTCGTATGGTGAGTGTAAAGGGTCACGGGTGACAACGCATCTGCATTTCGATTCGTAATCGAGGATAGATGTAGATGTCTATGGGCCACAGCAACCACTTACCATCAGGTGGACTGTGTGCTCGTTTGTCACCCTATCCTATAAAAAAAAGCTTTAATAAAATATAATCCAGATCGCTCCTTTCATTGCTTTCTATCTGTTCATCAAGTTTCATTACAACCGATCAGCCATTCCGAATATAAACACGGGCCGGCATACAGAATTTTTTAAACTAGTTATTTATTATTTATTATGTCTTAATGACGTGCAAATAACCCCTTCTGTTCGATAAAAGGCAGTTATATTTCGATATTACAGATGGACAATTCAATTTTATTCATATGCATATGTAATGAAGCGATGCGACGTACAAGCTCTATGATATGTAGTAACCGTTTTCCAACACTGGAACAAACCTTTACTACATGTCCTAGAAATGTTCTCTACTTTTGGTATATGCGAGATTCCAAACTATATTTTTATTGTTGTGAACGTGTTAAAAAAAACGTTAAAATGAAAATTACAATTTTTTTGTGGCGGTGCCAATGGAGATGGATGATCTCTTACGCATATTATGAAATTAGGCAAGTTACCAGCTTTTCGAGTTATGACTTTTTAAAATTGGATAAAGGTGAACAACAAGCACAGAGTCCACCTGATGATAAGTAGATCCTATCCTGTGGCCCAAATATCTTGATCCCAGACATCTATATTTATCCTCGATTAAAAATCCAAATGCAGATGCGTTGTCACCCCTGAAGACTAAGATCGAATGCCTCGTTTCCAGTAAAACAGGTCTCCAGTTCTCTACACTTACCATACATATAAAATACAGCAGCATTTAGCTGGTATTTTACGCTGGTATTCTGTGAGAGTGTGGTCCTTCCTCAGCTGACACGGCCCATTCGTGCTACAAACATAATACAGCTGCAGCGTGGCTCTACCACGTTTTTTTCAAAAGCTATTAATAGGTCTAGTACCTATTAATAGCTTTTGAAAAAAAACGACAAATTTCAGTCCTACTTAGAAAATAATAAAATGGTAATATTATGCCAATTAACTCAACGGAATATAAAGTTTTAGAATAAAAAGGAATATTATATTTTCATAAGCAATCGTTACGCAATATATATGTTCTTACACCTTGCTAGGGTATTACGCTCGTACAGAGTATGACATTGGAAACCAATGTAGCAACTGACGTGTAAAATCAACGAGAATACTCTATTTTTAATCATTGATAGCAAATAACGAATCAGTTCGCAGTCGTCGAACCCGCAGTTGAAATGTATTCTTAAAGAATCTGTTATACGTCGTCTCTCACCAGTGCATTAACCCTCGGAATTATTTTCCACGGTGATAAACGATTTACGATAGCGAGGCAAACCGAATCAGAAACAAGGATGGAATAGTGGCGTGCTTGTATAGAGTTAATTGTGGTTGAGTTGCCGGTCTGCGGCCATTAACGCTCTCCGTGAAGAATGAGGGAAGTGCTAGCATGCGCCGGGACATCTGTCGTACGCATCAGCTGTCAGTCGCTCTTTTTGCTAGAGAATATAAATTAAAATAGGTAAGGACGGAAAAATATTTAGTTTGTTACTGGCTTTGCCGCTAAATTAAAGTAACTGTACGTTTTTCGGTATTTTTGATACACCGTATGGGAGAAGAAGGTCGTAAATCTTATCTCTCTCTCTTATACTCATATGAAATATATTACGTAATTTTTTCCTTAAATTTTTATGTTACTCAGAAGGTCCTCGATTTTACAGCGTTTAACATGGATGCGTAGGCTCAAACGGGGAATGACTACATTCTCACAGAATACCAGCGTAAAATAGCTGATTAACGTTAACAAATGAGGATATAATCCACATATGGTAAGTGAATGATGTGGTCCACAGATATCTGTAAATCTATTCTCTATTCTCTATCTATTCTCTTTAAGGATACAAAATGTAGATGCATTGTTAGACTAAGATGAAATGCCTCGTTCCCAGTGAAAAGGGTCTCCGGTTCTTTATACTCACTAAACGGAACACACAAAGACCTATAAAACATCTTAGGGAACACACTATTTTGCGCTGGTATTCTGTGAGAGCGAGGTGTTTACCCCTGTCGAGCCGATTCATTTGTTCTTCGTTAACTTCCGATTTGGAAGTTATTGCAGTGATTCCGACATTTAAAAGTCCAAATTTCAAATTATATTTACGTATAGTTGAAGAAATACCTGGGGAAATATTATAAAGTCGTGTCTTAATTGTGTTCAAAATCCGTTTAGCGTAAATAAAAATTGTAACGGCTTGCGATGAATGTTTTCTTCTAGAATGCGACAAAAGCCGGTATTGCAATAATGGCAATCAAGGTTTCATTTCCGTTCGACAATTGCCTGTTCACTTTACAAACGTATGAACGTTGTAACAGTAAACACTGGAAATTTTAAATTAGTCCGATTTCCCTAGTACTCGCTTTAGCGTTTATCTTTCAAGATCATAATTAACTTTCGACTTTCATCAGTATAAGTGTAGCACAAAAATTTAAATTACAGTGAAAGAGGTGTAAATGTTTTCATTTAATATGTATTGTGGTTTTTTTATTGTGTTATAATATGCCCATACCGTACTGCATGACTTGCCGTGTAGTATGAGACAATAGATCCATCACTCCATATCATCACTTGTCGTAAGAGGCAACAATGGGAAATATCAGAAAGATCTCATAACTTTCCATAGGTGGCGGAATAAATATTTCATTCATTCATTCAACAATACTTTTTCAAAAGTCTACTTCTGAACACAGGCGTCTCCCGTTGATTGCCTTATAGGGCGGATATTTCCCATAATTATCGCGTTTGGTAAACGGGCTGGAATACTCAGTTTTGTATTATTTTGAATTGTTATCAGGAGGATTATGCCCACTTCCAGTTAATTTTCCCCCGTTGCTAGATTCTTTTACACCACACAGTCCACCGAATGAAAAATGGATGCTGTGGTCCACAGATATCTACATTTATTCTTGATTAAAAATCAAAATGCAGATGCGTTGTCACACCTAAGGACTAAGATAGAATGCCTCCTTTCCACTCAAAAGGGTCTACGGTTTTCTACACTTATCTTTATATACTTTACGCTGGTATTCTGTAAAAGCGTGGTCCTACAGCAGTCGAGCCAACCCATTCGTGCTACAATCACAATATAGCTTCAGCATGACTACTACGTTTAAAATAATCTAACTATGTATTTTTTTCCTATGAACCCTTCGTTCAGCGTTCTTTCATATATGTATTATATAAGTTTGGGAATGTGTTTAATTTTACTTCATATGGTCTCTTGTAGAGCGAAAATGCCTCAAATGTTTCTAAGTGCCAAGCCCGCCTCGCTGACTGACGGACAGGGCTCTGTTGACCGATTGATGACGGAAAATGTATTCAAATTCTCTGAACCCAAATTTCACAAATTGACAATTCAAATAAAAAAGTCAAGCAATTCTTCAAAGTAAAAGCAATAAAAGCGTCTTTATTATTTTATGTTGATAATTTACTAGAATACATAAACACTCATACATAAACACTCACGCCTGTCACCCAGAGGGGTAGGCAGAGACTAGAGACTTCCGTTTGGCACGATCTTGACACACCTCTCTCGCCTCCTTAACATCCATACACCTACTTATACATGCTCGTCGGTTAAGGGTACTCCTAATTTGGCCCGTTTTCACTAAATCGCCAATTTGGTCGATAAATTTTTGCCTAGGACGTCCCTTTCCGACTCTGCCATTCACTTCTGCAACATAAATTTTCTTTTTCACTCTTTCCTCATTTATTCTTTCCACATGACCAAACCACCGAAGCATTCCTTTCTTAATCCTGGTCACAACATCATCTTGCAAACCACACTCTTCTCTTATTACACAATTTCTTACCCTGTCATTCAGATTCAGCCCTAACATACTCCTTAACGACCGCATTTCTACTGCGTTCATTCTACTCTCGTGCTTCTTCTGCCACACCCAACTTTCACTACCATACGTTAAAGTAGGGACCAACACAGCATTGTGAATTGCCATACGTGCCTTTTTCGACACATTTTGACTCTTCACAATAGAGTGTAGGGCCCCATTTATTCTATTTCCTGCATTACTTGTACTAGAATACTGGCAATCAAACAACTTTTATATTTTACTTGCAATTTTCTTACATATATTTTTAATTTGGAATGAGTTTTGACACCCGACCACGATTAATTTTACATATATTAATCGAAGTTGGCTTAAAATATAGGTAGATAATACATTTTTAGCTATTATGTAAAGGCTTGTAGGAAATGCTGAGCACTAAGCATGCGGTGTTTTACCTATTATTGAATGTGCACTTAGTTTATATCACTGTCTTAGAATTAAGTATATGTATTAGTGTAACATTTGTTGATGAACCAAATAAATAATAATAAATAAATTAATTGATGATTTAGTATCATTCATCAAGAAAAATTACGTTTTCTTAAGTTTCCAGTGCGCTCACGCAATTTTAAAATAAAAAAGCAATAAGTCTCTGTTAGTAGTTTTAATAGACCGAGTTTTATATTAGTATCTGTGTGAGTTAGCCCGCTTAAGTTTTATATTGACGTTTTTGTGCTTCTTGGCTCATGCTCAGTGGCCAGTGGAATGTTCACGGTCCGTGGAGCCTTTCGTAACAGTCTTCTTGAGCGTGTTATTGCGAATGTTTTTGTATGGACACGCCTTTATAGTTTTGTGTCGCCGCGCCGTTAAAATCGACCGTTGGTTGTTTTATCCATTATTAATGAGTTAATAAAATACTTTGATATATTATATTATTTATATGTTGTATATGCATATGCATTTGGTTATATTCAACTTTGAATTGAATTGTGAACTTATTTTTGTATTCTTAAACTTTCTGTCAACCGAACACTTCTATGGTGTTGGTGATACGTGAAAAAATATATAATTTTATTGTTTCCTTCATAAAGGCTTTCCTTTCCGTACTTAAATCTTTTTGTAACATTTCTTTTTAAATTTTTTGGTAACTACATCGTATTATCGAAATTTCTATATAAACATAAATGCATTATTGTTGAACAATCTTTTGTTTTAAGAAGATTTTCGAACGAAAAAAAATATGTATATGAACGTGTCATATTTCTATAAACTACGATATAAATCAGTTTTATGACTATGAATAACATTTAAAAGAGAACGAAGTCAACGACTTGGCAAACATGCATACAGTGAAATTACAACAATTGAGACACGATTGTCTGCTTCATAATGTAATTAATTAATTCATGCATAGGTTAGGTTACGTTGAAATTAGTGACGAGCAATGAAAGACGAATGAGGCATCAATGCCTCAGTTAATTAGCATTTAAATGTGATTTTCTTTATAACTACACTAAAGTTCACTATGTTAACATTTTCCGTTACATTTCTTAGCAACCAAACTAATGAACCATTACTATATTAGCATATAAAGTGTTCGTTACACTTATATCAATATACCTATAGTAAATTCAATTTTTAGTGTTATTTAAACTTTCCATTTTTACATGCTGAAACGGTTGACCACTGCAGGATATTTTTCACCTTCATTTAAAAGTTAAAGTTACAGCCTATATAGGTACGTCCCACTTTTGGGCACAGACCTCCTCTCATTTCTGAGCGGGTTTTAGGGCAAGGAAGTGTATGCCGCGCTAATCCTTTACATGTCTTCGAAATATTTTTTTCTTTTTTCTCATACTTCCTCACGATGTTTTCCTTCACCGCCGAGCACGTGGTAAATCAACACTTAAAATTGCTATTGCAGGCGGGGATCGAATCATCAAACCCGGATCGCACTGTGAAACTACTATTTTTACTTATTTTACTTTACTCTTGGAATATAAACCGTAGATATACAAACACATGATATATGAAACGGGACTTGTATTTTTATTACGTTTGAAATCTATTTTCGCTTGATGGTTTTTAAAATTTTTGACGTGATTCAATCGATAAAACGAATTTTACGCATTCTATCGTGCTTATTCACAAAAAAAGAAAGTTAAAATTAAACGTGACTAAATCCGGAAAATTAGTTTTGTTTATCGTGTATGTATGTAAATGTAGTATTCGAGTGAATATTCAAAATCATTATGTAATTTAAGTTAATCTGTCAGTCAGTATCAGTTGTCGTGTATTGTGTAACCGTGTAGTGGTGGTGTAAGAATACCCGCTACTCCATATCATCCCGTAGGTATCGTAAGATGCGAAAGATGGAAACTATAACGGGAGATGGGTAGCAGCATCTTCCTAATAGCAGTATCAGTAGCAGCATCTTCCTAATAATAAAAACTGCGATGGCCAATCCGCTTGCCAAGCGTGGCAACTATGGCAAAATCCCCTCCTCGGGAGGGAGGCCTATGTTCAGAAGTAGACTTTTATAGGTTGTAATAGGTAGATCGATACATAGATCAGTCATGTGAGTCAGTCTTCGCAGGTGTCCGCGATTTATACCCACGTGGCAGTTCTACGTTTTGGTTTAAAACGATATTAATGTTTTTAATTTTTATGTAATAAGTAATAACACATGTCTGCTTTACGTTCTTAGAAATGAATAAAAAGCCAAGATATTCTGAAACTCTGTGATTAAATTCGATACGTTTATAACATGCAATAGGTTATAATTTAAAATACATAAATATGTATTTGACGTGTGACGCAAACGATATAAAACTGCCTAGGTTTAATGTGTATCTCAGATTACGGCTCAGATAATATTTTCGTGGAATTCGTTTAATTATGCCTTATTATTGCCTACTCTTCATTATGCAATTGACGTATAGTTTATCGAATCAATAAATGTATTGTTTTTATAAAATTTCAAAATATCCTGGACTTTTACAAAAATGGCGGTATATATAGGGTTTAGATAACAGTCAAATGAGGTCAGCTATACGAAATGATATCAAGTTGCAAAAAAGGATGCATTAAATGTTTATAATTTCTGTAATCTGTAGCAATAAGTTTAACAATAAGTTAATCTGTTGTAATAAAGATATAGATACAAAAACCAAAACAAAACAAATCATCAAAACCCGGAAATAATGTGATGCACAAGTATTAAGTTTGAATGGGATTCGAATTAATTTACAATTTAGCAGTTGGGCGTACATGTGTGTTAAATAACTGTTAAGTCTTTTGGCCGTTAGATTTAATTCTCTATTTTAATTTTAAATATGTATTTTCTTAGAAATTTCGTTTCCATTATTTTTTATAAATTATCGTTAAGATTCAATTTCGTTAGTCATTGTATTCTTTATTGCACTATGTTATATTATACTTTGAAATGAATCAGCACGTTTTATTGACGGAAACGAGTTTACCACTCATCGATTAATTATTTAGTGTCGGCGGAACCGAGATTCGTACATAAGTACTTGTACATAAAAATATAAGTGGCGATTAAAATTGTCTGTGTTAACTTAAAATAATTTGTTCGGATCTTGAGATTATTTTAATTTATTGTTTAGAGAATCGTTAAAATATCAAGGTATAAAGCATTCATCTATAAAAATAAATTACGTAGTTTTTAAGCAATTGATTACATCTTGATCGATCGTCTGCATGGGCTTTCTGCCCAGAAGGATTCGGGCCTCGGGGCATTCCTGATTACCCGGCTAATCCTCACAGAAAACTCCAGTGTGAAGGTCTTGGAGTCGTTCAGGAACGGCATTGTAGGCTATCTTAGCTTGACGTATTTCGCGTCCCTAGGAAGGTTCTGCCGAAGGGTCAACGGTCTCGAAGCCCCACGAAAACTTGCAGAGGACGGGTCTCGACGTAGAGCCAAGTCCACCGACAGGTGTGCGCTCCTGAATAGCAGCACGCCGGGCCTCAGGTGCTCCTTCCTAGTATAGTATATAGATAATGGCCTTCTAGGCATTCGTGGCGTATCTCGCGCCTCTGGGAAGGGAACTGCCGAAGGGTCAGCAACTTCAACGTCCCACGGAGACGTATCTCGACGTAAAGCCAATGTCACCAACAGCGTGCGCTCTCCTGACAGCAGCACGCCGGGCCTCCTGAGCTCGCTTTCCAGCATATTAGGTTACACGCAGCGTTGGGGATATATCATCCCAGGAGGGTCAGGGCCGATTTCGAAGCTCGACGCAAGCCAAGTTCGCTCCAACGACACGTACACCCACTGGGAAGCAACGCGCTGTACTTCTCCCTCCCAGGCGGAAGCCGACGTCCGACGGACAGTGACCAGCGACGAACGCGGTCCGGACGCGACTTTTAATCAATTACATATAGATAAATACGTTAATTGGTATAATCAGGCGTTACTTTGCGGAAATCCATTGTATTAAAGATTTTACAGACTCAATTTGCTAAGATCCAATAAAATGATGTGTGTTACCTAGTTTGAAGTGCATCTACCTCCATGGTCCGGAACCTGTCGATCACTTCTGCAACATAAATTTGCTTCGTCACTCTTTCCTCATTCATTCTTTCTACATGACCAAACCATCGATTTTTTTAAACAAAACAATTTAATTAAAATAAATTAATTATACTAATTTTAGGAATTTATTGCGTATTCCTTATTTTAACTTATTTTTATTTTTTGATGTTTTAGGCATCTATTGACACGAGAGAGACTGAGGTTTATGACATCCTGATGTCAATCTTCAGTTTTAAATTATTAATTATTGATACGATATACAAAGAATGAGCTTACAATATCTTGATGTCTTTTGTACTGGTATGCTTGGGTTTAGAGTTAATTTCATTAATTTTAGGGTCCGAAGCAAGTAGAAGCATCCAGACAAATTTTCTTTTGGAATTAGGATGTTTATTAAGTTCCCCCGTGTTCATGGATGTTCTCTCTATTTCTCAGGAATTAAAAATAGGTTAAACGCGATAAAATCATTAAAATTAATTTTATTTAAAACATTTTATATGTTTATACTACCAAATATATTTTTTTTAGTACAGATATTTTTTATTTTGTAAAATTGAATTGACTAACGAACTTACAGTATCAGTATGGTAAATGGCCACCACAGCACATGGAAACTTGCAGCCAATTTCAAATAAAAAACGTTACATATGATTAGTTATCTCTGAAGACTTATATAGAATACCTCATGGGCTGTAATTGTATTGACCGTCTGTACTCTTAAGACAAATAGGTAAGAGTGTAGTACTCACCCAGACGCACTCCTAGTCCAAGCAATAAAAGGTGCCTCATGTTAGTAGAAATAATGCTATAAGCAAGATATAAGGCAGAGAAGTTAAGCTTAATATTAAGATAAGCCCTTTTCATCTTCTCAAATATCAAATAATAATTACAGTAACTACATCTAATAAAAATAGAAATAATGACTTGTCGAAGTTGCTATGAAACTTCGTACTGACATTTCTCTCCAAAATGCAACAAAGAGCGCAGCCAATCGGTTTCATGGATTTAAAGAACGAATTTGCAAGAAGCTGGCTGGAATGTCATGTCGTGAGGCACAGGTGCGAGGGCGTTGCTCCCGCGTTCTTTAGTTTTAAAAAAGTTCAATCGATTTTGAAATAATATTTTGGAATCTCTAATGAAAATAATTATAATTGTTGCTAAATATACAATATATTTTGAAGTGAACAATAATTTCTGTTAGCTAGTACTTAATCGCAATAATTATTATGAAATATAATACATACTTTATCTATGGATCTCGTAATTTGGTTTTGGTCGTTATTATGTTCCTAAAGAACGACTAAAATCAGTCGTTGATCGAAATAAGTATTATCGAAAAATTTCCTTAATGATGACAATATCTACTTATGACCAAAAAATGTAAACCACGCAGTAAGGCCACGCATCCGTAAAGTAAAGTAATTCCAACATAAATTGTTTTACACCTATATGATACTAATTAAGTTAATATCCTTAATGCTTTCGGTTAAACAACGTCAATAATCTAAGCTAATAGGTATTTCCGTAGTGACTATTTCTGTGTTATTGTAATTCTCTGTCACTACTACAGTTAATGTCTACAATAAGAGCTTAATTTTAAGACTTGACACGTTTTTCGTAAATCTTATAAAAATGCAACATTGCTATATAAAGACGTCCAACATTATTTACATGATGATTTTATTATCGAAAGACAGCGTATAGTATGTAGTATACACCTTTATTATTTATCTTGAAAGAGGAATAAAACCCTCCCTAAAGCCTCATATAAACTTCTAAAAACTGCTAATATTTTATGAAGTCCTAATAATCATGTAAGTGCTCAAGTCGACGATATATTTAACGGGATGTAATACAATCTTTCATACATACATACATAAACACTCACGCCTGTCACCCAGAGGGGTAGGCGGAGACTACAGACTTCCATTTAGCAGGATCGTGCTAAATACGCACATACATACCTCTCTCGCCTCTTCCACATCCATACACCTACGCATACATGCTCGTCGGTTAAGGGTACTCTTAATTTGGCCTATTTTTAATATATCGCCAATTTGGTCGACAAACTTTCGCCTAGGACGTCCCTTTCCGACTCTTCCATTCACTTTTGCAACATATATTTGCTTTGACAGTCTTTCCTCATTCATTCTCTCTACATGACCAAACCACCGAAGCATTCCTTTCTTAATCCTGGTCGCATCATCTTGCATACCACGCTCTTATCTAATCTATCTAATCTTTGACATTTTTGAAATCTCAAATAGGTCACAATTAAAAAAAATATTAAAAACTCTTATAGCATTTTATTGAACTTTTACATTATGCTGGTCAGCTTACGCTTAAGATTTCTAACATGCATTCCATAAAATTAAATCAAACACTACAAGAAATGACTTTCTTAAACAAATTATCATAAGCGCGACTGCTGATCCTGATGTTTCAAATTTCGGGTCAGCCAAAAAATCAATTGTTGAGTTTTCTTTTTTTTATAGGATTGGGTGGCAAACGAGCACGCAGTCCACCTGATGGTAAGTGGTTGCTGTGGTCCATAGACATCTACATCTATCCACGTATGCGATTCAAAATGCAGATGCGTTGTCACCCGTGAGGACTAAGATGGAATGCCTAGTTTCCTAGCAAAAAGGGTCTCCGGTTCTCTACACTCACCATACGAAACACAGCCGCATTAAGCTACTATGTATTTCACGCTGGTATTCTGTGAGAGCGTGGTCCTTCCCCGGTTGAGCCGACCCATTCGTGCTACAACTATACTACTAATATTTTTTTTTATATATAACTGCAGCATGGCTCTACCATGTATGAATTCTCAGGCAGCAGTCAGAAAGTTGGCATGTTTCACCCCGTGCCTCGGAAAGCAAATAAAGCCTGCTCCTCCTGCGCACTCCTCTACGATCCTCTACGATCGTGTCCGATTGCCGTTCCATCGAAGTATGCGAAGTATGGGAGTGAGGAAATAGAGAGTGCACCTATTATTGCGCACACATTCGAGCACTATACATCGTGTCCTTCGCATATAGCTAGCCCGCGTTAAGACTGGCCACCGTGACCGGATTCGGCCTGGAGAAAATTGTAATTAATTTAATAATTATTAAGTAATTTACTGGCTTTTCAAATGTGTTTAATAAGTCTATAAAGGTACCCGCTCAGTGGTAGAGCCATGCTGTAGTTATATTAGTAGTATAGTTGTAGCACGAATGGGTCGGCTCGACCGGGGAAGGACCACGCTCTCACAGAATACCAGCGTGAAATAGTAGCTTAATGCTGCTGTATTTCGTATGGTGAGTGTAGAGAACCGGAGACCCTTTTTACTGGAAACGAGGCATTCCATCTTAGTCCTCACGGGTGACAACGCATCTGCATTTTGATTCGTAATCGAGGATAGATGTAGATGTCTATGGGCCACAACAACCACTTACCATCAGGTGGACTGTGTGCTTGGTTGTCACTCTATCCTATAAAAAAAAACCTCGTGTTGGATTTAGAAAAACACGCCAGTTTCCTGCTTGACACGTACTTATAATATAAAGTCAACTGATAACACAAATCTCGACATTTTTATTGACACATTAATTAATGCAAGGTACAGCCAAGGTACTAGGCGCCTTAGCTTTGCTCTTCGCTATAAAAATATAAAATTCTCAGCAATGAAATCGATTAAGATAAACTTGATGAGTATTACGAGTACATATTTTAGCCATTTTCGAGAAACCGATTACATTTGATTTGCTTTGCTTATTAATTGCTTACTTAAAGTACCTATAAAACATGTGGCAGCTTTTAATTTGTAGATCAATAAGCATAATATGTAATGTAAAGATAGGCGGCAACAAATTACAACATTGTTACAAAATAAATACATTGTAACAACATCGCAATAATAAACAGAGATTTCAAACGAAATGATGTTGACAAAGAGGTATTGCGTGGTAAAAGTAATTTCTTTCGTGAATTCGCAATATGATAAAGATTTTTATGTTTTCATATCGGACCGTATAAAGGATTAACTTAAGTAAAGCTAAGACAATTTTTCTTAGTGTAAAAATACAAACGATAAATATTGCAAATAATAAAATTACTTCGACAAAATGACAACTTGACAGGATTCGTACTACGTTGAAGTTCTGTTTAAAAGTTAATCTAATATTTAATCTTTTCACAGTAGTCCCATTAAATATCTACCAAGTCAATTTATAATGAGATCCTTAAACTTAACTTTGACATCAGGAGATTAGAAACATCGACAATTAAAACTTATGTTAAAAGTAAACGATATAAAATTGGAAAAATTTGTTTCATTCAAGGAGTTGATTTATCTTTTTGAAGTTAAAACTTCTTTAAAATTGTGATTTGAAATTCAATGAAACAAAAAAACGACACTAAAAAGAGAAATTATACATCTATAGGGTTTAGTCTGCGAGAGAACGAGAAAGACTTCGATCAACAATGTCGATCGAAGGAGAAAGAATACAGTATACAGGGTTTTTCTGTAGGTTTCACTTCTACCGCGTGTGAACTGCACACACGTTTTTTTTTTAAATAACAATCATTATTAACTATATTTCAAGTAATAAGATATATTTTAATTCAAATTATTTAAATATGGTTTTTATGATAGTGCACATTCGTTATTTTAATTTCAATTCAACACAACTCATTTATTTGTCTTATAAATTTTGCAGTTGAATGTTTGGCATTTGTTAGTGTCCCTGATGTCAGTTTCAAGTTTCGAAACAGTCTTGACTCAGAAAATTAAATCTAAAAATGTGTATACCTATTGCGGATTTAGAATTTCGAAATGATCATATGATGAAATCATGGGTGAATTGTTTTAATCTATTTAATTATGAACGACGATATTTTTTAAGGTAATGTGAGTGCCGTGTTATGGCGGCGGAAAATGTATCACATTTCATCCCGTGGGTGTCGTAAGAGGCGGCTGTGGGAAATGCCAAAATGATCTCATGGCAGAAGGTGGTGGTATAGGGTTGTCCGGAAGCGATCAGATCCGCTTTTAGCGATAAGACCGCCCATTGTACATTTCTTATTTCCTTTTTTTGTTTTTGGCGTACAATAAAGTATTATCTATTTAGGTATCTATCTATCTATAACCGTCATCCACCGTTTGTGTCAGATGTAAAATACCCATAATGGCGACGGTGAGCAGCGTCTAAGACGGTGATACTGCGATCGTCAATTCGTTTGTCGTGTGTGGTACGTGATGATTTGGGCAAATCTTCCTTACATATGGAGAAGTACATGTCAAGCAGTAGATTTCTATGAGCTCATAAAGATGAAGAAGTTACAGCTGTTGCTGATTAAACCTGGCAAGACCGCTTGTTTTTTCCGTATCCTAATTTCTATTCTAAAGCCTAAAATTTTGTATGCTTTATGCTTATAACTGAGCCAGTGGATTCTATCAGCGTGCTTAATTTTATGGGGCACGGACCGGACCTGCTTCAATAAGAAATTTGCTAATTTTGGCATGAATCACAATTAGCTTCAAAAGTAACTACTCATTTTGTTAAAACAGATAGCTGGTTTAAAAAATGTATGCAGTTATAATTTAATTGATAAATATATATATATATATTTCGTTTTTATGAGAAGGAGAATAATAAAACATTACATTTACATGTTATCACGACGATATGTGAAAGTACGAAATAAATTTCACAATTTCTACACACGGTTTTCTTATGATTTTAGTCATCAGACATAACAAAAATAAAGGAGTTTTTTTGACGATTTGTATTGATAAAATATGCTTAGCGATGATGTTGATCTTTGTAGGTCAACTATTCCGGTGTAGGATAGCGAGTTTATTTGTGTTAAAATATTCAGCTACTATTATATTCCTTTTTTTTTTCTTTTGACCATTAATTCGAAATTCGTTGCCTCTTGTCCTTTAATTTTATACGTGATAGAGCAACGCTGCAGCTATATTATGGTTGTAGCATGAATGGGTCGACTCGACCGGAGTGTCCTACTCCACTCACGCTCTCACAGAATATCAGCGTTAGTGTACAGAACCGGAGACCCGTTTTATTGGAATCGAGACATTCCATCTTAGTACTCAAGGGTGATAACGCATCTGCATTTTGATTCTTAATCGTGGTTAAATGTAGATGTCTATGGGCCACAGCATCCACTTACCATCAGGTGGACTGTGTGCTCGTTTGTCATCCTTATCCTATAAAAAAATTTACAACTATTTTTTACGGCAATGTTAATTAATCTGTAATTACAACTCGCATTACCAAGCTTTAACAAATATTCCGCGTATGAGAGCAACTTTGCCGCGTCAGCTGCAGGTGTCGACATTATAATTAGTTTCTACCCTTTTCACTGGAAACGAGGCATTCCATCTTAGTCCTCACGGGTGACAACGCATCTGCATTTTGATTCGTAATCGAGGATAGATGTAGATGTATATGGGCAACAGCAACCACTTACCATCAGGTGGACTGTGTGCTCGTTTATCACCCTATCCTATAAAAAAAAAAAAAAAAAAAAAGTTTCTCTTCAAGCGCTAATTCCACAAGCTGCATATACTATATTACTAGGTTAGGATCGTTGGCACTAATTTCGACTTTATGTACATAATATGTACGTATTTCTCATGTTACTATACGATGAGGTATATCGATAGCTTAATGTCCAACATAAATTAGACGCAGTTTATTAACGTGGGAAACAAATTTTATAATTTTCTTGAATATTGGACATATCAAAATGTGTTTGAACTTTGAAGCCTTGAGAAATTCAAATGAGATTGTTGACTTCTGTAGTAATAGACATTAAATTTACACAGGAAGCATTTTAGAGAGTAATTAGTTATAAAAAATTATCAATAATTAAATATTTGTTTCATTTAATTATTAAGTACCCGGTTGACCGAGCTTTACTCGGTATTTTTCGCTCGGTTTTTTTTAATTCGTGTGTTTTTGAAATTATATTTAGATACAAATTACATACTGATGAAATACGAATAATATTTTTTGATCTTAGCGACCTAATAGAATAAACTGAACTGGTTATTTGAATAAAAAATCATGAGTGCAATTAGTTTAATTTAAATTTTCGTGTTTTTAAAAAATACTAAAAAAGGGCTCGAAAAAATAGATTTTCTCAAAAAAGAAGGGAACTTGAAAAAAAAATTAAAAAAAGTCGGTCGGTCGGTCTGGACTCGAACCATGGTATTACGATTTTGAGACCGCCCAATATACCAATTAAGCTATTTGTAATCATTAATAAACTGTCAAAATTTACCTTTTTATTCTAACGATATTGTAGCAGTTTTCATTGACTAAAAACACGGACAAAAAGACATTTTCTAAAAATAAATCCTAGCTAGATCGATTTATTGCGCCAGAAACTTCCTGCACACAAAATTTTATGAAAATCGTTGGAGCCGTTTCCGAGATTCCGATTATATATATATATATATATATATATATATATATATATATATATATATATATATATATATATATATATATATATATATAAAAGAATTGCTCGTTTAAAGGTATAGGATATATTTTTACGTGCCGTGGTAGCTCAGGAGCTTAGCGCTCGTTGTAAATATCACAAGTAAGCAAACCACCCGGGTTCGAACCCCGCCGGCACCAATAAAATTGTTAATTGCAACTTTAAGTGCTAATTTACCATATGCTCGGCGGTGAAGGAAAACATTGTGAGGAAACTTGCATGTCTGTGAAATAAGAAAAAAATATCTCGAAGACATGTGAAGTCGGCCAACAAGCATTGGGGCAGCGTGGCGGACACTTCCTTGCCCTGAAAACCCTCAGAAGGAGGAGGCCTTTGCCCAGCAGTTGGACGTTTATAGGCTGTAAATTTACTTTTTATATTTTTACGAAAGTTTTTAAATATTAATAAAATATGCGTGACTCGAATGTAAAATAAAATATTTAAACATTAGATAAACACTAAAACTGCGAATGCACGTGCTCGTGTTAGGTGATCTTCCTTTTTTTTATCAGTACGTAACATTGTTCTATCTCGATGATCTCGTGATAGACGACTAAGGCAAATTCATGGAAGATTTTTGTGGCCCATAATTGATGGTGGAATTACATAGATGTAAAATATCCAGCCCGATGTACACAATGAGCACCAGAAGTACGTGTGGCACGGCGACAAATTGGCAAATCATCCCTACTGAGGACGAGGTTTGGTTCCAGTTTTAGAGTGTTTACGAGAAGAAAAAAAATAACTGTCCACTGTTGGACACGGGCCTCCTTACACCTTTTACTTTTTTATATACTTAATGGGAAATTTAACCTCAAATGCTTAGCAAGTTCTCCGTTATGCCGAAAATGTATATTCAGAATATAATTTTGCAAATAAAATGGTAAAGTTGAGGTTGATGTTAGACTATAAACCGATTCCGTAAAATTTGTCTGCTATAAAAAATCCAAAGTTACCTCCAAGTGAACAATAAACCGCTGTTATTCATATAATATACTTTAAATACGTCATGAAACTTTGAAAAATGTATTTTTTTTTGTTCACGGCTTAAAATAAGCACAAATTCGTCAATATTTTGGTTTTGCTTATGATGTAATATTAAGATATGTATAATGTACTTTAGGTATGTAAGTTTTTGCTATGTTGTTTTTAAAGAATAAGGGTAACAAACGAGCACACAGTCCACCTGATGGTAAGTGGATGCTGTGGCCCATGGACATCTACATTTATCCTCGATTAGGAATCGAAATAAAATGGAAACTATTAATATGAGAAGAGAAAGGAGACTATTTTTTTAATATGAATATTGGTGCGATCACCCTTCAGGGGTATTATCATCTATAAATTCCTTAATATTATAATAACCCTTAAGTTTAATAACATTTTTGAACTTTATAATAGAGCGGATGCGTTGTCATTCCTGAGAACTAAGATGGAATGCCTAGTTTTCAGTAAAAAAGAGTCTTCGGATCACTACGCTCACCATACGAAACACAGCAGTAGCGTGATCTTTCCCCGGTCGAGCCGACCGATTCGTGCCACAACTATAATAAAGCTGCAGCGTGGCTCTACCATGTATGAGCGTGGCTCTACCACATATGTAGGCTTAGAATGCCATTTGATGGCACCAAACTTCATCAGGTGGATATCTTAGGAGCCGACAATGGGGAAAAAAAGAAAGATCTCGAAGCTTAATGTCTATATAGCTATCTATCGGAAAAGTGCCTACCTAGCGTGCCAAGGAGGGAGGAGTATTTTATATAACGAAGGAGTCCCATGGCACTCTATAGACTTTTATCCTGTGATAGAGAGGGAATGTAGTTTGTTACCTAAAAATTAATAATGTTACTTAATTGTCAGGAATCTGTTTATGATTTAGTTTTACTAGTTGTGAACTAAAACAATTTGTAATATAACAGCCTTATGTTGAAATCCGAGAAATATCTTGCAGTTATGCTATCAATTTAATATATTCCTAGAAGTTAGCACATTAGATACAAATACCTGCATTGGGTTTCGCTACTACATGTTCAAATGCAGGCAAGGTTTCAGTTTTTTAATGCTTTTTTAATGATTACTAGTTGATACGGAAACCACATTATTAAAACCATATGTAAAAAAAGCATTTTCGCTCTGCTCTTGGTACAAACAGTTTTTATAATATTCCGTAATAACATTTAAAATTATTCGTAAATATTTTCTTTTCATTTAAAAACTTTTCAAAACGTTCGTCTAAAAAAATACATTTTGATTTTTTTTTTTGTAAAACAAAAGGTTTTATTTTTTTCTGTATTAACACAGTGTGAGTATAACTGTCATTAACCTTATTATTTTTAATCATTGAGCTATTATACACGAAGTACGATGTACTACATATTACTTCAATGTGTTTAAGAGCACTCACGCCTGTCACCCGGAGGGGTAGGCAGAGACTACATTACAGACTTCCATTTGGCACGATCCTGACACACCTCTCTCGCCTCTTCCACATCCATATACCTACGCATACATGCTCGCCGGTTAAGGGTACTCTTAATTCGGCCCCTTTTCAATAGATCGTTAATTTGGTCAACAAACTTTCGCCTAGGGCGTCCCTTACCGACTCTGTCTACCGTTAACTTCTGCCAGATGAATTTGCTTTGTCATTCTTTCCTCATTTATTCTTTCTACATGACCAAACCACCGAAGCATTCCTTTCTTAATCCTCGTCACATCATCTTGCATACCACACTCTTCTCTTATTACACAATTTCTCACCCTGTCACTCAGATTCAGCCCTAACATACTTGTGTTTAAGAGCTTGTCTTGATTTCTTGTGTTGGAATTGTTTTGATGTCTGATGCTGTTCGGGAAGGGGTGCTAGCATAGGTATAACTTTTAAAGGATTTCTACGTGGGATTATAAGGATTCCCATTTCACGATGTTGAGCCCCAAAATTTCGTAATACTTTTGAGAAGGAGTCATGATTTAACATTATAATATAGTGTTATTGTTATCTCCGAATTGTATAGTATACTATAACATATTTTAATTTTATAAGTGGCGCAGATAAAACAATACATTTCTTTTTTTATCTAATAATCGTCCATTATATCCTTATTTAGTCACGGTTGTTTAAAAAGCCGTTACAAATTTACAAACGGTTATTATCAAATCTGCAGCACCAATTAAGTTTTAGTTTCGTATTAATGTACCGTGAGAACATTTTACGTTGACTTGTGCTTTTTAACGTCTGGCTTAAAATATTACATTAACACGCGGGTGCGAAACTTCGTTACACCTGCTATATTTAAGAGTGTATTTGTTATTATGTCGTAAATGGTTATGTAAATTTATAGCTTTATATATATATATATATATATATATATATATATATATATATATATATATATAGTACCCGGATGACCTACCTTTTTTTGAAATTACATTAATAAATTACATACTGATGAAACATAATTAAATAATATTTTTTAATCTTATTGACAGAATAGAAAAAATTTTACTGGTATTTGAATAAAAAAATCAGAAGTGCAATTAGTTTTATAAAAATTTTCGTATTTTTAAAACATACTAAAAAGGGCTTCAAATAATAGATTTTCTCACAAAAGAAGGGAACTTGAAAAAAAAGGAATAATAAGCCGGAGCAGAGACAGGACGTGAACCACGGAACTCCGATATCACGCCCGACCGACATCCCACATGAGCTATTACAATCGTTAGTGATCCGTCAAAATTTACCTTCTTATATTGTAGCAGTTTTTTTTATTGCCTGAAAACACGGACAAAAGGACATTTTCTAAAAATAAATCCTAGCTAGATCGATTTATTGCCCCCGAAACTCCCTGGACACTAAATGTTATGAAAATCGTTGGAGCCATTTCCGAGATTCCGATTATATATATATATATATATATATATATATATATATATATATATATATATATATATCATGAATTGCTCGTTTAAAGGTATAGGATATATTATAAGATATGGTGAATTTTTTATGTGAGTTTGAGTAGGTACCTGGATGATTTAGATTCATAATTAGAACCGGTAGCCGAAGGCGGGGCAGATCGATAGTTTAAAAAAAAAAACGATCTCACCTTATGTAGAAAAACTTCAAAGAAAAAGTGCTTTACCTTAGAAGACTAATATAATTTAATATGCGTAATTTTATACGTTGTAGCAGTAATGTGTCGGCTCGACCGGGAGACCATGCTTTCCCAGAATGTCATCGTGAAATAGCTGAAAAATTATGCTGTATTTCGTATGGTGAGTGTAGAGAACCGGAGTCCCTCTTCACTGGAAACGAAGCATTACATCTTAGACCTCAGAGGTGCAACGCATCTGCATTTTGTGTCTTATTTGAGGATAAGTTATAGATTTCTGTGAGCCACAGCTTCCATCAAGTAGACTGTGTGCGTGTTTGTCCCTTAATTCATAAAAAAAATGCCTCACCGTTTATAATTATACTGGCCTTCTTCACCCTAAAGATCGGAACACAGCCGTGTAAGCACTCCTAAGAACTGCTATTATATTTGCGTTCTAAACGATCTTATCTTCCATCATCCGTTTTTTTTACCAACCTTTCCCGTAAATATTAGGTACTCCAACTACAGGTTGTGTACGCCTGCCGCTTGAGGAATGACGCTGACGATGGTCTGACTACAGAAAATCAATAAAAATGCCATACCATACTGGGAACGGGGCAGCAGACATTATCTTTGCGAGGATATCGGCGCTGCACTTACTAATAAGCTTGTGTACCAGCTTGCTGGTAGAGAATGCCATTATGGCATTAAGCTCGCCTTTGTACTAAAAATATTTGTGCATTAAAGAGTTTTCTATTTACCTATCTATCTTGTGCGATTTTACTTATTAGACGTGATGAAAATTAACTATTTCTACAAATGCATGCCTGGTGGCACATTCATGTAAAGACTTGGTTGTCTTGTTTTGTTCATTGGCGGATTCTATCACTAGCGATTATATAATAAATAGTTGTGAACATATATAATCATCATCATCTATGCAGCCCTTCACAAGTCCACTGCTAAACATAGGCCTTTCCCAAGGAATGCCACAAAACACGGTTCTAAGCCACCTGCACTCATCATCTTCCTGCATGTCTTCAGCTCGTCACTCCATCTAGTGGGGATCCGACCCATACTTCGCCTACCGGTACGAGGCTGCCTCTCGAGAACCTTTCTAGAAAGGTTCTCGAATGTTAACATAAATTAGGTACATGTTAAATAGTACTTGTTTTTATGCCGTTCAAGGAAACATTTATTTAATTTTCATTATAAAAAAGACGTGAAAAAGGTTTCATTCCTTGTGCCTGTAATAAAATAACTCTCGGTTAAGAATAAGGCGTTTAAGCAAACTAGGATCCTTTCACCCATAAAAAGTTTATCCTTTTCTCAGGCCCTAACACACAAAATCCGTTTTGATTCAAACTCAATTGTGGCCCTAAAAGATGGCCGATATATTAAATCGACATCGCATTGGATGTAATACAGATATAATAAAATATCTTTCAGTCATAGTTGTTTCAAAATATTGTTACTAGTTTTATTTTATCATAAATAGCAAATATTATTGCGGGCTTATATCCTTATTGTTGTTTTAAGAGTGGATCGTTTATTCCTATTTATTTCTGTTTGTCTGTTTTATTCTTTATCTGTATAAGTTGATTTGCTGCATGTCTCATCAGGTCGTCTCCATCTAGTGTGGGAAAGTCCTTCACTTCGCTTGCCGGTGTCAGCTTTCTAGGGTGAATGTTTTTTTTAGACTATTAAAAATAATTTAACGGAATTTAATGTACCATGTAGGTAATAGAGGCATGAGATAAGATCACGCATTAAGTGTGTAAAAGTCGATTAAGGTCACTAATATTAACCATATCGCATTGAATCTTTAGAAACTATGAGAAATAACCTACACCGCGATACCTTGTCTTTTGCATGTGTCACACGCTCCCGACTGATTCATTTAACTCATTTAACTTGATAGTATTAGTTCGTTCTTCCTCTCGTTTACTAATCTGGTATGCATAGGGTGACGACTGATAATGATATCCCGGATTCGAATTTCACGTCAGCACCGACACCAGTTTTTAGGTTTTTGTTAAGAAATTCTCATTAGCAGACAGAAATCAGCGAGTTTTCGGTGTCCTACACCAGATCTCGCAGAGATTGCCGTTTCATTGTACTTAGAGAGTGGTATGTCAATGATTTAAAGTGCGTACACACTCGCACTATATATCATGCCCTGCGCAGAAGGCGTTAGGATAACGACGTTGAAACCAGCCAACGTAACCGAAATCCGGTCTGGAAGAACATTATGCATAAGGCGGCGGTAGTCTCTTAACGTCAGGTGAGCCGTATGCCCATTTGCCCCCCTTCTACAAAAATAAATAAAAAACCGGCCAAGAACGTGTCGGGCCACGCTCAGTGTAGGGTTCCGTAGTTTTCCCGTCCGTCACAATAAGTGTTCCCACTTATGAGTTTAAAGGTGGGTATCCATTATGTTCGCGTTCCAGCAGCGCTCCGCGCTCCTGCAACTGCTCCCGGTAGTGGGTACGTGCGCGAACATGGAGCGTGCAACATTGCACGCTCCGCTGCAGGCGCTCCGACTTTCCATCCAAGTTCAAAATGATTTTCCTAGAAAGTCCTTATAAAGTTCTACTTTTCAGATTTTTTTCATATTTTCTAAACTTATGGTTCAAAAGTTAGAGGGGGGGGGGACACATTGTTTTTTACTTTTGGAGCGATTATTTCCGAAATTATTGACATTATCAAAAAATGATCTTAGTAAAACCCATTCATTTTTAAATACCTTTCCAACAATATATCACACGTTAGGGTTGAAATTTAAAAAAAAAATCACTTCCCACTTTACATATAGGGGGGCTACCCTAATAAAACATTTTTTCCCAATTTTTATTTTAGCACTTTGTCGGTATGATTGATACACATATTGGTACCAAATTTCAGCTTTCTAGTGCTAGTAGGTCACAGAGATTAAGCGAGGACGGACAGACACATGGCGAAACTATAAGGGTTCCTTGTTGACTACGGAACCCTAAAAAGGCGATTTATAAACCTACACCGCCGCTACTAAGAACTACAATAATGTTTATTTATTTCAACTGTAATAGAGATTGTTACTTTCTTCTCTTAAAATCAATAATATAGTAGCTTTGTCATTAACGCTTGAGCACTTAATCAAACGTTAATGACAAGTGGATGCAAATTCCAAACCAATAAGTGATTTGTTTATGAGATGTTGGGCTTGAATTGAAGTTTTTGAATGGCAATAATATCTGATAATAGGATTGACTTTATAAAATAATGACATAAGATATACACGTAGAAAGAATGAATGCGGAAAGAGTGAAGTAAATTTATGCTGCAGAAGTGAGCGGCAGAGTCTGTAAGGGCTTCCCGCTTCCCCCCTAGCCGGAAATTTGCTGGCCAAATTGGCAGTATCGATAATCGAATATGGCCCAAATTAACGAGCATGTACAAGCACCTACGTAGATATATGGATGTGAAATAAGTGGCAGATGTGTACCAGAAATAGTGTCGCCGAGTGTTCACATTACGATCGAATCGCCGACAAAAAATATAACGTGTGCACGTGAAACAGATATTTTTTTCTATTTACCAAAACGCATAAAAACATACGCGGTACGTAATCAATGAAAAAATTGAATTTGTTTAAGTCACTGTCTAATACTACAAGACGATAGTTTAACTTATATGTACATCCACTATCCTCATATGAGTTACTTGAATATTTGCAATCAAGTAATATAAGGTCGAGTCAATGTAATCGAAAAACTTAAAACTTGACTGATGAAAATTCTAACATCAAAGAAACTGTAAAGGCCGCTGTAGAAAATAAAAATGTTGATTAAGTATAAAAAGTTCTAAAAGACTTTCGCGGATCAACATGTCATGAATTGAAAACCAATTTCCCGATTTTTTAACTTTGGGAGGAAACCCAATATATGACTTTTCGGACCTGATAACACTGGACAGGATCATGCCAAATGGAAGTCCATAGTCGTTGACTACCCCTGGTGACTGACGTTAGTTTTTATGTATGTACTTGTATGTAAATAAAATTACGTATAGCATTTAATATATTATATGTTTTAACAGCTTTTACGTGGTAGCTTCACGCTTCAGCTGTGTAATGGCTGCAACGCAAGTTACTTTCCGATACCGCTATATCCGATATAATACGACCGACTCTTTCCATTCCAATTTTATATATGCTTTTTTATGTCCCGTTCCTTTCGTTTCCCTTAACTGACCGCGGTATAATTCTCCGACAACCTAAGTTTTAATACCTGATCTGGGTTATGCGTAACAGCATCGTTATCATTATAAACATTACAGCCCATTGCACATAACACGGTACTAAGTGATCACTCCATCTAGCGGCAGGTCACTCTACACTTCACCTTCCTCATCGTCTCCATTAGATCTTTATTTATGTCATCACTGGCAACACGCACGGCTCGTACACTCTTGTATTCAAGTTTTGAGATATATACTTCAGGAGATGTGCCGTAAACAGCATAACCTTTGCTAATTAACCAATTAAGACCTATTAAACTGCATTCAGAACGATATTAACAGTGATTACCTATCGAGATCAACCATAGTAATTTTCGATAAACCATAAAATAAGGAAAAATTTATATAAAACCTGTGGAGAGGTAAATTTGCCGGAGAAGCTACGCGATTGGAAATATTTCTTTCGTTTGTTTATAACGAGCGCGGATGGAGCGGTTTCGACTTCCTTCCACTAAGTGGATAATGATCTGACCATCTCGTTTTGTTCGCTGAGACTGCAATTGGTCGAATTTTTTGTTGTTTCCCTTCTATTCCTACCAAGTAAAGATAAACTAATGACCAATACTGCGGCTTTATCTTTTAAGTTATTTAGTGCTGTCTTGATTTTGTAAAATGAAAGTGAAAAACGAACTTGCGGTCTACTTGATCCCTATGATATGCTCAGTGTTAATTTACTCGTATTTTAGTTATTTGGCAATTGTTGTAATGTAAAGCTGGAATTTTTTTTTTTCACAAGCATTGATTATTTGAGAGGAAACTAAAGTGATTAATAAATATGATGCGTAGGTACGTATCCTTATGTATTATGTTTGTAAATATTATCACTACTTATAAAACTAAATGATACTTAGCTGTTAAACGAAAAGACAGTGACAAACCTGCAAGAGTAGGCATTTAAGTCTCGCGTGGCCTACTATTCTGTTTTTACTATGGTCGAACGAATCGCTGTTACACACACAAATGTGCCTGACGGTACACATCACTACAATCTAAGCGAAACCTCCATTGTGAAATAGAATAACTATAATAATTTAAACTTGGAAATCAATTATTATAACAAGACTGTCTCCGGGTGCTTTAGTGACGATAATGATGAGGAAAAAAGGCGTGGGAATACAAAATTTAAATATAAGCACAATTCATATTTTATCACTGTACTGTAGTCAACCAAATCTAAGAAATACATTTTGACAGCTGTCAGACTTATTGCACCAAGCATGCCAACTAAAAAATGGGAACGTAAAATATTCGATTCTTAAAAAAATCGATATCGATTATTTAGAGTTGGTAATCATTTACAGATTGGTTTGAATAATACCAGAATAAATTAAAAACGGATGATTTCAAACACAAGATTTATCAGTTTCTTCGTATTTGTTGTTACTGCTTATTTCTAGAGGCACAGTTATAAAAATTTATGATTTGAAACTAGATTCAAAATAAATTTATTCAATCACTTTCAGTACAACTAGCAGGGATGTCGTTGTTTATATTAATTATTATTATTTGATATTCAATAATGCAGTCAAAATCAAAGTTATCCATAATCAATTTTTTTTGTTTTTTCTACCACTTGCCCAATCATCCTTTGTGACATGGGCACATGCTTCAACGAATGTTTTTTTATAGCTTTGGGTGACAAACGAGCACACAGTCCACCTGATGGTAAATGGATGCTATGGCCCATAGACATACACATTTATTTTTCCTCAATTAAGAATCAAAATGCAAATGCGTTGTCACCCCTGAGGACTTAGATGGAATGCCTCGATTTCAGTAAAAAGGGTCTCCGGTTCTCTACATTCACCATATGAAACACATCAGCATTACGTCGATACAAAAGTCTCAACGTTATAAAACAGGTATTGCACGTATAGAACGCGAAGCGGAGATGTAGTGCTCTATATAGTTATACTATTATGCCATTGACGCTTCACATACGTAATTTTACCTTACTTTTTTACTTTACTTACTTATCTTCACGCACAATCCCTAACGGGGTAGCCAGAGAGAACAGATCGCCAAGTATCACGATCCTTACATACCTCTTTCGCTTCTTTCAGGTTCATTAACTTCTTCATACATACACGTCTAGGTATCCGAGTACTCTTGACCCTCCCCTCTTCGAGCAATTTGCTCACATGGTCTTCGAAAGTTAGTCTCGGTCTACCTCGACACCTTTTAATATTTACTTTCGCTCTATATATTTTCTTCACCATTCGGTCTTCACTCATTCGTTCAACGTGCCCAAACCATTGGAGTACGCCCCTATCAATTTTTGTGATAAGGTCATCTTTCAATCCTGCCATATTGCGAATCTCTTCGTTTCGCTTTCGGTCGGCTATGGTAACGCCACACATTTTACGAAGAGATCGCATCTCCACTGCATTCAACTTGCTTTTATGCTTTTTCTGGCATACCCAGGTTTCGCTGCCATATAACAAAGTTGGTACCAACACTGCGTTATGTATTGCAAGGCGTGCACTCTTCACCACGCCTTGCATTTTTACTAATGCATTCAGGGCACCATTGACTTTGTTTCCGGCAGCGACACGCCTATCCACATCTAAATCACATCTTCCATCCCGGCTGAAAGCACTCCCCAAGTATACAAGTAGTAAGTAATTTTACCACATTTAAATTTACCGTGTAGTGGCGGTGTAAGAATATCCATTACCTCCTATCATCCCGTGGGTGACGTAAGAGGCGACAGAGGGAAATAAATGAGGGTATGGGCAGCAGCGTCTTTCTACTAACAACTAAAACAAATAACTGCGGTCGCCACTCTACTTGCCAAGCGTGGCAACTGTGGTGAATATCCCCCCTATGAGGCAATCTATGTGGCGGCTTATGTCCAGCAGTGAATTTTAATACTCTGTAACGGTGACGGTAACATACAAATTTATATGTAAATGAAAATTCCTTGAGACATGAAAATTAATCTGTGCGCTGTTCACACTACGTTAATTATCTGTGCTAAGTTGCATTGAAATCGGACAATTAGTTTCAGAGGAGATGGAAATAAAAATTGCAACGGAGTCAAGAATCAGTGAGAAAGTCATCTTCATATAATATGTCCTCTCCCCTAAAATTAAAGAAAGGTTTAGTTATGTATAATTAAAGGAGATGTTTGATTTCTTCTTTAAATCATTCTATTTGTAGAAAATAACACTTAACTTTAAACAGTATACAAGTCGATAGGTTTTTACACGGATTATAAAAATCACTTTATATTATAGCGCCATTTAGAGATTATTGATGTATTTCCATTATATAATATGAACTAATTTCTAATGATTGATAAAAATGACAAAGAATTTTACTCGCCTTTTTTCTATTTGGGAAGTAGTAATAGAAAACAGAATGACGTATGATTTATTTACATAGTAGCTTATAAATTTTCGCTGATACGAAATGCCTGAGGGAACAGATGGCTTGTCATAACTTTTTGCTTATAAAGTCTCACGTTTATTTTTCAGAGTCCTTCTTATATGTTTTGAATATCGAACGTGGCATATAAATAATTTATTTGTATTACATTTTTATCCCGATATAAATATTTTATGTAAACATGGGAAATATGTAGTTTCTAGTTATATCTTTTCGGCTTTATTGTTAACCTACTATTTTAGCGGAAGATTGCAACGGGTTAAAGTGTTAAACTTTAAGCAATTGGATTGCATTTGTAAGAGCATGAAACTTTGTCGCTTATGATCTTTCACAACATACTCTTTGGGAAGTGACCTTTAAGTGCAGTGCAGAAGCTTTTAAATGTTAAGATATGATTACGCTGTAGGAAAGTTAAGCGTAGATAATATTGCGGTTCTATGCTCGTGCATTCTTTAGGTTGCTAAATGTTTATTATTGAACCTGTTGAACCTGGTGAACCTGTTTCCTTTAGAATAAATGTTAATTATTCTAAAGGAAACAGGTTCACGACCTCGTGGGTGGTTTCTGTTTTTAACTTCTCGCTATGAAAATAAATTATTTTCAAAAAAATCGGGAAGTTATTGGTTTCACTCCCGTTTTCGAAAAATCGAGTTCTCATCAGATATTCATGTTTTAAGGTCCCAGGACTGGCTATTCCGACTATTCCTACTCGAACGTACCTTCGTATCTCTCTCTCTCTCTCTCTTCTCTGTGTGCGTGCGTATGTGTGTGTGTGCGTGCGTGCGTGTGTGTGTGTGTGTGTGTGTGTAACTGTAACTTTATACCTTTTGTATAGATTGACTCCAAAATTAATCAGCTCATAACTTCAAAAAACAACATCAATTGCCGCAAACTGCATCAAAATTGGTCCATTCATTCACGAGAAATTTCTCTTCATTTTGTTTCGAAAATTTGGAATTTTAACGCCATAATAGGTGTATTTTGGAGCGCTTTGCATTTGAAATTAGCGGGAAGTTACAGGGATGGCCTGTAGGGTCAACCGTATTTTTTTAAATTATTTAACCCATTAGCACTTGTAACGATACACCTTAAAGTTGTACTTAAGTGTTGAGTAACCGTGTTATTTAGCGTTTAGCAGAAAACTTTTTGTGAAAACGTTTTCTATGGGACTGGAACTAACTACTAGAGCAGACAGTAGATCAGACATATTGTCTGAGACCTCATCTCCGGTTATGAAAAATATTTACACTTTAGTCATTAGTGTAATAAGTGAGTTTTGAATCCTGAGTTCAAATTTATACACAAGATAATATTAATTTTAACTAAGACTATATTTTTGTTTTACAAGACGTATTATGGATGACCTGTTTTTACTTAAACGGTATTAAACTTTTCGCTATCCATAAGCTGGACATTGAATATGTGTATAGTGGCGCCTACCTTGTCTAGGTATATATACTATCGGTTATAGTTAGGAAGAAACGCGTTACTCGTGACACCTTACTCATAAATATTATTCTGAATTCTGTTGAATATATTTACATAATTTTAATTTGAGGCCCATTACGTCACAATGGGTTTAAATATTAAAAGTTGAAAAAGTTAAATTTACAGCCAGGACTCCTCTACTCCTTTCTGAGAGGGGCTTAGGGCAAGGTATTTTCCGCCGCGCTGCCCTAATGCTCGTTGGCGAACTTCACAATCATGTCTTCAAAATATATTTTTCTTCTTTCTTCTTCCTCACCAGGTTTCCTCACCGTGTTTTCTTCCACTGAGCGCAAGTTATATCAGCACTTAAAATTGCGATTAACAATTACTTTCGTGCCGGCGGGATCGATCCCAGGTTGTTCACGTAGTATGAAATTTACAACAAGCGCTTAGCCCCTGAGCTACAACGGCTCTAACATCATTGTTTACTTAGAATATATAACATGAATAAAATAACCCAACTGTCTAATAAAGTTCACTACAAAGAGTAAAATGTTATACCTCATACAAAACATTTCAAGCCGTTTGGGCTACATAGTGTGCCAAAGAAATAGACACATACATACAATCGAAAAACATTACCCTTCTTTTGGGGTAGTTGAGTAAAAATGCAAAGGAGTGATGATATCAGCGTATGCTAGATATAAATCCGAGAACGTACTAAACATAAGCAGCTTACTTATATATTCGTGCTAATATGTATATTTTTCTTAGGATGATGATTCTAGCAAGATTGCTTCAAAAGTTGCATCATTACCGTAGTTAAGCATTAGCGAATAATTTCTTATTGACTTTGGCGCCAATCATTTAATTTGCATAATGTCGTTTTGATTTAAGTCTTAGTGACAGAAGCTATCAAAATTTTATGCGCATTTATTTTGAGCGAGTTTTTATGATCAGAATATACTAGTTTACTGCCGGATACGGTACCTGTTTGATGGCTTAACCCTTATATATTACTTATATATATATATATATATATATATATATATATATATATATATATATATATATAAGGGTTAAGGTCATACAGGTTTACGCACCAACGTCGGCACATTCCGATGAGGAGGTGGAGGAAATGTATGAGGATATTTCCAAAGCCATACATTCCTCCAAAACCCACTACACGGTGTTGATGGGAGACTTCAACGCAAAACTAGGCACAAGAGAAAGCGGTGAGCTGAAGTTAGGGAAATTTGGAGTAGGGCAACGGAACCGAAGGGGCCAGCAGCTGGCCGACTTTATGGAGAAAGAGGGACTCTTTATGATGAACTCTTTCTTCCAGAAGCGGCCCCACAGGAAGTGGACCTGGTCGAGCCCCGACGGTTCGACAAAAAATGAGATTGACTTCATTATGACGACCAGACGCCAACTGTTCAGTGATGTCTCAGTGATCGCAAGGGTGAAAACTGGCAGCGATCACCGAATGGTTAGAGGCACACTGAACCTAAACGTTAAGTTGGAGAGGTCTCGTCTAATGAAGTCAACGCTCCGTCCCCCTCGTGCTCTGATCCAAAATCCCGAAAACTTTCAGCTCGAGTTACACAACCGCTTTCAGTGCCTACAAGATTGCAATGCAGTGGACGATATGAATGACAAGCTCGTGGAAACTGTCCATGCGGTCGGAGCTAAGTTCTGCAAGACCCGCCGCAGAAGAACACAAAAACTCTCCGATCACACTCTTAATCTCATGGCTGTTAGACGGGAGATGAGGCTGCAATCGTCAACAGATTTGACAGCATACAGGCAACTGAACAGACAGATCTCCAAATGCATGCGGCGAGACTTACGCAACTTTAATACTGCTCGTATTAAAGAAGCGATCGAGCGGAACCAGGGCTCCAAAGTCTTTGCCAGAGATCTATCTGCCAGAAAGAGCCAACTGTCAAGGCTGAAGACTGAGTGTGGCAGCATCGTTTCCGGGACACCTGAGATTTTGAGTGAGATTGAGAGGTTCTATGGGCAGCTGTACACATCATCGTTGGAGCCACACGCAAGTGTGAGTAACGATCCAAGAGCAAGTCTTATCCGACACTATTCCGATGATATCCCGGACGTCAGTCTAAGCGAGATTAGAATGGCTCTCCAGCACCTTAAAAACGGCAGGGCCCCAGGCGAGGATGGAATTACAGCGGAGCTTCTGAAAGCGGGTGGAACACCGGTACTTGAAGTCCTTCAGAAGCTCTTCAATTCCGTCCTCCATGGTGGCACTACTCCAGAGGCGTGGAGCAGAAGTGCGGTGGTCTTGTTCTTTAAGAAAGGCGACAACGCTCTCTTGAAGAACTACAGACCGATTTCCCTTCTGAGCCGCGTCTACGTGCTGTTTTCGAGAGTCATTACGAATCGTCTCGCACGCAGACTCGACGACTTCCAGCCTCCCGAACAAGCCGGTTTCCGAAAAGGCTTCAGTACCATAGACCACATACATACCCTGCGGCAGATTGTACAGAAGACTGAAGAGTACAATTTGCCACTTTGCCTGGCGTATGTGGACTATGAGAAAGCCTTTGATTCCGTCGAAATTTGGGCGGTGCTGCAGTCCCTTCAGCGGTGCCAAGTTGACTGTCGGTATATTGAAGTGCTGAAGTGTTTGTACAGTAGGGCTACGATGGCTATCCGAGTACAGAACCAGAGCTCGAAACCTATCCAACTGCAGAGAGGTGTAAGACAGGGTGACGTTATATCCCCGAAACTCTTCACCGCTGCTTTGGAAGACGTTTTCAAGCTACTGGACTGGAAAGGATACGGTATTAACATCAATGGCGAGTACATCACTCACCTTCGATTTGCCGACGATATAGTCCTTATGGCAGAATCGCTGGAGGACTTAAGCACTATGCTCAATGACCTCAATAGTGCCTCCCAACGGATAGGTCTTAAGATGAACATGGACAAAACAAAGATTATGTTTAATGTCCATGTCACACCTATGCCGGTAGTTGTTGGGAGCACTATGCTCGAAGTTGTTGACGAGTACGTTTACCTGGGACAAATAGTCCGACTAGGTAAGTCCAACTTCGACCGAGAGGTCAATCGACGGATTCAACTCGGCTGGGCAGCGTTCGGGAAATTACGACATATCTTCTCGTCAGGTATACCTCAATCTCTGAAAACTAAAGTGTACAACCAGTGCGTGTTGCCAGTGATGACTTACGGATCAGAGACGTGGTCCTTCACTGCTGGCCGTATGAGGACGCTCAAGGTCGCTCAGCGAGCTATGGAGAGGGCTATGCTCGGAGTTTCTCTGCGTGATAGACTCAGAAATGAGGATATCCGCAGTAAAACCAGATTGACCGACATAGCCCAACGGATTAGTAAGCTGAAGTGGCAATGGGCCGGCCATATAGCTCGAAGAACCGATAACCGATGGGGAAGAAAGGTTCTCGAGTGGCAGCCTCGTACCGGTAGGCGTAGTGTAGGGCGACCCCCCACTAGATGGAGTGACGACCTGGTAAGATATGCAGGAAGTCGATGGATGCAGGTGGCTCAGGACCGTGCTTTGTGGCATTACTTGGGGGAGGCCTATGTTCAGCAGTGGACTTGTGAAGGGCTGTGATGATGATGATGATGATGAAGGGTTAAGCCATCGCTATATTACTTTGTATGTATTTTTGTTGTCGTTGACATTTATTTTGACAGATTATACTGGCTGGTTTGTCAATTGTCCTGAACCCATAATCACTCACTCACTGACCGTATATTAATTCAATAATATTTATAGAAAAGGAATATTGTTTAGGATATAATATTGTTAATATATTTTATTAACATGTCAACCATAAATTGAAGATAAATTATTGAAAATATTTGCGATTGCAGTTTGATTATTGTTTTCGCAATCGACAGACATTTTATCGGGACTATCAAATCAAATGAAATAATTTATTTGTAAAACATAGGTAAAAAGTTACAAACTTGGTGGAAAAGGTATGATAAGTAACACTATGTTTCGTATTAAAAGGCATACAAATATTTAGTTATCATTATCACCTGGCTATATGAAAATTAATTTTTATTAAAAAAACAAATTCAATTATAATTGGTATGTTTAAAAATTACATAAATTATTATCTTAATTATCAATTACATAATTGTTAATAACATAAAGATAAAAATATAATAAATAAATCGGACATTAATTAATGAAGGAACTAAAAACCATTCATTTTACGAGTATCTCCAAAATATTATCTACTTCTTACTATCGTGGCTGTATTTGTTTATTTTTTATTAATTTATTTTTTCTTCTGTTTCAGATATTTTTAAAGTAATGAACGATCAAGACTGAGCTTTATAAAATGAACCTCCGAACTCTATTAACGTTAACTGCTTTTTTACTCTGCGATGCAAAGCTGCCAGGATTAAAACAGAACATTCCGCCAAATGAGCTGCCATCAAATCCCACACAGAACACACAAGCATTAAGATTGCTGCAATTCGGGTCCAAAAACGAGAAAATGAAGCGCATAGCTGATCAATATGCAGTACGGCATCGCAGAGAAATTTTCGATTCAAAGTCGTACGAATCGAGTTTGACATGGGCGCATTCGGAGCGACTCGACGAGAACGGAGACGTGGTACTACGATGGGTGAACTCGGACCCTAGCATTACGTTTAGATTGGAAGCGAGAACCCGTGGTTACGTTGGTTTAGGCTTTAATTCTGCACGAAATATGAGAGGGGCTGATTTAGTGGTCGCTTGGGTGGATGACAGGAATGGCAACGCTCAAGTTTTGGTAAGTTTTTTAGCACCTGCTGTTATTTTCTCACGACATTTTCAAGGTGAAGTCTTTTTACTATCACATTTTTTTACTATCACATATTCCGTTTTGCGCATAATTTTAACTAAATTTATGTTATTTCGCGTATTTATATGTAAAGTCTGGTCGTTAATAATTGTTAAATGAATAAATTTCAGTATAATGGGGTTTGTTTTCCTGTTTATATATTCTCTCTCTCTCTCTCTCTCTCTCTCTCTCTCTCTCTTAGCTCGTAAAAGTCCATTGTGAGACATATGCTTCCGTTATTATAGCGAGGTATTTTAAAATTTGTTATAATATTTTATAATAATACTCCTAAAGGTTTTTTAATAAAAAGTTTCTGCATCAGAATAAGTTGAGTTTACAAACTCTTTCGTAAAATGCATTTAAATTTTCAGCACTTGCTAGGAATTCAAATAGCTATTTTACTCGACTGGATCCAGACAGCGAAGCTAATGCTTTCCAATATATGTACATGATATGTGTATTATACTCGTATGTTATAGACTACGTTTCGTTGTAATAATACCGATATAAACTTCGAAAACAACAATTAAAGAAAATTTTTGAGTAAAATTGGCGCTTGCAGGGAACATTAATACGGTCGTGTCAATTAATTAGTTAATGATGATCCCTGCAGTCAGGTTTTTTAAAATTCTAGTTTTTTTTGTACGTAATTATTCATTTTCAACGTTCTTTGGGTAGTCCGTTACCTTTCCTAAATACATTTATGTTATCTTTGGTGTACCTTGTATTGTAACTCATTTAACAATGTTCCTTGTACGATAAGAATTAATTATAAAAAGGGTCTTTTTCAAACTAAGTTTTGACTATTCAATAGATTTGTTACATTTTTGTCTTATTTGAAAATTGAATTAGAAAATGTAAGAGAAGTATATTGACTCAATATACGTAGAATTGTAGGTTCTCTCTATGCATACGCATGTGTATCTAAGGCAAAGATCAAATTATTTTTGTCATCGTAATTGCAACACGTGTAACGTAATATTACGTGAACTGGTTGAAAATAATGACTTACGTAAGTGCCTACTTGTAGGTTGGCTGCAAAAGTATTGTCAAATGGGGCATTGGAATTTGTTGTTTATCTCATTGCAATTAGGTTATGTTAGACTGCAACAACGCGTTACAAAAAACAATAGTTTGCGGTTTTCGACGGCCACGTCAACGTCCCAGGCATCGAACCGTAACCGTTGCTAACGTCGTCTTCGTTGTCGTGATTCTCTTTTATACGTAGTTTTTTTTTTAATTTAAAAGAGCAGTTGGACAAAATAACTTAGTTGGTTGACGTATTGTAAAAAGTTCCAACTTTTTCCAATACTAACCGATAATATCGGCAAAAACATGTCTAATAACCAACGCTATAAAACCTGCTTTTAAATTAAAAAAAAAACCGCATCCGAATAGGTTCAACCGTTTAAGAGCTACGGTGTCACAGACAGACAGACACAATAGCGATCAAACTTATGACACCCCTCTTTTGTAGGGAGTTAAACAGTTTAAAGTGCAAGATCCTTACGATCAACTACCTTAGGCTCAGTAGACAGTCTATGTGATGATATGAGGTGGGTGAACCATGGAAGGCCACTCTAACAAATAAACAGTTATTATTCGTTTATTTAGTGGATAAATGAAACTAACAAATATTTAAGTAATACTTTGTTTTATTACATAACAAATAAACCACTTTTTTAAATTGCATATATCAATATTGATTGAACTTAAGTTTCATTGAACTCTTCTAAATGGCCTTGCTGGGAACAAGGATTCTTAGTAGGCCACTATAATAAATCAGTCATTTAACACTAAAGTTTAATAAATAGCGATTAAATCTACAATAAAAAGAAGTGGTTTTATATATTACGTAACAAAACAAAGTATTACTTAAATATTTGTTAGTTTCATTTATCCAGTAAATAAACGAATAATAACTGTTTATTTATTAGAGTGGCCTTTCATGGTACACCCACTTTATCTTAACGTCGCGTAGTCGATTTCCGAAACCAATGAAGCGAGGGACCGTACTGTCAAAATAGTAGCGCGAGCGATTCGCCGCCGCGTCTGTGATTTTCAGTTAGACAGGTGTTTGTGTAAGTAGAAGGAATTTGTCATCAAATGGCAATAACTACGACATTTTAATAATTGGCTTTCGAAGGAGCACGGCCTTCCGTGGTCCACCCACCTTATTACTATTCTAAATAAAATAAGCTCAGCCTTCTTGAAATAAATGAAAGTGCTTTCGCTTCAAAATTGAAATAGCCGATTTAATACTGCGAAATGGCTGCACGCTATTTAAGTTTTAAAATTAAAATGACTAGCTGAGTTGCCCTCAACGAATTGAATTGTACCGTCGTCGGCTTGGAATTACTTGATTGAATATTGGATTTAATTTATTTCATTCTAAATTTATCCTTTTCAACCCAGCAAAAGTCACTTGCTGAACATAAGCGGGCGGCCCACGTTCAGCAGCCATAGATTGCTCATGTTATCATGTTATCATGTTGTAGATGATCATGATCATATTTGCCATAGCTGCTATGCTTGGCAGGAAGGTTGGCATACGCAGTTTTTATTTATTTTTTATTTTTCAGTTGTTATCAGGGAGACGTCACTAATAATTTTTATTTTATATTTTTTATAGATTTTTTTTATTTTATATAAATGGTGTCATTTTTCGTTTTTGGCTAGTTTAACTGTAAGTCGCATCAGGATTGAAAAATACCCGATATTTTGTTTGTCAAATATTATATTATATGTATTTATATTTAGCGCTTGAATATTAAAATGAATAATTAGATATACCTACCTACAATATGTAACGTAATTAACGCACACCCTCAGACACCCTAATTAGTATATTATGTTATAATCATAATACACTGAATTTTTAGTTAAACATTTTTATGCACTGATTATTTATCAAATAAGTTATACCAATTCCGGAAAAATGTGGTGACAGTACAAATCCACGAGTGCAAAGACTTTAACATGCTTGAAATTAAGTTCATTTTTCTTTATTTTTATTGAATGACAGAATTAGTAATAATACAAATAAAACTGCACTCTTAAAAGTCCTATTGCCTTAAGTTACGGTCCATTTCAGTTTGTTTTGACTGTACAGATTTAGTGTGACCGTAATTTACGTAGTTTTGATTTTTTTGGGATAAAAAATTACGTATATTAAATATGAAAGGAATTGATTCAGTAAACGATTCTGAACAAACTACTTTCTCAAAGTGCGTTAATTGTGTTACATGTTGTATATATATATATATATATATATATATATATATATATATATATATATATATTATACAATATTAAAAAACTATAATAAGAAAACTAAAGCCTAAATTATCATAGGTACGGCCGTATTCCCCGCGGTGTCGTGCAAAGAACGTATTTTTCGCTGAATGGATATACTTACAATTACAATGGCTTTATATTATATTATATGAAGGATAGTTTACATTATAGGTTTATTCGGAATTTCGTAACGTAGAGGTGGCCTTTTAGATTCCAATATCCCATATCGTCCCGTAGGTGTCGTAAAAGGCGAAAGGAAACAGGATATGAATAGTAGCATTATCCTGGTAACAGCTTAAAACTATAAAATAATCGCGATTGCCAATACATAAAAATAACAAAAAAGACGAAATTATAATGAAAAGGGGGATCCCCTATGAGGCATTATATTTATTTATTTAAACTTCGTTGCACAATTGTGTACAAAAGCGGACTTATGTATCAGTCAACTAAGTAAACAGAGAACACTGGAGGTACATCGCCACTTACCATCAGACGGGCTATCCCATCTGATGGTTCTATTACTGCTATTAGTTATTTTATTTTATCTAACATCGTTAATTATTATTTATATTTGATTTAATTACGAAGAGTTGTTATTCATTTCATTATCTTGTAATGAATTTATTATTTTATATGCTTCCTCGTTATTTCTGTTTCTCAGGATTGTTAGATTGTAATTGTATGATTTTTTTAAAGGTTCCACTGGGTTTCTGGTTCTTTTCAGAACAGTGGTTTTTGTCCAAATCAGTGGTAAAAGTAAAAAAATGACTTAATAAGCACTGTTATTCTATATTGCATAAAAATGTTCTGTTCTATTCTAATTAGTAAAGTGGATAATGACCTAGCTATTGTTTAAAATAATCTGTATCGAATAAAATGGATGATTTTTTCGTTTAAAAATGGTGCATGTTTGAGCACCAGAAACTAGGGCGCAGATGTTTCTAGCACTTTTAGCTTACAACGGTACTTTTTCATGTCGTGTCTCTTTTCGAGTGTGAGTCACTTAAGATTTTTTTAAAAAGTAAAATACACCGAAGAACAAACTTTGTGTAACTGTACCTTTTAAAATATTTTTTTTAGTTACATATTTTTAATTTTTTTGCCGTAAGTGATGCGTGAGCAAGGATTTGTCAAAGTGATTTGCACTTGACAGGCGATTAAGCTAAGCGATTGTAGTTGCGGGAAACAATCCGTCATAAGCTTAGGTGTCACCTATTTTGAATTTGGAATACAATTTTATCGAGATATGCTTACGCTTCTTTAAACTACACTATAGTTAATAAAGTTCCCCTGATATCACGTGTAAACAAAAAAACTTTGTGACTTCGGATACCTATTTGTCACATATGTTTAATTTGCTATTTTTTTTAATTATAAACGTCCCACTGCGGGGCACAGGCCTCCTTTCATTTGTGAAAGGATTGTTGTAGCGATAAGTCCGCCGCGAAACAGTATGCGTTGGCAAAACTTACATTTAAAAAAATTATAGACATGCGACCTACATGTCTACAATTTTTGAAAGTGTTTTTCCTGTGAAAGTGAATGGATATAAGAGTAGAGAGAGGCCTAAGAAAAGATGGATGGATGTACATATTAGGGAAGATATGCGTAAAAAAGGAGTAAGTGAAGAGGTGACGGCTAATAGAGGAGAATCGAAGAGGAAGACATGCTATGTGCTGACCCCAAATGTCTTGCGATAAGGGCAGGAAAAAGAAGAAGAAGAGAGGAATATAGAGGTACGCTAAAGCTTATATTATCTTTGTAGCACTATTAGGTCGGCTCGACCGGGGTAGAACCATGTTCTCACAGAATACCATCACAAAATAGCAGTTGCTGTGGTTTGTAGAGAACCGGAGACCCTTTTTAATGGAAACAAGGCATCCAATCTTAGTGCTCAAGGGCTGACACCGCATCTGCATATTTTTATTCATAATCGAGGATAAATGTAAAAATATATGGGCCACAGCATTCACACCAGGTGGATTGTGTGCTCGTTTGTCACCTTTATTCTATAATTTAAAAGAACATACATATTTCCTTACAATGTTTCACCACTTCACTGCCAAATTCACAGCACTTTAAACTAACGACCGAACTCAGTTAGCATGCATATTGACGATATACGTATGTATAAATTATGGATGCGGTTAAACATCATTTAATGCACATTATATTCAATTTGAACACTGTTATTCCGAATTCAAACGACCTAATTGACGATAATATATTGGACCAAATTAAGAGTATCCTTAACCGAAAAGCATGTATACGTAGATATAATATGTTAAAGAAGCGAGAGAGAGAGAGAGGTGTGTTAGAATCCTACCGAATGGAATTTCGTATTCTCTGCTTAACCCTTTGGGTGACAGGTGTGAAAGTGTTATTTATTAACATTGTTATTCATGAATAAATCGTATAAGGCACTCGTAAATATTATTACTTAATTCAACGAACATGGAAATAGCCTTTAATTAAGCAGATGGGAGTATTATTTGCTGCAGACGTGTGTACTATGAAATACATAAAAAATAAAACTATGTAGAAGATGTTAAATAGTTTAAACTTATCAGATACAGTTAAACAAGTTCGCATTGGTTTGTTTATCGTATGAACGCTATTCAACGCATGTACGTAGCTAATATTTTAAATGCACTGCGTTCCCCAAACCGCGAGCCAGTCGCTTGCATACTGATCTATTCTTAATAAAATTTATGCGCTATGTCGGGCTGTTAGTCTGTCGTCTCGGCAGACTAATGAAAATTCACTCCCTTCGCTTTCAGTATAATCTCATTAATAGTTTTACGTCTACGATCGATGTTCGGATTTGTCACTTTATGTTTTATAGATATTTTCCGTGCCTAATTATTAAGTACCTAGGCGTTTTTTTAATAAGATTAGGGTGACAAACGAGCACACAGTCCACCTGATGGTAAGTGATTACCGCGGCCCATAGACGTCTACATATATCCTCGATTACGAATCAAAATGCAGATGCGTTGTCATCCGTGAGGACTAAGATGGAATGCCTTGTTTCCAGTAAAAACGGTCTCCGGTTATCTACACTCACCATACGAAACAGCAGAGTTAAGCTGCCATTTTACGCTGGTATTCTGTGAGAGCGTAGTCCTTCCCCGGTCGAGCCGACCTATTCGTGCTACAAATATATCAGTGATATAGGTGTAGCATGGCTCTGCCACGTAGCCTTAATTGCGTCAATTTTTACGAATAATAATTTTTCCCATCTCGATCGAAAAGATTTGAAGATTTTAAAATCTCCTAAGGCAATTTTTAGGACCGTTAAGCCGTGTAGTGGCGATTGGATTCTTGCATATCATCCCGTGGTTGTCGTAAGTTGCAACGGAAGAAAACAAAATCAGAAGACGGGCAACAGCATCTTTTGTTAACAGCAGATTGAAATAAAAAATTGCAGTTCCCAACCCGCTTTGTAAGCGTGGCAACTATAGCAGATGTCTTTTCTATGAAGCAATTTATGGGCAAGGCCAGTGCACTTTCGATAATAATAAATGCATATTTGATATAGTAAATGCAACGTTTTATTTTCTTCAGGCTCTTAAGGAAATGAAAATTTTGTTTGTTTTGACAAAGATAATAATGATGAAAGATAGTAGACATGAAAAGAAAACTAGTTTTCTTTTCATGTCTACTATCTTTAATCATTTGCAAATGACGCTCTACCTTCTCTGACAAGAGAAGTAGTTTAAATCGAGAAGCTAGCGGATAACAGTTCTGTAATAAAAAGTTATCAGACAATTTGTAAATAACCCCTCGTAATATTATTTGTGTATAGATTCAGTTATTTGTGTATAGATTGACAGACTATTCCAGTGTCAAACACAGTTCAATTTTATTTCGTTCTTTGACATATAACCGTTTTCCAACAATGAAGTAAACTTTTACTACCTATATGTCCTAGAAATGATCTTTACTTTTCAGGTATGCGAGATTCCACACTATATTTTCACTGTTGTGAACGTGGTAATGGTAAATAGTTACGTTAAAAATAAATTTACAAATTTTTTGGCGATGCCAATAGTAACTTACGCATTATAATATAATATTATTTTATTTTTGTGTTTATATTCTGTATAATATAAGACTTATCAAAACCGTCGAATTAACGACTGTGGTTTCTGTACAAAAGTCTATTTTCTTTTTTATTTTCCATTCAAGTTAAACTCTGGGCCTTTATGTGCCGTTTTCAACTTCACAGACATTTTAATTTCCGCCTTTACTGTTAATGCGACGTTGGATTAAATAAGATGTCGGCATATACGCGTATACTGTTTGACGGGTCAATTTTTTATCTACGTAGAAGCTCAGCGGCGAAAATCATTTCCGTTATATTATGTACAGAAGTGTTTGGGGATTTCATCCATTCACGGCCTATCAAAAATCAACAGCTGAAGATATGGCTAGGGAGACATTTGCTAAAGTTGCTACGCTTCGCATTCGGATTAGCAACCGCAGTTTTTATTATTTCGAGTTGTCAGGGAGACTGCTGTCAACCTCCTGTTTCGTTTTTCTCTGTCGCCATTTAAGACACCCACGGAATGGTATGGGGTAGAGGATTCTCTTACGCTCTCACTATACTTCGGGGAATAAGTAATCATTTTAGAGAACCGGGGACCCTTTTTACTGGAAACGAGGCATTCCATCTTAGTCCTCACGAGTGACAACGCATCTACATTTTGATTTATAATCGAAGATAGAAGTAGTTTATGGGCCGCAGCAACCACTTACCATCAGGTAGACTGTGTGCTCGTTTGTCACCCTTTTCTATAAAAAAATCACAAATAAAAATATCCGTATGCGGCAAGAATTGTAGACACTTTTTACAGCTAAGGGGCGTTCATAAAATAAGTCACGCAAAATTTTTACCATTTTGAACCCCTCCCCTCTCCTTTCGTCACGCTATGTCACATTTTCTGCAGTCCCCATCAATATTGCGTCACAAATGATAGCCTCCTCCTCCTGTACATTCTAATAGTAATACCAGATATTTCTGTTATTTATCTGTCGTCCAAGGATTTTTCAAACGTTCGAAATATCTATAATTGGCATGGCAATATCTTCTTCTTGATTATCTAAGATTTCTTCCACTTCATCTTTATCTATCCACTCTGCATCTTCTGTACCAGCACTTTCATCCCCTAATATGCACAGTAGCCTCTCGAGCTCGAGGAGTTGCGATTCATAAACAGTATTGTCATTAGTTTTTGAATCAGGAGCGCGTGGAAGCTTAGAAATGGTCTAAGCGTGGAAGTGATGTTTCGTGAAAGTTACATATACGAGTACAAGACAACTGATTGTGACGGACCGCAATGCTAGCGCCGACGTCGAAAAACAAAACATGAGTAAATATAACATTTTAAGTTATGACGGGAATATATATGTAAAAATATTTGTATATATACATATATCAAACAAATAACTTTCTATCGTAACAAAATATAAAAGTCTTATAACCTCCGATCGTCACGTTTTCTTAGACCCCCCGACCCTCCTTTATATATTGTCTTTTTCTATCCTTGGGGTGTTTTTTTATTGTTTTGTTTCTTTATTTTTTTATAATTAATCCCCCCGTTCCTCCTTATCCACCCACCCCCTCGCAATCGTACACTATCGACGATAATACGACACGTGTTTCGCCTCTACACGAGGCATCTTCAGGTGATATTATCGTATTAATTATTAGTAAAGTAATAGGTCGTATTATCGTCGATGGTGTGTCTTTCCTAGAATAATGGTGCCGGGAGTAGTGGTGCTGGGATTAGTGGCGACGGGATTAGTGTACGCAATTGAGGGAGGGCGGGAGCTGCTCTTCAATCTAGGTAAGACACATCATTGTATTTAATTAGCGATTGGTTGCAACATAACTAATAATATCTTTATTATAATGGATTTCCGCAAAGTAACGCCTGATTCTATCAATTATACAAATATATTGTTTTTGTACTTGAGTGTGCCGCGTGTTATTCGACATGTGTAACCGAATGGAAAAGGACGCTAAAAAATTTTAGATCACAAAGCAATAAATTGGCCTCGCGGCAAAAACAGCGCAGCATTTCAAAGCTCTTAGTTTAAGATCAATAAATCTGTTTTTATATACAAGTTATGATTGGACCAGTAAGCAGAAGTGGCAATTGGCCAGTTATATAGATCTAAGAACCGACAACCGATGGGGAACAGAGGTTCTCGAACGGCAGCCTCTTACCGGTGAGGGAAGTGTAGGCGACCTTCCACTAGATGGTGTGACGACACAGTAAGATATGCAGAAAGGCGGTGGATGTAGAAGATGTAGGTTGCTCAGGATCGTGCTTCGTAATTTTCCTTAGGAGAGGCGTACGTTCAACGGTGAATTTGTAGAGAGCTGTAATAATCCAATGGTATATAAGTAAGAGACATAGAGCCATAGTATCTCAGGTGTAAAAGCTCGCCTAAAATTCACAATAAAAAAGCAATCAGAATTCGAACCCCGTCGGTACCCATGAAATTGTTAATTGCAATTTAAGTTATGATTTACTATATATTCGACGCTGAAATCTGTATTTCTAAGGAATAAAAATATTTCGAGGACATAAAGTTATTACACGGACTGGAGCAGGAGAAATTAAAGGAGACTTGTACGTACTCATCAGTGGGACATAGGTAATATAGACTGTAAACTTACTTTACTTTACCATAGACCCATAGTCACAGATAAATATATCCACGATTAAGTGAAATGTATGCAGATTTTTACCAGAAACTTGACTGACCGGTATAACCTTAGAACCTGACAGTTATCCAAATTCAAGTATAACATTATTCTTTAGTAAACAAACAGTAAACTCTTTAGTTATACGAAAAGAACAATGGGTTTTATGTGTGAGTGTCCTTGTTCGTAGACTGTAATAAAGACCAAGTTTCAAACTGCTAAAGGATATTGCCCAAAGTTAATTCCAAATCGGTTTGCCATTCGATAACGCACCTCGCCCGGACATAGCATTGTCTAAATTGACTAAGTTTTGTTTTGGTGTTTGTTAACTGTAAAAGTTTTATACCATATTCGATTCCATTTTACAATATCGGCTTATTGTATTTAAATTGTAGTGCTCCGCTGTTCACAACATGGAAGTTTTGCGAAATGGTGTCTTCACATGTGTGTGAAGTTAAATAGTCAACTAAGTCATCATCAGTTCTGTGTTATCCAAATTATACAAATTCATAGTTCGCGAGCAACCCGGGTTCGACCTCCGCCGGCACCAGTGAATTTGTTAGTTGCTATTTTAAGTGCTGGTTTACCACGGGCCCCGCGGTGGAAGAAACCATCTTGTGAAATACTGCTATACTGCATGATTACGGAATATAATACTTAATCAATACAAAATCCGCCAACACACAGCAACAGCGAGGCGGATTGCTCCATAGACCTCTTGGAAATGAGAGGAGGCCGGTGCGCAGTAGTAGAATGTATATAGGCTGTAACGTTACATAATCTTGAATATTATATTTGATTCGAAAGAGCAGGGGTCCGCATATCCCGCTCGGATGAAGGTTGTATATAACTCCTCCGTACGTTGAGCAAAACTCCGCATGGAAGCTCTGACTGACTCGGACTTCTCATCATCACTAAAATCATAATCCTTATGATTATTAAAACTGATCATCAGCCACTATTTTATAGGCGATTTAAAAAGTTTTGCGAAACTAAAAAAAATGTTAAATCTTTTCAAGAAACCCTACCAGCGTCTATACAAAGCTTTACGATTATACCTTCATACGCAAATTTCGAAACACTTTTCCGAGTCCGCCTCAGATACCTATTCCCTTCGCCTGTTTGAACGTTGCTAGTGTATTTTCCGGTGATGAATATTGTATCCCTTTCAGCTGATTTTCGTTTTTAAAAATTAAAAAGATGGCTGAAGAAGGAAGAATGTATTATCCAGGAAGTCCTCTAACCTTGCCGTCTCCAGAGGTAAAGATGTAATGAGACACGAAGACAATTAAAACACGTAGACTCTAAAAACAAACCAATTGTATTATTGCAAAAATATTGACAATGGCTGAAATTTGAACCCAAGACACGCGATATAATGCCCAAGCACTTCGATCAATTAGCTAAGCGAGCTTTGGGGAATACAGTACAGTATAATCAGCTTATGTGTTCCATAGGGGAAATCCCTGGCATTAGAAGAAAACAATCACTAGCAACAAATTGTCCAACAACGATTTATCAACACTCGTAGCTATCGTACCTTACTTCGAAGTTCGAAGATTAAATTAATGTCTCTATGTCTTATGCCACGGCAACCTCTTGCACGTTTGTCTTTATTAAAAAAAAATTAAAGGTGTTCAATGACTATCGAGATCGGGAATTTAGGTAATTTCGGTAGAAGCATTCGAAAATAATATTATTCTATCTGTAGATAAAAAAAATGGATTAATAACAGTCACAAAAATAGCTGTTTGGGTGTGAAATTGGGTGACATTAAAGTAAATTGTCTGCTGTATGCTGATAATGCAGTGCTTATTGCACCATCAGAAGCAGAACTGCAGGCATTAGTCACGTGTATGAAAGAGGAATGTGAAATTAAAGGTCTCCGTTTGAATGCTAATAAAACTAAGGTTCTGGTATTTGAAATAGACGAAGAGAGAACGAAATGTGAAATATGGGTACATCAGGAATGTCTAGAACAGGTAAATGAAATTGTATACTTGAGGAGTGCTATCAGCCGGGATGGAAGATGTGATTTAGATGTGGACAGGCGTGTCGCTGCCGGGAACAAAGTCAATGGTGCCCTGCATGCGTTAGTCAAAAGGCAAGGCGTAGTGAAGTTATGTGTTGTTGCTTGCCAAAAAGCAAAGCAAGTTGAATGCAGTGGAGATGCGATCTCTTCGTAAAATGTGCGGCGTTACCATAGCCGACCGAAAGCGAAACGAATAGATTCGCAATATGGCAGGATTGAAAGATGACTTATCACAAAAATTGATAGGGGCGTACTCCGATGGTTTGGGCACATTGAGCGAATGAGTGAATACCGAATGGTGAAGAAAATATATAGCGCGAAAGTAAATATTAAAAGGTGTCGAGGTAGACCGAGACCAACTTTCGAAGACCATGTGAGCAAATTACTCGAAGAGGGGAAGGTCAAGAGTACTCGGATACCTAGACGTGGCATGTATGAAGAAGATAATGAACCTGAAAGAAGCGAAAGAGGTATGTAAGGATCGTGACACTTGGCGATCTGTTCTCTCTGACTACCCCGTTAGGGATTGTGCGTGAAGATAAGTAAGTACCAAATCCGACATAATTCGCGATACCATCCGAACCATTCTTGATCTGGCTTGGCTTTCCACTACTGTGCGATTTAGCAGAAGTTTTCTTCCGCGTACGACTACTTTGTGGAATTGGCTACCATCAGAGATGCCAAATCGATACGATTTAGTTATGTTATGAGCTTGAGGTTCGTGACAATAAAAATTGCCGATAGAATTACCTAAATTAACACTTTAATTTTCTTTACACCAATTAAAACTTAAAACAATAAAAATTAATCACACTGATTCACTTTATTCCGCTCCGAAGCTTCGCTTATCTCGCCGAATTCAATACTTCCCCGATCGCATCTTGCAGCGCCTATAAATATAAATTAGCACCGAAATATCCAGAATATTCAAGTAAACACGCGCAAGGTACCGAGAGTTCGAGTTTCAACTTCAAGAAGTTTAGTTCTTCGGTTCGAGACTAGATGGCGCTAGTGCGGTCGACTTAGGCGCGTAACACTGCCCCCTCCTAAGACATGCTCGTCCCGAGCATTATCGGCCCCATAATAACGCGCCAGGCGATCCACATGGACGATCTTAGGAGTCCCTCTTGCGCTTTTCTGTATCCGGTAGGTTACATCGTTGATCCTGGTTACAATCCGGTACGGGCCGTCCCAATTAGCTTGAAGCTTAGGAGATTTCCCTTTGCTGCGGACTGGATTGTGCAACCACACAAGTGAACCTTCGAACCCTTTGTTGTTCATTTTGCGGTCGTACCGGGTTTTCATCTTTTCAGACATTTGCTGTCCCGATTGTCTGACGTGCTCATAAACGTCATTCATTTTGTTCCGCAAGTCATTTGCATAATCGGTTATACTGCGTGGAGCATCAGGTGGTATCCCGGTGATCAGGTCTGCAGGCAGCCGTAATTCTCTTCCAAAGTTTGCGAAAGCTGGTGTCACTGCTGTACTTTCGTGAACAGCGCTTCGATATGACAACAAAAACGGTTGTATGTGCTTGTCCCAATCTCGTTGCCGATTGTCTACAACTTTTGCAAGGTACCTCTCCAATGTCTGATTAAATCGTTCTACCATTCCATCAGATTGCGGGTGATAAGAAGTCGTTCTTGTTTTATGAGTACCCATAACTCGGCAAGTTTCCTGGAATATTTGAGACTCAAAATTCCTTCCTTGATCGCTGTGAATATCTAAAGGTACTCCAAAACGACAGAAGACTTCATGAACTAGCTTATCCGCAACTGTTGAAGCTTCTTGATTTGGAATGGCGAAGACTTCTGGCCACTTAGTGAAGTAATCCATCACAACCATGAAATATTTGTTACCGCTTTCACTCTCCGGAAACGGCCCCGCCACGTCAATGGCTATTCTCTCCCATGGTACACCAACATTGTACGACTTCAATGCACCTCTACTACGAGTCTGAGGTCCCTTTACAGCCGCACAACTTGTACATTTGCGACACCAATCCTCGACGTCGTTTCGACAGTGGACCCAATAAAACCGTTCTCGGATCTTCAGTAGAGTTCTTTTAACTCCCAGATGGCACAGCTGTAGAACATCCGGTACTTTAGCTTTAGGGACAACCATTTGCAAGTGACAGCTGTCTCCCCGAACATTTTCCCATTTACGGCACAGAACTCCATCCTGAAGCAGCAAGCTGTCCCATTGGGCCCAATAGCTTTTTGTGGTCGAACTCATCGCTGAGACGTCGCTCCACTTGGGCTTGGGAGCACTGGCCTTCATCCATTCCAGAATCGGCTTGATGTCCGGATCTTCCTGCTGTGCATGTTGTAAGTTGTCCTTCCACTCGTTGCTGAGGTGGTCTGTCCTGAGCATCCTCACAGATACCACTTCCTTACCCTCTTGCCTAGTACAATGTTTGCAATCTTCAGGACAAGGTCTTCGTGACAATGCATCTGCGTTGCCATGAGATTTCCCGCTGCGATGTTCGATCTCAAAGTAGTATTCTTGCAGTAGTTCAATCCACCTCGCAACTTGTCCTTCTGGATTTTTAAACTGCAATAGCCATTTTAGCGCAGCATGGTCAGTTCTTAAGCGAAATTTTCCTCCCAGAAGATATTTGCTAAAATGCTGCAACGACTTTACCACAGCTAGCAATTCGCGTCTTGTGACACAATAGTTCCTTTCCGGTTTTAACAACGACTTGCTGAAGTACGCTATCACGACCTCTTGGTCACCATTCCGTTGAGACAACACACCGTCAAGTCCTATATCACTTGCGTCTGTGTCAACTATAAATTCTTTGCTTGCATCAGGGTATCCCAAAATAGGTGTTTTGCACAGAAGGTCCTTGAGCTCCTGGAATGCGATATTGCAACTTTCATCCCAGCAGAAATGTCGCTTCTCCTCGGTTAGCTTGTGCAGAGGTTTGGCTATATCTGCAAAGTTCTTCACAAATCGCCGATAATAGGAGCACAAACCCAAAAATGCTCTAACCTGCGTCTTGTCTTTTGGAACCGGCCAATCCTTGACAGCGGCGATTTTCTCCGGATCCGTACGGATACCTTCTTCCGATACTACATATCCCAAAAAGTTGACTTGCCGTTTGAATAGTGAACATTTCTTTGGACTCAACTTGAGGTTGGCACTCTGAATCTTCATGAGCACGCGTTCCAGGTTCTGAAGGTGTTCCTCAAACGTACGGCCCACGATGATGATGTCATCCAAGTAGACCAGACAGGCATCGCCAATTAGCCCAGTAAGTACAAGCTCCATCAGCCTTTCAAACGTTGCTGGAACATCGCCCCAAACCCAAACGGCATTACTTTGAATTGCCACAGACCCTTTCCCGTTGAGAACGCAGTTTTCTCCTTGTCCTTAGGGTCAATTTCAACTTGCCAGTAGCCACTTTTTAGATCCAGCGTGTTAAACTATTTTACTCCTGTAAGCAAGTCCAGCGTGTCATCAGTTCTTGGCAAGGGATAGCTGTCCTTCTTTGTAACGTCGTTCAGACGGCGGTAATCAACACAGAACCGCATGCTGCCATCCTTCTTCTTTACCAGAACCACGGGTGAACACCATGGACTAGATGAAGGTTCAATAACACCATCCTTCACCATTCCCTCAATCATGGTTTCCACTTCCTTTTCCTGTGCTACCGGCAATCTTCTTGGCCGCTGACGGATAGGCAATTCCTCTCCTGTGTTTATTTTGTGTTGAACTAAGCCAGTCTTTCCTATGTCAGCATCGTTTGACGAGAATACATCGGCGTACTTGAGTAACAACTTCTTCGCCTTGACCAATTCGTTCGGGGAGAGAACACTGCGACAGTCTTCCAGAAGTGTGGTCACTCCCGTTTCTGAATCCTCGCTGGGGGTCCCACTCGATATATATTGGCACCGACGTAACCAATCCACTTCCTCACAAGTACCAACCAGTGTGCCTTTTTCTATAATCTGTTCCCGGTCACAAAGGTTCAGCACACGTACTCTTGAGATGTCAGTGGTTCTGACCAAGGTTCCAGCTACTTTCCATGGAAGGTCATTGTTTACCCTTTCCACAAGTACACAACGGTGAGCTTGCCCAGCGTTTCGGGGAAGACTAACCGGAACAATCGTTTCCGATCTCGGCGGAAGAACAATCTTCTTAATGCTGTACACGTTCCCTGGTAACGCACCTTCCATAAAAAGTTCCTCCTGTCCACATTTCAAAACACCTTGCTTAACGTCGATCTCACAACAATTATTCCTCATAAAGTCTAGGCCTAGGATGCAGTCGTCCATTATATTAGCCACGATGACATTATGCAGGTAGATCACGTTGCCTAGCTTCAACTCCATCTCCTTCTCTCCACGGACGGGTATACGCTGACCGGTGGCTGTTACCAAATTAATGCGTTCTCGGTTGTATGCGGAGTCCCCAAGGAACTGACTTATAAGTTGGGAACTAACAACCGTACGAGAAGCTCCAGTGTCTATGGTCAGTTTACACGGCATTCCGTTGACCTCGCCCTTGATGATTAGACTGTTCCCATCATGGGTTTGTGAGATCGAGATCCTTGGGGCTCTTTTAACATCAGCCAGCACCCGCCCCGCAGTTCTGGCTTTTACTCGTTTCCCTGCTGCTGCTGGGCGGTGCTGTTGGCCGCACTACCCTCCTGAGATCGTTCACCTTCCCTTTCTAGGGTTCGCTTATGGCAGCTGGATCGAAGATAGCCCTTTTCCCCACAGCCATAGCACCTAAGGCTGTATCCTTTGTTGCGGTCGCGAACTGTAGCTACTGCAACCTCCCTGACGCGATGGGAACGATGATCCTGCGGCACGGCTTCTACCTTCAGTGCATGGGCCAAGGCGTCCTTAAGCGTCTCGTGGTGCCCGAGCCTCACAGCAGCTCTGACTTCCAGGTCGCGGATGCCGTCGATGAATGTCTGCACCAGGTTCCCTTCAATGAGCGCAGGTACAGACTGGTATGCTTTTCGAACCATCTTCTCCACCTCAAGGGCCCACTGCTGCAGGTTTTCGTTGCTGCGTTGCACGCGATCTTTAAGCTGCGCGCGAAAGACGTGTTCCAGGTGAGCGTTACCATATCTCGCCTCCATTGCCTCAAGGAGCTGCTCGTAGGTCATTTTCTTACCAAGAGCTTCAACACGGTTAAGGCTTGGTCGCGCAGTCCTAAGATGAGTGCAGTCATGGCCTGGCTTTTATTCCAGCCGTTTGCCTCCATGACGGCCTCGAACTGAATTTTGTAGGCCGACCAGGAAGAAGTCCCGTCGAACGACGGCATTTTGAATCCACGTAGCGAAGGTGCTGTAGCTACTACGGGAGCTGTAGTTCCATCCCCAAGTTTGAGGTCGTTCAGCGTTTTCTTCACGTCAGCCATCACGTTGTCAACCCGATTGTTCACATGGTTGATTCGGGTTTCATGTTCTTCGATTCGGGTTTCAGCTTCCGACAGGCGGTTGTCATGTTGAGCAACCCTATCCTTCACCTCCCTTATCTCTTTCGCAAAGGTAGCGTGAAGGTCCTTCATGAGGAGCATCTGTTCCTCCTGTCGGCGGGCCTGTTCCTCTTGTCCGCTCTGCAGCTGCTCTTTCAACTAACGGACCTGTTCCTCCTGTCGGCGAACCTGTTTCTCCTGTCGGCGGACCTGTTCATCCTGTCCATCCCGCAGCTGCTCTTCCAACCGACGGACCTGTTCCTCCTGTCGGCGAGCCGGCTCCTCCTGGCAGCGAGCCTGCTCGTGCAGCATCACCATCAGAGCACCTAAGTCAGGTGCTGCAGATGTAGGAGCTACCGACGGGCCTGCAGCCGGTGGCTGGCCCTCCGACGTCTGCGGCGTTGCACCACCAAATCTTCGTTGGTCCGTCTCCTGCTGGCGTTGACTTCGGGTACGGACACCCTCCGTTTCCTCCTTAGGTAAAATCGGCATGATTTTATCCCACTTCTGACACCAATTGTTATGAGCTTGAAGTTAGTGACAGTAAAAATTACCGATAGAATTACCTAAATTAACACTTTAATTTTCTTTACACCAATTAAAACTTAAAACACTAAAAATTAATCACACTGATTCACTTTATTCCGCTCCGAAGCTTCGCTTGTCTCGCCGAATTCAATACTTCCCCGATCGCATCTTGCAGCGCCTATAAATATAAATTAGCACCGAAATATCCAGAATATTCAAGTAAACACGCGCAAGGTACCGAGAGTTCGAATTTCAACTTCAAGAAGTTTAGTTCTTCGGTTCGAGACTAGATGGCGCTAGTGCCGTCGACTTAGGCGCGTAACAGTTATCTACAAGAAAATACCCCACTCTTCTCAAGGCCGACGACGCACCTACAATTTCCCTGGTGCTGCAGTTGTTTATGGGCGGCGGTAGTCACCTAACATCATTTGAGTCACATGTTCGTTTTGTAACTCGATCGGAATCGTCTGCCGATTATAATCACTTCGCAACTTTGTAAATTTGTCATTATAATATTATTTTGCAACCTAAAATAAGATTTTATGCTAAAGATATCTACATACTTACAATCGATTAAGATATGTTTTCTATGGCGGAGGCCTATGTTCAGCTGTTCAGCAGTGAACTTTAATGGTAACGGTAACAGTACGATACATTTACACAATTATTCAACGAAATCGAACTTCAATACCAACCAAGCGAAGCCAACTACTATTCCCACTAGAGTTACACAATCACACTGCGGTTAACTAAGTTCTTACTTCTTTTAAATCGGCTTAACATTTAGGTATTTCTAAACCAGTCAGTGCCAAAGCTTAGTACCAAAGCCATACAAAACGAAGCCGTGTATGTAATCTACATGGTTAACCTCACCCACAGTTAACAACACCCATAGCTTCGAGAAGGGATTCGGTGTATTAATTTTCAGGAAGTAATTACCTAATGTATCAGAATGTTTTTTAAATCCTTTTTATTTTAGTTTTAGTTCCATTTTTGCTACTTATGTTATAAAATAATGCTACTTCAGATGTGAGAGTGGGTGTTAGTTTATGAATTTTTTTGCATAATAGATAATTTAGTTAGGAGGAGTCATTACCCAAATAGATCTGTCACCATTTAATCCGCGCCTGGTTACTTAATGCCCGACCACACAAGCGTAAATAATTTAGACGTAAAATAAACTAATATTCTCTAAACCAGCACAATAATTTCGATTAACTAATTTAATAGTGCTGGCGGCACATATATAGGTATGCCGGCTTAGGTTTGACCCGAATTGATCGAGTATGGTCCTCTAAAAAAAAATCAAACTTTGTACATCATAAAAAATTAAACAAAATATTTATGCAAAATTTAGCAAGATTTACTCATGTTTAATTTAATATTCTTGTACAACAACGTGGTAGATGCTGCAGCTATATTGTGGTTGCAGCACGAATAGGTCGGCTCGACCAGGGTAGGACCACGCTCTCACAGAAAACCAGCGTAAAATAGCAGCTTAATCCTGCTGTGTTTCGCATAGCGAGTGTAGAGATCCAGAGACCCTTTCTACTGGAAACCAGGCATTCCATCTCAGTCCCCAGGGCTGGCAATGGCAACGCATCTGCATTTAGATTCTTAATCGAGGATAAATGTAGATGTCTATGGGCCACAGCATCCACTTACCATCAGATGGACTGTGTGCTCGTTTGTCATGTTTATTCTATAAAAAAACATTTTTGTACATCCCTTTGGTTAGTCTCTAAATAAACTGGAAGCTGTGAGATAGTTTTTCGATTAACGAGAAATGTTTGAAGTACCGCAGCCAGCCTACCCGGCGTCTGTTGGCCAATATCTCCCGGTCCCTCAAGTAATCTATTCGTGTTTTTCTTTCAAGTTAGTCAATGTAAATATTTATCTCCATTTTGTATTTGTACAATATGCTAACCCTGGGTGAGGTAGTGCTTGGGATTTTTTTAAACTATTTAAGTATTAGAAGTTTTAGAATATTGAGGTTTTTAATCCTTTCTTATAATTTAATTCTGCGTTTAAAGAAGAATGCGTGACTATACTAAGGCTTAAAGTTCTAGAGTACCAATCTAATATATTTTTTTATTTATTTATTCCTTATGGCATCCTTAAAACAAAATAATACAAAGAGCGGGCTTAATGCCTTGAGGCATTCTCTACCAGTCAACCCATGGAGTGGTGAAAATTTGACGTAGGTGTCATAATACTAATAAATAAACTATACATATATGACCTATTCATTCATACAAATTACAAATATATTAATACATACATATACATATTTAAATACATATATAATTAGTACATACAAAAGACTATGAATGTTTTAGCTATACATGATAGATGAAAATTAAATGGATATAAATATAATGTTTGTTTTTCGTATTTTATGCGCTGTCATATCGTTTATCAGATAGCGGTGAAACTTTGTCAATTTATTGCTTGCACTTGCGCGATGGTTATAGGCAAAGTATATTAACTTACACTAGGTGGCTTGCGTATCCCACCGATTTTATTTGAAAGTTATATATCATTCAATTTAGATGAATGTATATCATTTAACAATATGACTCTTCCAAATTTAAAACGACATTTTCACAATTATTTCTTCTGCGAGAGCAACGCTAGCTAGCTATTAATATGAGGTAAACTAAATGGTAAAAGAATATATGTACCACATCATACATCATTATCATCGTTATAGCCCTTCACTAGTCCACTACTGATAAAATGCCTCCGTAATGCCACAAAGAGCTCGTTCCTCATTTATGGGGGTCTTGCATCCCGCTTGCCGTTAAGAGGCTGCCACTGCAGTACCTTCTCCAACCATGAGATCCGCAGCAGAACAAGAGTAACCGAACGTAACCAAAGTATATTCACACGAAACCTGTTACCGTTACACGTTCAGCCTAAGTCCACTGCTGAACATAAGCCTCCCCTATAGATTGCCTCATAATTGGGGAAAACGGCAGGTTTTTATTTTTAGTCGTAATAAAACGCTCCTGATTTGTTTGCTCCGTCTCTTCTTACGACAACCACGATGATATGGAGCAGTGGATATCCTTACACCGCCACCACACGGCACACAAAACAAAATGTGAAAATTCCGAGCATCGTGATCGTATAGTAAAAATTCTATGATGTCATTTAATTATTTTCTAGCCTGTGTTAATTGAAAATGTTATCATATTTTTATGTCTCGAATATCCACTAACCGTAATTAGTACAAGTTTCGCTTAATAATAATAAATTTATGGGAATGGTAAATGTTAGTACCCTAATTACTTTTAAAGGGGGCGGTGTCCGTGTTCCCCGCGGTTCCCGCCGGCACCATTGTTAATTTTTCGGGGGCGGCTAGGAGACCCTGGTTAATCAAGAGTTAGTATTAATTTCTACAATAGTTTCAAATAACAATTACTGGTACTTATATTATAGTATTTCAGTGACCGTTAATTTTATTCTAGAGTGTATGATTATTATTACATGCTATTTTCAATCGTAGGCGAAGACTTTAAATTAAAAAAGTGTAACACAATACTCAAACATCCAAAGCAGGATATTTGTGTTCAGCGGAAGCGAAGACCACACACTGGATACCAACATTAAACGTTCATCGCTTTAAACTAATAATTGTCTTATGCACATATGTATGACTTCCGGCCAATTGATCGTTTGTCCCGAGCACCTATTTACAATTAAGTTACCGAAATGGAGTAACAATGTCAGAACATCATTGCTTCGATTGTTTTGTTTACATCTGTACAGCCTAGATTCGATGTTTTTGTCGTACTTTTTTATTTGTTCCTCCAGTTTTATGACAGTTTGTCTAAATATTCAGACGAAATCTTTAGTGATATAAAAGTTATTCGACCTGTTTCTTTTAATGTATGTTACCTTTTAATAAAGACCTCGCCACAAACAACTTTCAAAGGACATCATATTATTCGAGAGCTTTGTTTGAGCTGTCCTGCGTGTGCGTTTCTGTTTAGCCGACATTAAAAAAAAGATTATGCTTTGCGTTATCTTCGTCAATTATGAAATGGTTTTGATGATTTTTTTTAACTAAAGAGATTACATATACTTCAGATTTCAGTATTTTAATTTGGAGAAATATTTGAACCCCATAGGCTGGAAAATATAAGAAATATAGGTTGGAGAAAAATTGATAAAACAATTTAAAAAAAATATAATAAAGTATAAATAGAAATGTAGGTGGAAAATATTTTTACAAAATAATTTCATATTCTGCACCTATTTCATATTTCGAAAATGTTTTATAATTTTTAGTTACTAAAAATTAATAGCTGGCTTCAAAGAACAAAGAGTAAAGTTGTGTTTGTTAAGAGACGGTAACGAACGAAGTCCATAGTCTTCGTATTTAATGGTAAGGGAGTGCTGTAGCCCACACATAATTACTTCTATTCTTGATAAAGAATGAAAATGCAAATGCGATCTCACCCCTGAGAACAAAGGTGGAAAGTCTTGTTAACAGTAAAAAAGGCCGCCCGTTCTCGTATTTCACCATAGAAAACTCGTCAACGTATACTATTTTACGCTGGTATTCTGTGAGAACTTAGTTCTTTCCCAGTCGCGCCGACCCATTCGGGCCATAATACTGCAGCAACAAAAAAATTGGCCGCGTAATTCTATTAATCGTAAGCACGACAACTGATCTTGTTGTCTCGGGTTCGAATTTTCGTTCAAGAAATTCTCGTTAACAGCTGGGAGTGAGAAACATGACGGTTTTTCATTCCAGTGCATCAGATAGGACGTAAAACACTCGGTTCTACGCCTGATCCCGCTCCTATCGTGTCATATTGCCCTTTCATCGGAATACGGATGTAAGGAAATAGAGACTGCAGTTACTCGAGCACTGTAATCATGTCTTGAGATATCTAATCCTCGTTAAGGTTGGTCGCCGTGACCGAAATTCTGTGTGGAGAACATTAATTTTTGTTATTACCGCTGCAACGTGGCTCCGCTATGTAGATAGATTCATCAGGTTTTATATAGCGATATATTCAAATGAGCCCTGAGATTAAAAGTTTATGTCCAGCGGTGGACTTAAAATGTTCATTGATAAGTAAAGTGAGAAAATTAAATCTATATTAAATGAATATCTGATATTTATCAACTAATCATATGCAGCCTAATGATAAAAGTATGGAGTGTAGAAGTAGGGAGTACAGAGTACAGACTGTGTATTAAAAAGTGTCCATAGAAAACCGTTAAATAAAGGTTGCGTCACTGAAGCTACGGGGTAAATTATAAAGAACGTGCCGAAAAATATTAGTGGGATAGACGACTTTTTCGTGGTTATATTTAGTAAATAAAATTATTTTAGATTTTAGAGCTACTGAGCAGTTTAGCACTTCAAACATCGACAACTGCTAAGTTCATTTCATCCCAGTAGCTACTCCAACGCTGTTGTGAAGAGTTTTTGAACTGTTATTTACTGCTTACAGATGGCCACTTTTTCAAATATTCTACTATGGGAGTTGGTACTCCTTACTTCTACACTCCATAGATAAAAGTCTCGAACTGCGACAACTGTCCCGAACCACTCTTTACAGCATTTAAAGCTTACTTCGAGGGGTTAATGGGTCTTTATAATATTAAAAGTATTGTTAGTATAAATGTACCTGCAAATTTTTGCACACAACTCTAGGATTGAGATAAATTGACTACCTGATTAAATAATACATACCACAGACGAATAAACTATTTGCACCATTGTTACTATCTAGTCAATGATTACTATTTTCAAATACGTACTTGAGTAAGGAGATCCAATTAAAGCTTCGATATGGTAACAGAATAATAATCGGCGTATAGTTTTGGAAATTCCCATGCAAATCAGTTTAAATTTGTGTTTTAAATCCCTTCGCACGCACAACATGGTGTAGTCACGTTCGAGTGACTCACTTGTTGGTCACACGTTTGTTATTACTCGGAAAATTGTCGTATGTGTTTTCTGATTTGCTCGAGTAAGATAATACTGGCATGCTTGTAAAAATAATAATTGAAAGAAAAATAAACGTACCAAAAGTCGGCCAGTATCAAAACGTAAGTCTATCGGCGGATCATGTTGGAGTCCTTTGTGTCACCATAGACAGATCAAAGTCAGCAGTATCAAACCTCCTTGTCAGACCCTTTTCCTTATCGACAGACTACATTTTGTTTTAAATAGGATTGTAAGTTAACAGCTGTATCTATCGCCTATCAGATTCTTTGAGATCAGTATCAGTTATATTCGAAAACAGTAAAAACTGTTCAGAGTATTCTTATAGTTTGCTAATGCTATACAAATGAAATAGCAACGTAGGGGCGGCGTAAGAAAATCCGCTACCCTGTATTACCTTGTGGGTGTCGTAAGAGGCTAAGAGGTTACACAAAGGAAACTGAAACTGGACAGTAGCATCTTCCTGGTATCAACTCAAAATTATTGAAAAATGCGCTTAGCAACGTGCCTATCGTAGAAACTGACAAATATTCCCATATTTCCTTTGAGTCGTTCTAAACGCATCATTAGTCATTCAGTGCATTCCAAAAATTTGTATTAATAAAGTAATATGTCGTTCAATGGGGATATACCGACGTCTTCTCCAAAACCAACTTCACTTGCACACGATGCACTCTATTGACTACCGATCGATGCCCTACTTGGTCAATAGTCTTGATATATCTACATCCGGGTGTGAATTCAAAGAGCCGATAAAGTAAGGTAGGAATTAGGTAAAACAATAACTTTCATAGAACGGAATACGGATAAGGTTAATTCATTTGTTCTCAACAATTACTAGACACTATTCCATGAGTTCGTATTGTGCTATTCTCTAATTTATTACATGCAACAATAACCACATGTGTTAATCTCGTGCCCGCGCGACCTACTGTCTTGAATTAATCTCTATTGTGTAAACTACTTAATAACATAAACCAAGCCGTAGATAATAACGAACTTGCTAGACCTATTAACTATATTATTCAAATAAAAGGAGATAAGCAGCGTATAATGATCTAGTGTTGAAAGTTTTATTAATAACTACTAGTAGTAGCACGAATAGGTCGGCTTGACCGGGGTAAGACCATTAGTAGTAGTACTAATCTAACATATTCTTGAAAATAAACATGTTATGGAACATGATTAAAATTGTGTAATTTTTAGCCTATCGAAAAAGGAGGAGATTTACAATGTAGCTGTATGTTTTTTTTGCGCGTATGTTACGTGATATCTTCGTCAACTGGCAACCAATTTTATGATTTTTTTGACATTAAAATGTTTGTACTTAAATGGTTATACTTTAGGGGTAGTTCCCATACGAAATTAGAGAAAATAATTAGGAATGAAGTTTGTATATTAATATAACAATTTAAACAACATTTTGTGATATTACATAGTCCACTTAAGGGGTTGAAAAATTTAGTTTAATAAATAATTAATTGTTTTAAACACTATGCCTTGGCACTGACATCAGAATGTTAAATTATAATATTTTTTGTAGTTCTTAAATGACGGCTTTTAATTTTTATTTTTTTAATAAAAAAGCTTATTTCTTGGATATGTATTTTCATGACGATAACCGTAGAGCCAATGATCACTGCAAACTATGCATATTTAATCTTAGTTTACAATAAGTTGCAATAAAACACCATCATTTAGATTCTTCATTAAGGAATTTTTTAAAAATATTGGGGTGACAAATGAGCTAACAGACCACCTGATGGAAGACATGCAGGTTTCCTCACAGTGTTTTGATGTTATCCTTCACCCTGGTAAAAAAAAAATTGCAATTTACAGTTTAACTGACGCGGCGCGGTTTAACTTGCATATAATATATTATGTTCATAATAAATAAATATACATAATATGTATACTATGATTTTAAATAAAGCCATTAATAGTAGTAGTGAAAATTCGAGTATTTTGTGATTTATTTTTATTTTATACGTCTTTATATATAATTCTACTGCCCATGTGTGTGTGACTGAGCGTGTGTGTGACCTAAACGGCGGGACTGATTTTGTTGAAATTTTGTATGTGTGAACTGTGAATACGTAATTGGACCCGGTAGGTAGCGCTGTTGTCGAGTAATCATCCGTACAAATCCGGGGCGGATCGTTAGTATAAATATACTTAAATCAAAGAAAATTATAATTAAAAAGCGTTAGGGGCTTCTAAAATAGTCATACCTACTTCGAAACATATTTCTTGAGTTCTTGAGTAAGTAATTATTATTGTACATCTAAAAATGTTTTCCTGGTTACTTTTTCCTTTGTAGAAATAATTCTTCGTACCTAAAAACAAATTTCAACTGGTAACAGGAAGTAAAACCAATCATTAATGGATTCCGTAACCACGGGCCGATGGTTTGAGCAATTTAATTTTGTTCATACCCTTCGGCAACTTTACTATGCTTATTAAACTTTACCTAAAAATTCCTTCGCCGCCATTCTTCAAACAAAATTTCGAGATTTATAGCTTTCCCAAAAGGTAATATGAATAGTTTTTGTTTTACGGTCGGATAGTTCTTGAACTATAATTGAAAGTGTAAAAAAGATCGAGTCTCAATTTTTAAAGCAGTAGTTGTGGAACATTAATATATTATTAAGAGCTTTTTGGCTGTAGTATTGAATTTTGAGAATTCTGGTTCCGTATTGATATAATTAATAAAAACTGAAAACTAGATTGTACAAACAGTGCGTGTTGCCAGTGATGACTTACGGATCTGAGACGTGGCCATTCACTGCTGGCCGTATGAGGACGCTCAAGGTCGCTCAGCGTGCTATGGAGAGGGCTATGCTCGGAGTTTCTCTCCGTGATAGACTCAGAAATGAGGATATCTGCAGTAAAACCAGAGTGACCGACATAACCCAACGGATTAGTAAGCTGAAGTAGCAATGGGCCGGCCATATAGCTCGAACAACCGACAACCGATGGATTCTGGCAGCCTCGTACCGGTAGGCGTAGTGTAGGGCGACCCCCCACTAGATGGAGTGACGACCTGGTAAGATATGCAGGAAGTCGATGGATGCAGGTGGCTCCGGATCGTGCTTTGTGGCATTACTTGGGGGAGGCCATGTTCAGCAGTGGACTTGTGAAAGGGCTGTAATGATGATGATGATGATAATGATGATGATTGATATAATTAAAATTTTAGCAGATTTCTATTTCTTAGGATATAAATCTAGAAGTATGATTTTTTCGAGCCTAAGTTGTTAAAGTATATAACATGGTCCGGTTAGAGTATATAACAATGTAAGATCTTATTATGAAACAAACGAAATAATCAGGCTATGTAAAATCAATTTCATAACTATGTACATTCGTTCCACATAAGTTACTTGTATGTGAAGAACTTATACTGTAACCGATATTTAGAGAAGCAACTTTCATACTACTAATCTTTTTTCATATTTGAGTAAAATATGAGAAAGATATCACCTACATACGTCTTATACGCAGGAGGCACAAGCCAATAACTTCTGAGAGGATTTTAAAACAGAATAGAGTCTTCGATTTACCAAATGCGAGATAACATAATTTATGTATGTGCTTGATTTTTTTAATACTCAAACATGGAAGTTTTTGCACAATGTTTTCTTTCACCGTCTAGCACGAGCTTTCACAATAAGCACTCAAAATTGCAATAAAAATTTCTTTGATGTCGGCTTGGATCGAACTTGGTTTGCTCACATACGATGAATTTTAAAGCGAGCAAAACGACATAGGCGGTTATTACAAAACGTGGTTTATTAATAGTCTTTTATGAAGAGTATTTAACACGAAAGAAGTCCATTTGCCGCGGGGCCACAGTCTTCGCGAAATTTGACATTCCATAATTAAAATGTTACCTGTGGTTCGCACATTTTCTACGAACTTCTATATTGAATCAGATTCTAGTTTAAACTTAAGGCTAATCATAAATTACTTTTTGTGATTAAATGGCATGAGTACAGATCATTCAGATTCGGAAGATTACGACACATCTTCTCGTCAGATATACCTCTAAACTTGAAAACAAGATTGTACTACCAGCGCGTGTTGATCTTCTTATGGATCTGAGACGTGGTCCTTTACTGGTGGTCGTATGAGGAAGCTCAAGGTCGCTCAGCGAGCTATGGAAAGGTCTATCCTTGGGATTTCTCGGCGTGAAAAACTTAGAAATGAGGATATTGGCAGTAGAACCAGAGTGGATGACAGAGCTCAAGGGATTAGTAAGCTGAAGTGGCAATATTACCTCGCAGAATCGACAACCGATGGGTTCTCGAGTGGCACCATCTTATCAGTAGGCGAAGTGTGGGGTGGCTATCCGCTATATGGAGTGACGACCTGGTAAGATATGCAGGAAGTCAATAGATGCAGGTGGCTCAAGACCGTGCTTTGTGGCATTCCTTGTGGTAGGCCTATGTTCACCAGTGGACTTCTTAAGGGCTGTAATGATGAGTCTGATCAGATACTTCATTTTTTTAGTAGGTACCTGTTACGAATAGGACAAACTTTTTAATTTAGTGTATAATTATTAATAAACAGGATTATTGAAACACATGTTCAGAAAAGGTTCAGAATAAGTATAATATAGTCAAATGGTGAATAAAAATTAATTAAAGGAAATCTCAAACATTCTTTCCTTTTTATCTTTTAAATTCAAAATGCGTGGTAATGCATTAGTTTAACTGATTTTACTGCGCACTCATATTCGTAAGGGTAGGCAAAAACGTTTAGGCAAAAATTTCAAATTCTAGTAGGAGCCTTATTTATTCGTAGTTTCAAAAACTTCAATATCGGTATATAATTATTTATATATTTGACTTTAAGTTTAAAATTTGGCTACTCTTTGAGAAATAACCCTGTATAGAGTATAAAGTTTTTTATTTGCCTAATAATTTATGATGAAAGTTTATGACATCGGCGATAAAGGAGCTTTATACAGAAGTCATTAAAATTCTTTTAACCCCTACTACCCGATGGTAAAATTTTTATGTTGTAAAGTCCCTATTACTCTAATAATTAGTATCAGAGGATAACTCTTAATATTTTTAAGTTTCACGACTTTGTAATCGTAACAGTGTATTTATCAATATAACCCATTAGTGGGAACTTCTCTGATTTATTTTCGGGCCCATTATACTTAAACGGAATTTTATATTAGCATTAGGATAGCATTAAAAATATGTTATAGTCAAATAACGTCAACGTGAATTTTGACTACCTTTGAAAATAGTAATTAAATGGCCGATGTCTACCTACTGCTTCGTCGGGGCTCTCTTGTATTGCCGATAATTGTTTGACAGTTTTATTAAGGTGTATCCCTGATCAAAATGTTGCGAAAGTGCGTTTTTCAGACTCTATTATCTCATTAGTTATGAAAAATAAACTACATCTAAAAGTACATTATTAATGTTCGATGTCTTATCATCACATTCCACGTATTTTTTTCCATAATTTATTTTTATGTGCTATAAATACATTTAAAATCAACTTTTAAAAAATGACTAAAATTCTTGATTACATGCATCTGTTGCTAAACGCAACGCTCTAATCATTTGAGGATAACACTAATGGATAGATAATTTAAATCTATATTCTCCACGTTTTATTTAAATTTTTAAGTTCGTTTTTCTCTTTTAAATTGAAATAATTCCGAAAATTGTGTGAATTCTATGATAAAGGGGCGTGCGCAGAGTGCGGGCGGCATTCCGCTGTATGCGTTCGTACGAGGTGGCTGTGTCGCCGTCGTCGACGTTCCGTATTTCGCCGCAAACATATTATTTGAGTACCTACCAACCTATGCGCTTACGTCACGGTAATATTATTTATACAGTATTGTAACTCGGCCGTATCTTTGAAATAAATCCTACAGCCGTGCGGTACGTAAACATGCGATAGGGCTGCCTGCCTCCAGCATTTTTACATTTGCCCATTGATTTATGTGTTGTATAACTCAATGCAGCTATTTGTGTTTCATATATGTGAAATAACTCAATATAGGTACTTTGTGAATTGAATAGGAAGTGTTCAATAAAAATGCGTGTCGTTTTTTGATTGGTAGATTTAATTAAAAACCATGTTTATGTTTGAATGACAAATCGGTCTTATAAATTTGCGGCCGAAAAATATGTTGCGCCTCGGCTGAGACGTACGAAATACTTTACTATTAAAATTTTAAGTATAAAAAATCCGCATTATAATATAAAGCTTAATTAAAAATTGTTTTGGAAAACATGGACAAGTTGGAGTAAAGGAATATCTTTTACTTGGTTATAGATTTATATGTTTGTATTACAATTTATATGTTTGATTTTAAATGAAGTTTAGATTTATTATTTTTTTATTTCTATTATATTTTCTGAAGGGGTCCTAGGAAAGGCTCAGGTCCGGCTTTTTTTTTTCAAGTTCCCTTCTTTTGTGAGAAAATCTATTATTTCAAACCCTTTTTTTAATAATTTTTAAAAATACCAAAATATTAATAAAACTAATTGCACTCATGATTTTTATTCAAATAATCAGTTCAGTTTTTTCTATTCTATTTATTATTTCAATAAGATCAAAAAATATTATTTAAGTTTCATCAGTATGTAATTTTCATACTGATGAAACTTAAAATTATTTCTAAAAATTAAATAAAATAGTCATTTTTATTAATTAGATAATATGTGAGAATACATAATTCTTATATAATGCAACTAATATACCGAATAAAGAAAATTAAAATACACATATCATTGTCTACCGTGTCTATTTCCATAAAATAGTTCATTGACATTGATAAATTAATACTACGTTCGTACCAGTAGGTGGCGTCTTGCAGATTTCTACGCGATATATTGTAGCGAGAGCGTCGGCAGACCAAACGCTCAATGTCGCTCGCTAGAGGTATGACCTTAACATCTTTCATTCCGTCTATTCGGTACATGTAGTCGATTTTATACTTCCCGATGAGTTCGATATACTTTAGACTTTTTCAACTGGATGACAATGCAATAATAATTCACTTTTATGTCTGAATATAAAATTGAAGAAAAATCTCGTTTTGTTTGTAACTGACTGGTTTTAATATCAGTACAAATAGGACATTAAGCAAAAGAAAAAAAAAGTAAAATTACTTTCCCGCTATTTTTCAATTGTTTTTCTGTCCGCCAAAATATGTGAATCTAACGAAGAAATTTAATACATTCTGAAGTTTTATTACAAAGAAGGGAAAAATGCGGCTCAAGTCGCGAAAAAAAATTTTGACGTTTATCGACCTAATGCAGTGTCAGTAAGCACAAATTTAGAGAGAAGAGAATTTTAGAGTAGCACAAAATTAGTTCAAGCGTTTTCAGTGCGGGAAATTTGATATCAAAGATGCAGCTCGCTCTGGTCGCCTCATCAAATGGATGCCATTTTTTAAAAGTGGATCCAGATCGGCATATTAGTAGTTACGACATAGCCGAGGAATTGATGATTGACCACAAAACAGTTATGACTCATTTAAAAAAGTCTGGCATTACAAAAAAGCACGATATTTGGGTACCACACAATGATATTATAAGTAAAACTTACAATATCATTGGTACCACACGAGCTCACTGAAAGAAACCTAATGAATCGTGTACTCATTTGCGATTCTCTATTGAGACGTAATAAAACCATTTTTGAAATAATTGATCACTGTTGATTAAAAGTCGATGACCTACGATAAGAAAGATCTAATAGATCAAAGGGTAGTCAAGCTCCATAGACTGTAGATAACCCGAATTGACACGCAATAAGGTGATGCTGTGTGACTGGAAGGGCTTCGTTTATTATGAGCTTTTACGGCTGTGCAAAACCATCGATTCGGATCTCTATTGTCAACAACTAATGAGACTCAAGCAAGAAATTGAGAAAAAACGGCCGGAATTGATCAACAAAAAGGAGTGGTCTTTTATCATGATAACGCCAGACCACTCACATCTTTGGCCACTTAGCAAAAATTGAGAGAGTCCTGACCTTTTACCCTCAGATTTTAATCTGTTTCGGTCTCTTCAGAATTCTTTGGGGGTAGTGTTAGGTTATCATCAAGAGAGTTAGGTTATCGTCAAAACTACTTGTCGCATTTGGTTAAAATTAAATTTTTTTATTTGGTAAAAACAAATACAGACACACAGATGGCAACAAGTTATCGAACAAAATGGCGCAGATATATTACAATTAATTGTAATTAAACTTGAAAAAAAAAATGTTTTGAATTTTTTTTTAACCTTTTATATTATTTAAATAAATTGCAGGTGCAAACGAATACCTTATGTAAGTTTTACATACTTATGTACTAGCTACGAACGCGACGTCAGTAATAACGATGATATAATCACAAACATCGTCTTAGGTTATATGTGTATAGGATATAAAATTATTTAAAGTAGATTTTTATATCCTATAGTTAAAGTTACGTATAATATGTATAATATCTTATCTGGTCTACATTAGATAAAATTATATCATCAATTTTAACAAAATGGAATTTAACATCAACCGCTGTTCAGAATTCCGTTAAAAAACATCCATACATGTCTCAAACAACCGAGTCCGAGACGTATCGGTCAAACAACTTCATTACCCTTGTCACGTCTTTTTCGGTCGGCTTACTTAAAATTCCCGCGGTGGTGCAGTATTTTAAACGAATTCAGTATTAGTCCCACAGGCAGAGTGTACATCGGACAGTTTGTTATGCGTTACTTGAATAGGCAATAGATTTTTGAACGGTCTACGCTATCAAATAGATCCAATCAGACCTTTCCGTCGTATATTCCCAAGCGACTGCGGCGCTCTTAAGTAGGGTTCGGAAGTCATGCCAAGGTCTCATTGAAATTATACTCGGCGCTATGTTAAAATAACTTATTCGATTTATTACATAAAGACAGTTTGAAATAAAATTTACACGTAAACGCGAACCGCTTCGCATTTTGATAAGATTACAGGCGAATTTGAATTTAGATGTTTAGTGGATTATCTATGACTAAGCGTTTAAAATAGCTTATATTTATTTTGTTTTCTAACTTTGTTTTACACAGTTACGGAAAGTGTTCCGATGAACATTTTATTTTAATGTAATTGAATTCGAGACAAATGTAATAATTTTGAGATAGATTTGTAGAATTTAACTTATACTTACTGGTATATATAATATGTAATAATAGCTGTAATCAGCCAAGTGTTGCTATAGCACATTTTTTTTTCAGAAAGCATAACGCAACACAATAACTTTAACTTCGCAGTGGTATAAAAAGTTTCTTGCAAATAACGGTCTTCACTCGATACTCCAACTGCGGTTTTAAGCTGGCTTTCCACTATGGGATATACTATATATTATATCCCGAAATATAAATTATATCTCGCGATTGCCCTTCTCACTGTGAGATATATCTTTTAACCAGTGTGCGTTCGTCATTGGACGATCTGAGGACGTAGCGGAGGCGCGGAAGGGTGTGCGGGGTACAGGAGGTGAAGTATAATATGAAAATATCGCTCGGTCGATCGAAAAATATTTATAGTTTGGGATGTAATATATATTATATCTCAGTGGAAACGGTTCCATTTAAAAGTACGGTGAGCGATATTAATTTATATCTGAAATGAAAAGTGGGCCTTAAGTTTGTAATAACAAATATAAATATTTTTTGTGTGCTGGAACTACCCATTAAAGATTTTCGGATTTAAATTTAAAATAGCAGCCTAAACCCTAAATAGTACGTATTTGAGGTTAAGGCTGTTGACGCACTCATGAGCCTCCTCATTAATGTACCTATATCGTATTTAATTTAAAATATCGCACTCCACCCTATCTTGCAAATAAACTTAACCACTCCTGTGACACGCAGGAATGTCAAACGAGGCAGTTTTAGTGATCTCTAAAAGTGCCAAGTTGTCGTATTCACCTATTTCGGGGTAGCTTTAGATACGCGGCCTCAAAATGCTACCAGGATTTGCCACCCCCACTGCGTAGTCTGTCATCATTATCGGTTTTTAGACAAAAAATGCTAAATACATGTTCTCAATTTACAAAAACACAAATAAATATTATAATAATTAACGAACGTCACATGTATGTTCTAGTAAATTTTAGTGGTATTTAGTAGTAGTAGTAGATTAGAAATGATTTCTTAAATTTACGCGAAGACTACTCATTGTATAAAACTATATTTGCAAATTTTATCACGTTTAAGGGGAAATATAATGTCAAATGGCTTAGCAAGATCCTTCGTTATGCCGAAAATATTGCAGCATTAATTTTGAAATAAATATATGGTAAAGTTGAGGATTAATGTTAGTGATTATGTTAGACGAAAACACGATTTCGTAAAATTTTCTCGATAGAAAAAAAATCCAAAGTTACCTCCAAAATAAACAATAAACCGCTGTTATTCATAAAATACTTTAAATAAGAAATCATGAAACTTTGCATATTAACTGAACTAACTATAAAGCAGTGCTTATGTTATTTACTTTTTTTAAAATACCATTATTTTCACTGTAAAAAGAAATTACCTAAACTATCGGCGTCTTGAGCTTGATTCCCGTCGTTCCGTTCCGTTAGTATCGGGTAAATGTGTTCTGTGGTTAGTATCGCTTAAGCTTTTAAAGGGAGAAGTTGTGTCGCTTACGATCAGAATATACATTACGCAACAGTACGACGTAAAATTAAAATGGGAAATAACCGTGATAAAAATAAGAAGCGGCTGGCTTGGCGTTAAGAAACAGGCATAAATATGATAAACCTAATGAAATAAGTGTCTAACGACCTTTCTACTTACAGTATTAGTGATTACAAATATTTCGGTACATAGCATACGACGCGCGGGGAAGTGGGGGCGAAATTAGAATTTGAGCTGACTTACTCTCACCTCTTAATCACCTATTTTAACTTTTTTTTAATTCCCGACGTTTCGGGTGCTTTACAGCACCCATGGTGAGGAAACCCTTCCCCCCTCCTCTCCTCCCCCATCCCCCGTGAAAATCCGTAGTAGTTTTATTCAATGAGTAGTAGTAGTAGTAGTAGTTTTAAAATTATTACATTGTTGGTAATAACAATTTGCGATGTAATTATTATAAAATCAGTAATATCATATAGATATTCATAATATAGATGGTACATCGCTTTTCTTCTTTTTATTCATAATAATACGTTTATGCCTGGCATCTGCAATAGTTGTAGTGGTAGTAATTATTGTACTTGTTGTTGCATATTCGTCCGTACGTCACTCACTAGAGGGCGCACCGAAAACCAGCTTTATGAATAACACCACAAATTTTTTTTTTTTTTGCGCTCGAAGCAATTATGGGCAACCCTCCGGAAAGCGGGGGAGGGAGGTTGAGAATGCTCATAGCATACCACGCAGCCGGCTGCGTGGTTATGTGGAGACTTTTACCCACTAAACTCAACCTTTTAGGAATTGGCTTAACGATCTGACTAGAGATCTCTAAGCCGTATACGAACGCGACCCTCCTTGGCAGAAAGGAGGGCGCAAGTTTATGCTGTTAGTTTATACAAAATTATGCTGAGTGTAGTCCTTTTATACCAAACCCGCACACATAATAAAGCTTTGACTGAATTGCTTAGGTACATTTTATTTAGGATTTAGTTTCGTTTTAGTCCGTAGTTTGAAGTTGTTTAGTGCATAATATCTTTTTTAACATGTGTGTTGGTGTTTGTTGTAATAAATAATTATTCTTTCTTTCTTTCTAATGTGAAAGTCATACAATGTATTGTATATACCTATACTTTTAATTCAGATTTCTTGGTTATTGCAACGAATTATTGGTATTTTTATTGCAAAAATATCTACTAACCAACTTACTTCTCTAATATCTAATGTTTTAAAAATTGTATTATGTTTACGTTATTTATTCGCTCTTATATTCTATATTAAAATCGTTGACCTATAGCTGATTTAAACCTTACTGATAAATCTACTACGGATTTTTATTTTTACTTTCTTTTGTGTTTTTTTGTAACTTTAACGTTTAATTTCTACTGCCTGTTTGTGTAAATGTGTGCATGTAGATTGTATATTTAATAGATCTATATTTCAATATTGACATGCAAAGACCGTAAAAAGCAAACACATCCCCTTATCTAGTTTCGATGATCAGTTTGGAATACCACGGCATGGTTTATCTAAGATCGGTAGCTGCAGTGCGTTGAATGGTTGCTAGCAATTAAAAAACGTCCATATGCTGTATGTTGAAGGTATAGGATCTAAATTCGTTTGCTTTTCTTAAACCTTAAACATTTGTCGTAGGCAGTCACACTCACAAGACTTTGGGGTCATTTCGGCGGTGAGTACTTTTAAGTTTCAAGATAGCTAAGGAATATATAATTTATTTAACTTAAAGGTTCAGGAGATTTGACAGACGAGGCCCTGTCCCAGCTGGCTTTTTAAAGACCTTTAAGAATCTAGAATAATTATAAGAATTTAAACATGGGAATTCATAAAAGTTGGATATCTTCGGCAGTAAAATGATTTTTTTTTTCGATGGAACATAATTAAATATCAACGTAAATCGCAAAGTTGCTTCGTATACTTAATGTCAAACAACTTACTCGTAGCTTGATTAAATTGCGCTATGTAATAGAACAACTACACATACACGGTACATGTGACTTTGCTGTACTGTGCTTTCTAAATACTAATTAAGTATACTTAATAACTTGACTACTTAGTGCCTTTAAATCAGCCTTAAGATTCATACCCGTATACCCGACACCTTAACTAGAGACATAATCGGACGCAGTCTGTTACTTTGTTATTTAATTCAAAACATTAGTAAATTATTCACGATGCAAGGTGCATGCGGGCAAGACACCTGCACTTAAATGTTTATCACTTGAAACACAAACAGAATAAATTTTTATTAATACAACATAAAATCAACTTTAATTCCCAAGGGTTAAGGATTGTTATATGTGGATAATGTGCAACGTTTTGGCAGTGTTCCAAATTCATCTTTCGATTAATCGTACATAGTAAATTGAGTGCCGCGTATTCAATATTAAATAGTTAAATAATAACGACGATAAAAACGAACGCTGTACGGAGTGCTATCATGTACCGAATAAATAGAAATTATTTTAATGAAACGTAACATTTTATTTGTGTAATGATTTAAATTTTTTTTAACTATGTCTCCTTCGATATACTCAGTCTCGTCTGTATTATCATTCATTTATTCATTCGCTGCAAGCTATCAAAATTCCACTGCTAAACGTAGGTCTCTCGCATAGCAGAAAAATAAGCGTATTTGCCACAGTTGCCACGATTAGCAACTCGCTTGGTCGGCAACCGTATTTTTTAAAGTATTGTTCAACGGCTATTTATAGAAAGCGCTCATTATATAAAATGTGAAAATTGTAACAAACACTAAAGAATCACCATATTCTTAGAAAATATACTCGGTTCGTTTTGTACTGTTGACGTACATCTATATGTATTCGTACTATCCAAAATTCCTATCGCAAGGAATCAAAGAAATGAATTGTGTGGCGTATCACTCACTCTCGACAAAGAACCGAGAATGGCATCGGGTGCGTTTGACGTTGTCAGTACACTGTTCCTATTGTGTTCAGCGATTCTCATGCGCGAACCATCAGCCGAGTTCTCAAAACTTATTCTTTTGTGTGAACATTGGAGGAATTTTAATGCTTCCGTTTGAACTTGGAATAAAATTGCACAATGGAAACGCTGTTACGTAATTGTGAGCTTATTTCGTAGACCACGGTATTTATTTTACTTCTTTCCTATGTTAAAATAATGTCGTAGCTGTCAGGTAATCTATTAATGCCAGTAATCTACCGGTTTATTGTATTTTGAAAAGATTAGGGTGATCTAATATAAGATTAAATGGTTTTATATTTATAAAGATTCGTAATATTTTTAATATTCCTATTGAAGAATGGAATGGATGAGCCGACCCTCTGACCTCTGCGGTACCTGTAGTTGCAGTACGAATGGGTCGATTCATCCGGAGGAGAACCCTTCTGTGCGAACGACACAAAATGCCAGCGTGAAATATATAGAGGATGACCACAGGGATGAAAACTTCTGCATTTTAATTCTTAGTCAGCCTATAGCATCTATCTATCAAATGGTGAACTATGTGCTCGTTTGTCGCAACGTGTTTTTTATGTAGTTTAATACCTAAATTATTATTTTATAGCCTTTTGATTATGTTTTTTAATATTTTAATTGAAATGTCATACCTTGGTTAGTCGAACGTCCAAAGGTGTATAAATAAAAAAAAATATAGGATTTCTAACGCCAAGAATGGGTATAGTGATGTCTGTGCCAAGGAAACAGTAGCAAAACCCCTTGCTTTAAATTTACATGCGTCGAATATACGAGCTGTAGATAATTCTGGAAAAGGTATTTTACAAACAATTTAGTTCCAAGCGAATGTCGGCAGCGTGAAAATCACAATTATTTCAATATATATTACTCGAAATTATTTACGTAAAAAGATAAATTATATTCACACAAAAACTTTCATTATAATTTTATGATAAAACCCTATACTAAAACACTAATAAAACACTAGAAAAATCTAAAAATCAACACAATAACATTCCCGCGAAAATGGCGTACGAAATGAACGTAGATTATAAATAAATATTCATAGGATAACAGTTTTTTTATTGCACTAGAGGATAGAGTATTTCATGTTGATTATATAATGCCAAACGTCTTCATAGAAAAGTAGTCTCTATATATAAGTTTTTATGGGTTATAGTGCTGTGGGTGGATGCGACCTCATGAGACCGCTAAGGGGTTGAGAGGTTAAGTCGATAAGTGCAGGTAACTTTTTACAATAAGTACATTTTGTATAGAACGTAAAAAAAAAATACAACAAGTTATAATACAAATAACTAATTATAAAAACTCATAATCTATGTAAGTCTTAAAAAAAGGTATTATATTTCTAACAGTTTGACGTGAGAACGCGCTTTTGTCTTTTCCACGGTTTTTTGTAGCTTAGCGCTCAGACCCCAATCGGATCTCTGCTGCAATGTAATACTGGTTATTTATTTTGAAGTAGATTTTTGTTTGTGCCTGAAATTGGCAAATTGTAAATAAGCTCATTTGTCTAATAATTTTTAAGACTTCCATGAAAAAGAATTGACCGAAGAATGGTTAAAATCCAAAAAGAAAACTTCAGTACACAGTAACTATATTAGCAGTAACAGTTATACGTATGAGTATCTTTGTTTTTTGTTTTAGTAAAATAACAGCCATTGCCACATATCTCTTTGCAGAACACAGTTTAAGAGCAGCACCTGCATATGCTATCAGTTTGTTGTCCGTTGTCCATTTAATAATTTCCATACTGACCAGAAAGTCTCATTGTTACAGAGTTAAGGAATGATATTTTTTTTTAGTAAATAAGTGTAAAATATCCAATTCTGTTTCTATTAGTATTATTAATTTCAGAAGATATTTTATAATTGTACAAGATAAATAGAGATGTGTACACGATGAGATCGTTTTCGCTCAGCCGTGCGTAAGGTATAGTGCACTTGTTAACTTTGTATGTAATGAATAGAATCACGTTAACTACGAAGCAAAAAATGATTATTGCATAATATATATAGGCAGGCAGACGTTGTTCTGGCCTTTTCGACGACCTTTGTCATGTCCTAAGAAAAAACCTTAAATTCCCAAAAAAAATACTGTGGGTCACTCATGGGCAAAAAAACTTTCCTATCTCTCAAGTTAGACCAAACTGCATACGGTGTGCAAATTTGATTAAAATCGGTCAAGTAGTTTAGGAGTCCATCGCGGACAAACAACGTGACACGTAACCCGAGATACTATTATCAAGCTGTGTAGTAAATAATAATCCTTCGTACAAAAATTATTGCAAAGTATTTGAACTGAACTTATATCTCTGTTAAAAACCAGATAGCTTAAGAAAATTTACGAGATTCACACGGATCAAGGCGGCCCCAGCACAACAATAAAACATTCGCGAAGGAACAGGCTTTAGCAAGGATTGGCTCGCCGATTTGAGCTACGGCAAAATGCCGTCAACGTTCCCACGCCTCTATATAAACCTCTTTATATCGCATCCTGAGCTTAATTGTTGAGATTTCAACTTAACAAACGTGTTCCCGGCGACTGCGCATAATTTTTGGTCGTTTCCGTCGCGTATAACTAGAATATCGAGCGAAGCAATCCGTCTAAACATGTAAATAGCTAAATTAATTTACAGTTTATTATGACATCAATTATAGCACTTCTTTTACGTTAATGATCACGGAACCATATAAAAATTGCATTAATTAACATTGCATGTGAGATGATGGTACTATGTTTTTTATAAAAGGACCGGAAAACATATACCATGTACTTATTGTACTATAAATATGTTAATAAATTTTCTCATTAGTGCGTGCTTATAGGCAGTCTATCTAATTATTTCTATTATAATGTATCACTATATTATACACAATATATAATACGCAATACATTATAATAAATTCCTTTCAACTTTGCTACTCACTTCTCAATTTATTGGTATATGAAAACAGTAATAAATATTCACTTGCCCCCTACTATTATTTAGAAAGAATATTTTCCTTTATAGTATCTTCAGCAGTAAATTTACTCGCAAAATTTAATAAAAGCTGCGACCTAGATACGAAAGTTTTCCGGTATCATTGTTTCTGTTTCTGTTTGTCTTGGAATAAAGCTGTGTAGTATACAATGTAGTATAATATTACATTTAGTATTTATTGTTGCTACTATTCAGTATTGTGTACCTATGTGGTGAAATGGTGGTTCAAATCCGCCGTTCGACTACTGGCGTGAACCACTCGTAACACAAGCAATTTAAGCTTACCACGAGTGGTTAAGGGGAATATTAGTAATGTTTATAAGCATTGTTAATATTTTTTTAAAACTTTATTTTTTAATTTTTTTTAATGGTGTGAGTGTGAAACTAGAATTTTCCTTCTGTATCATATCAGTTGACATACATAAATTACACAAGGGCAAACATCCAGACCCGGAACATTAATTTGTCGGCCACATACCTAAATCCTTGTTCCGTGCGAAATTCAAACACTATAAATAGAAGGATTACAACTAAGCGTATGCTACCGCAGATACCTACTGCAGCAGTGCTAATTTTTATCGAAGTCTGGATATTTTTATAGTTTTATGACATATAGCTCGAAGAACCGATGGGAAACAATTTTATCGAATGGCAGCGTCGTGCCGGTAAGTGAAGTGTTAGGGCGCCCCGTCACTACATCGCATGATGAACTGGGTAAGAGGTGCATGAAGTCAATAGATGCAAGTACCTCAGGCTCCTTTTGTTGCATTTCTTTTGGGAGGCCTTCGTTCGGAAGTGAACTTGTGGAAGGCTATAATGGTCGCCACACAAGGTCAGTTCAAATGATCATTCCAACTGATCAGTTCAAACTAAAATTGTAAATATTTTTTTCGATATATAGATTAATATACTTATATATAAAACTCCAATATTGATATATTTATAATTACCGACATATCGAAAATTTAATATTTAAAAAAATATCAACAGTTTTAGTTTGAACTGATCAGTTGGAATGATCAGTTGAACTGACCGTGTGTGGCGTCCATAATAATAATAGGGATGATGGTAATTCGTATATTAAAACAAATCATAATAATAAATCTTTCATATTTGTTATTATTTCTGTAAAGTAACCTTTGATGACCTTTTTTTAAAGCAAAAACGTATATTGATATTAATTGTAAGTATATATTTATATAACATAATATATAGAATATTTACGAAATTAAAAAAATGTGATTTTGAAATTTTACTCCATTTTCCTCCAATCCCCGCAGATCGCTCGTTGCGTTTCCTTGCTAAATCCATGAAAAATTACGAAAATACGCATTATTTCAATTCAAATTAAATTCACTTTAAATAATAAGTGATTTAAACATTTCATGCGACTTTTACTAGGAGGTTCATCAAAGCAAACATAGAAGAAAATGACGAATTTCGTTGATGAATCTTAATAGATTGAATGCCGAAAATTTGTGATAGGAATTTTTTTATGTAAGATTGGGTGACAAACGAGCACACAGTCCATCTGATGATAAGTGGTTGCTGTGGCCCATAGACATCTATCCTCGATTACAAATCAAAATGCAGATGTTGTATGAATAAGATGAAGAGCGGGTTCTCTACATTCACCATACGAAACAGCAGCATTAAGCTACTATTTCACGCTGGTATTCTGTGAGAGCGTGGTCCTTCCACGGTTGAGCCGACCCATTCGTGCTACAACTATACTACTAATATAACTGCAGCATGGCTCTACCATGTATGAAAAAAATTAGCACAATTTCTACAAAATTAATTGGGTCCAGCGCTATATGAATTATTGTCCATCATGTTACTTGTGAAGACACCTATGCATTGCTTCCTTACTTCTTAATCTTCGAGTAGTGTTTTTCATTTTTGCAAATGTTAAATGTGACTATAAAGCTTTTTATTTTTATTTTACTTCTATCGCATTTACCACTGGGAGGGCACATCGGAATTGTTTAGATTAATTTCAATTGCGAAATTCTGTCATCGCGATTTATACAACTTGCGATAACATCCAAACCGTCTGGATACATGGCGGTTCACCACCACTAGATTTAATGGAAGTTTTCTTCCTTGCATTCCACAAAGGATTCGCCTTGTGGAATCAGCTACCACCAGAGATTTTCCGGATCGATACTAGATATGAACCTTCAAGAAGAGACTCTTCTCCTTTTAAAAGGCCCGCAACGCACCTGCAATTCCTCTGGTTTCTTGGGCGGCGATAGTCACTTATAATCAGATGAGCCGTGTGTTGTCCCCTTTCATTTAAAAATAATAACTGTAATACTTTTGTAGGTTAAAAGAGTTTCTTTGAGCTTTAAGCTTAAAAATAGCATAATTGTTATTCTTAAAACATAAAGCTTCAACCGTCGTCGTCTTTCTTTGTTCTGGCATTGGGTAAAATGTAACCACATGTACCATTACGAAATGCCAGGTGCGAAAACATACGGCGCGGCACGTGCGCTCGTAAGCGACATCTGTCGTTGAAAAAAAAAAGGAAATAATAGTTGTATTATTATTATCTTTGCCGCGCACTTCATAACAGCTGCCGTTTTATTTCGAAATGCTATCATCTGCTGGTTTTGCAACGGTACATTTGCCGCTGTCTTCTTTAATACTTCTCTAGGAAAGTCGATAATATGACTGAAATAGAGGCGTATTTTTTTTTTTTTTTTTTTTTGCGCCCGAAGCAATTAAAGGGCTACCCTGTACGTAGGGAGGCGGAAAATGCATTACGCATACCACGATAGCCGGTCTATCGTGGTTATGGGGGACTCACTGTCCTACCGGGGACCCTAAGTGATACCCCCTAAAAACCGCCTTTGGGGACAGGCAACCGGCTGATTAAGCTCTATTGTGGCTTATCATGAGCGACCCTCTTTTGGGAAAAGAGGGCGCGGGGAAAAAGAGGGCGCAGGATAAATAGAGGCGTATTTGGCTTGTCCATATATAGAGAACAAGTTATCAAATCGCTTCCGATGAATAATCTTTATACGTTCACCCGTATAGGGTGGTGTGGGTTGTGAAGGGTTTATCCCGACACAGGATTTACGCGATTGTGGTTCAGCACACGTGTTGGTGACTCTTGAAAAAATTGTTCAACTCTATAAACTTTAAATCAGCGTTCAGCGCTTCGATCAACAATCGAAGGTTCGGCGAATTTAGGTTAAAAATATTGCATGGTTTGTAAGGCCATGCACCTTCAAGAAGTAGAGTTGTAGTTAGTTGATGAGCACGTCAAAAGGAAAAGTTCGCCAAAGTTTGAAGGTTGATGAAGGAAGTAAGGAAAGACTTGATGATCGCACAATTAGACACTTGACTAAATCACATAACTATAATGGTAATTTTTTTTAAATTACATATATTAATAATTTTCGTATTATATATTGCTTCAACGGTAAAAACAATCAATTTTTATGCTAGTTCAAATAGGTATCTAGTATTATTAGTTTTATCTTGCAAATGGTTTTATATTAAATAGGAAACATTTGACTCCTAACCACATAGGCCAAAGAACTCATCAATTATAATGATCTCACGCGAACAAAACTAGCTTTTTTTATTTTATTTTTTACGTTTCACGCGAATTTACTGTCTAATTTTTGGACTTTAATAGTTTAAAGGCTAATTAGTTGTTTTTATTACGTAATCATAAAAACCATCAAGATGTTAATAAGCCTGTGTGTGAATGATGCGAATTTGCTTTTTTTTGGATAAAATTGAAGTGATAAACGATTTTACAGTCAATCTGATGTTAAGTACCTTTACCTTGGACTCCTGAAACTAATACAGAAACTAAGAGAAAACTCATTAAAGAAAGCTACAGATACTTTGTAACCTCTGAGGACTAAGATGGAATGTCTCACAACAATTTTTTTTGCAAGTGCTGTTTGGCGGCAGAAATAGTTACGAGGCTAGTAGGACTACCAGTAGAACTAACGGCGGAGACAGGCGGAAAAGCAGTCCTACCAACTATTGGAATAAAATGTATTTAATTTAAATTATTTTAAACATCCTTTAGGAGTTTATTGATTGTTAGAATACATTTTTTCGATAGATATAATTTATCATTCTAACTCTTTGAGGCTTTCTTTTACCTATTACGTGTTATGTTTCTATTAATGCCATAGATTTAGCATTAACTTACGTTAGAATAGATTGGAAATGCAAAAGAGAATGATCATAGTTTACGCGTACGTTAGAGCGAGAAAGATAGGCTAGACCATTCACGTACATGCTATCGGCCTGTATCGGCCTGGCGTCATTCGTGACGTGAAAAAAAAACAAATCCCGCTTGTATAAATACAATTTTATTACAATTTACACAATATATTTTATTTCGTTACATACATTTTTTATCTATCTATCTGCTTATGTGTGATATAATACACATATTTTTTGACACAAAATGTTCCAGCTAAGTTGCACCGATCATTTGTTTTGAAAAATGCTCATTTGCAAAATCTCAATCTACTTTTCACATACACATGCACATTACACGCACACTGGTGCATTTTGATTTTGGTCTCGCCCTAATCACTCCATTGCCAAGCTATACTACACTACACTTAATTAATACTAACAATTACTACTACTACTTAACTTACTAACTTTTCATTAATGTAGGATAAAAAGCGAACTAATTTAGATACATAAACATAATATCTGGTCATAATTATTATAATTATGCAAGACGCGACGTTTCTTTCTTGGATTCAATACAAAAAATATTTGCATGATTTCTAAGAAGTTCAACTGTAGACCTTCAATTTCAATGAACTCTTTTTCCATAAATCAAATTCCTTCCGCGTTTATGCTAGAACCTTTACATTTCTTATCAGGATTTCTATTTTTATTCGCAGGACTGTCACGGACCGGACTTCGAAGACCGTGCGGTTGCGGATGATGTGCAAAACTACGAGCTGATATCGGGCTATCAGAACGACACGCACACTACCGTGGAATTCAGACGTCAGTTAGACACGTGCGATCGACAGGACTTCGTTATTGGCGTGAGTTGTATTTTTTTTTAAATTTCTGCAAATTTCAATTTGCTAGCATATTTATTATTTCTCAGATTTTTCGGAACGACGCTTCGGAAAAGATTTGATACATAGATTTTAAAGAAGAGATTTCATTTTTAATTAAAAAATACGTATAGTAATAAGGTATCTGATAAATATAATTTATTTTGAACATTATAACATTTTCATTTTATATCAAAAAACCTAATATCTCGAAATGAAATGAATGATTTTTTACTCAATATAGATTATTGCATAATACTTATTGAAAGTAATTTTGTTTTATTTAGCACTGGTTCGAAAAAAACCTCTGTCCTTGAAAGAACCAGCAAGAAACCCATCGGGACGTTTTTTTAAACATATTTCACTTTACAATAATTTATTTTGTACAATTTTTGAATGAATTTTTTCACAGAACCAGCATGGTGGTGGCGATCATCACACTCCCAGGGGTTATTTTCATTTATGTATTCTTTGATATTATAATAACCCTTTTTGTACAATTTTTCTTTAATAAATCATTTAAACAAATTTTGTACATTTACTGTGATTTTGTTGCAAAAGCGTATATTTTTGCCCCATAAATGAATAACTAACAGAATGAATGACCTGAATTCTGTGGGCCATAGACATCTCCATCTATCCTCGATTAAGAATCATTTTGATTTTTAATCGAGGATTGATGGAGATTTTTGCAGATGCGTTGTCGCCCCCGAGGACTAAGATGAAATACTTTTCTCTAATGACAAAGTTTGTACATTTTTTGGGATTTTGTTACAAAAGTGTATACATTGCCCAATGAATGAATTATTAATTCTGTGGAGTCTAGTAACTGGTAGGTATTACAAGCTTATGTTTGTTCCTAGTGTTTAAAGTATGAACATCTTTATACTTAAAAAAGCTATTAATAATGTACATACATTACATTTTCATAAATAAAAATGCAGTCCACCTGATGGTAACTGAATTCTGTGGCCCATAGACATCTCCATCTGTGCTCGATTAAGAAACAAAATGCAGATGCGTTGTCGCCCCTGAGGACTAAGATAAAATGCTTCTCTAGACTCACCTGACGAAATACAGCAGCATTACGCTAGCATTCTGTAAGAGCGAGGTCCTTCCCCGGACGAGCCGACTTATTCGTATTTAGCTGCATCGTGACTCTACTACTCTATTGACCTTGTTCAGTTCTTTCAACTCATATTGCATAATACACCAATACGGTGATCTTGTACAATTAAAAATTCATAGTTTAATATTTCTTTACAGGAAGATACAACTCAAGTTTTATGGTCACTTGGCCCCAATGGTTCGGACGGGGAGCTGCCAAAACACGTTAAAAGTGGATCGAGACCTTTACGACTCCTTCAACCACTGTCGAAACCTGACGACGCGTCTCTGATGCAGTGGGACGTTAGACTTAATGGCGTAAGTTTTAAGGCTTATTTTGAATGTAAAGCACAGGAGGCGTGGTGCATGTCAATAAGTAATTAAAGAGGCTTTTAAAAATATTACTACTTGTGTGTTTTTAAAATCTCACTTTTCTGCAATTTTACTTTGTAAAAGTTTATATGTTTACTGTAGTATATTAATATCTTCCTTCCTATGATATTTGGGGAAGGCCCGTTTTCAGCAGTGGTTTTTTTTATAGGATGGAGTGATAAACGAGCACAAAGTGCATCTGATGGTAAGTGGTTGCTGTGGCCCATGGACATCTACATCTATCCGCGATTACGAATCAAAATGCAGATGCGTTGTCACCCATGAGGACCAAGATGGAATGCCTCGTTTCCAGTAAAAGGGTCGCCAGTTCTCTACAATCACCATACGAAACACAGCTTTAATCTGCTATTTTACGCTGGTATTCTGTGTGAGCGTGGTCCTTCCTCGGTCGAGCCGACCCATTCATGTTACAACTATACTACTAATATATCTGCAGCATGGCTCTACCAAGTATATAATTAAATTGTGAGCTTATTATGATTATGAAAATATGATACTTTATTGTTATTATCTCAAAATGTTAAAAACCCTAATTAAAACGTTACTATTTAGTGATGATCACATTTTCCAGTATAGAACAATTATTATAATTAATGTAAGTATCGATTGCGTGATTATCTGTATTACACACACACACACACACACACACGCACGCACGCACGCACGCACGCACGCACGCACGCACGCACGCACGCACGCACGCACGCACGCACGCACGCACGCACGCGCGCACGCACGCACGCACGCACGCACGCACGCACGCACGCACGCACGCACGCACGCACGCACGCACGCACGCACGCACGCACGCACGCACGCACGCACGCACGCACGCGCCACGCACGCACGCACGCACGCACGCACGCACGCACGCCGCACGCACGCACGCACGCACGCACGCACGCACGCACGCACGCACGCACCACGCACGCACGCACGCACGCACGCGCGCACGCACGCACGCACGCACGCACGCACGCACGCACGCACGCACGCACGCACGCACGCACGCACGCACGCACGCACGCACGCGCACGCACGCACGCACGCACGCACGCACGCACGCACGCACGCACGCACGCACGCACGCCCGCACGCACGCACGCACGCACGCACGCCCGCACGCACGCGCGCACGCACGCACGCACGCGCGCGCGCACACGCACGCCCGCACGCCGCGCACGCACGCACGCCCGCACGCCCGCACGCCCGCACGCCCGCACGCCCGCACGCCCGCACGCCCGCACGCCCGCACGCCCGCACGCCCGCACGCCCGCACGCCCGCACGCCCGCACGCCCGCACGCCCGCACGCCCGCACGCCCGCACGCCCGCACGCCCGCACGCCCGCACGCCCGCACGCCCGCACGCCCGCACGCCCGCACGCCCGCACGCGCACGCCCGCACGCCCGCACGCCCGCACGCCCGCACGCCCGCACGCCCGCACGCCCGCACGCCCGCACGCCCGCACGCCCGCACGCACACGCACGCACGCCCGCACGCCCGCACGCCCGCACGCCCGCACGCCCGCACGCCCGCACGCCCGCACGCCCGCACGCCCGCACGCCCGCACGCCCGCACGCCCGCACGCCCGCACGCCCGCACGCCCGCACGCCCGCACGCCCGCACGCCCGCACGCCCGCACGCCCGCACGCCCGCACGCCCGCACGCCCGCACGCCCGCACGCCCGCACGCCCGCACGCCCGCACGCCCGCGCCGCAGCCCGCACGCGCCGCACGCCCGCAC
>CAJQZP010001137.1:347500-447500 GCA_907164705.1 Parnassius apollo | reverse complement strand
TTCTGAATACGTTGTTGGTGTTGCGGTTGTTACCATTCCGCACTAGAAATACGTTATGCTGCTCTTTTACGTTGCTTTTGTATGAGGGTTACCCTTCCTAGAGGGAACCTACAGCCATAATTCATCTGTAGCTGAAGCGTTCCAGGGTGGCGTTACTACGTAATTATACTCATATTATTTAAAGATGTATGCCTAATTTGTTATGTATATTTTATTAATGTATTGTACACAATACTTATGGTAAATATTTAAAAAGGAGACTCCTTTTAATTATTGACTATAAGTAAAGTAAAAAGTAAAGTTACAGCCTATATACGTTCCACTGCTGGGTATAGGCCTCCTCTCATTTCTGAGAGGGTTTTAGGGCAAGGAAGTGTCCGCCGCGCTGCCCCAATGCGTGTTGGCGAACTTCACATGTCTTCGAAATATTTTTTTTATTTCTTATTCTTCAGACATGCAGGTTTCCTCACGATGTTTTCCTTCACCGCCGAGCACGTGGTAAATGAGCACTTAAAATTGTAATTAACAATTTCTTTGGTGCCGGCGGGGATCGAACCAAGGTTACTCGCGTTCTGTTATATTTACCATCTGAGCTACTACGGCGCAATAAATATTGACTATAAGTATTAGGAAACCAAAGTTTGTCCTAACAAAAACATGCACATAATATATTGCAGCTTACTTGTTGTTTTACTAAATACATTTACGTATTTTTTACATATTTCAATTTTATTTAAAGTTACCAATCTCATTAACAAGATTCAAGGGTAAAATGCCAATTAACTTTGCTAACTAAAAATTTAAGTTGCCAGAATAAAGAGCACGAGATAAAATTATTGTATATTTATTTCAGTTAAATATACCACACGTTATGGCGACGCTGTTTTGGTGTAAAATCTTCAAAGCACCCGATCTACCAAAGAAGCACCACATGGTCGGTTACGAACCTATTATAGACAGCCGGCCGATTAAGAACGGTAGGCCGGTCCTCGAGAAGAACAGCCTCTCGCCCGTACATCATATGGTGCTGTACGAATGTGCTGATGATCCGGACGATTACGCGTGGAACGAATGGGCGAAAGGTGACGGATTCTATGGACCCAACAGACCTCCAGAGTGGACAATTTGTGTGACACCCGTCGCGGCTTGGGCAATGGGATCTAAAGGTTTGTATTTTTATTGATAGTTAAAATTCACAATTTCTTAATACACTAAAATTGAGATCCTATTTACATTCTCGTAGTCCGATATGAATTGATTTCGTACTTTCTATTCATTTTACCCTTTAAATAATGTTTTGAAGTGGATTTTGATACTTAAATTGTATTAAGTGTCGAAACGTGTGCACTATTAGTAAAAACGCCGAAATAGGTGCTCCGATATTGATATAAACTTCAAGTTATAATGCACTTGGGTACCTTAAGAAATTGAGATACTATCGTCATCACGGATTTAGTTTCAGAACAGATGTCTGTAATCGACATCGACTGTCCGCTATTAACCCATTGGACAATCTTGTTAACCCAGCGGACGGTCAATGGGTACGAAATCTCCCAAAATTTGCCAATGTAAAGCTTTAGTATAAAAATTGTGTAAAAGCTTTTTTTTAACAAAATGTTACAAATACTTTCTAAATAAATGTATAAAGAATAACAGATTTATGAAAATACGGTGCGATTTTTGAATTAAATAGGCGCAACCGGTCCGAAACCGTGTTTAATAGTTAGCATATAAACTATTTTAAACAAGTGTGTCAATGTCAACCCTAGATACACACATATATAGCCTAGTTATACACAAGCAAACTATGCTTATGTATGATTTAAGTTTTTTTTATAGGATAGGATGACAAACGAGCACACAGTCCACCTGATGGTAAGTGGTTGCTGTGGCCCATAGACATCTACATCTATCCTCGATTACGAATCAAAATGCAGATGCGTTGTCATCCGTGAGGACTTAGATGAAATGCCTCGTTTCCAGTAAAAAGGGTCTCCGGTTCTCTATACTCACCATACGAAACACAGGAGCATTAAGCTACTATTTGACGCTGGTATTCTGTGAGAGCGTGGCCCTTCCCCGGTCGAGCCGACCCATTCGTGCTACAACTATACTACTAATATAACTGCAGCATGGCTCTACCACATAAGTATCAAACCAAACAACAAAAAAAAAATTAAAAACAATATATATTTATTTGTCATTCGTTTCCTCGTAAGTTTATCAATTTAATAACATATTAATAAGAAGCTTACCTCACACAATACTGAATTCTATGAATAAACTCCAACATCTAATTTTGCGTGTTTCCTATTGTATTTACAGGTGAATTCCTTCCCGAAAACGTCGGCATACCTATAGGTAAGAGAGGTGGCGCGACCTTCTACATGTTGGAAGTTCATTATGATAATCAAGCGCTGCACGAAGGTGGGTGTGAATGAGTTATTTAATATACATTTCATATTAACCGCACGCAATGTTAAGTTTTGCTGAGGTTTCAACTAAAGTTGAAACTTGATAGTAGAGTGATTTTATTTTTTTATAACATATTATATTATCATAATATATATTTAATGGTAAACGACTTGATCTATTCAGGTCTTAATCACAAAAAATATTAGTTTTTTGATGAGATTGTTTATAGCTAAGTCCGATGGGCGGCGCTGTACTCAAGTCTGGTGGTTTCGAAAGAGAATTATAATCCCAATATTTCGTCACATGGGTATAGACTGTAGACCACAGATCACATCATCATTGCAGCCTATCAAAGGGATTGTTTTTGACACAGTTGTCACGCTTTGTTGCTGGCGGGGATGTCAAGCGTGACAAATATGTCAAATATTGCGGCAACCACTGTTTTTTATTATTATTTTGAGTTGCTATTAGAAAAATGCTGCTGCTCGTCTCCTGTTTTAGTCTCTCTCTGTCGGCTTACGACAGTCACGGGATACTGAAGAAAAATCGCTTGACCTTTCGATAAATAGCGATATACCATCTCGTATTGTGCCAAACGATGTAAAATAACCATAGGCGATGGGAATCCTGCTAAGTGTAATAATTGTAATGGGAGAGGCTCGTGACTAGCTATCTTGTTAATTTTCATAATAACGGCAAACGAGCACACAGTCCACCTGATCGTTAGTGGATGTGTGGCGGCGCTGTCGTCGCGCCGGAAGCGAAACACACCGAAGCCTAAATCACGCTATCATAAACATAAACATCGCCGAACTATCATCACACTGAGTGATGGCCGCTCCCCGGGCAGAACACCTTGCCCGGCGGGAGATCTCCCCTTTTCCTTCCACGGCCACAGTGGTGACTAACCGACGTGATCTGAACACACAACCAACAACCTTCGGAAACTTCAAGTTTCATCGTCGTCATAGAATACCCCACCCATTCGCTCCCGAGCAGATATCGTCTGCAGTCTTCATATCCCGCAAGCCAGCTAGCTTCACAATGTTCATCGCAGCACTGGTATAATAATGCTTCCTGTTCCTTCAAGTTACACTCTGCGCTACAGTGTTCGGCACGGCTCTGAGTCTTACTGCTCGTCTCTGCTTCACGGCACTCGCAGATTACTTGTCTTCTTCTCGACTCACCGCAGACTACAAGGCAAACTCCTGGCACTTGCACATTCGTCGGTAACGAGGCTGCACTATCGACCTACGGTCTGAGCAGGGGGGTGATGTGGCGGTGCTGTCGTCGCGCCGCAAGCGAAACACACCGTAGCCTAAATCACGCTATCAAAATTCCGAATCATTAACAGTATATATAGAACATCTCCGAACTATCATCACATGAAGCGTTGGCCGCTCTCCGGGCAGAACACCTTGCCCGGCGGGAGATCTCCCCTTTTCCCTACCACGGCCACAGATGCTGTGGCTGTTAGATACCTACATCCGCTTTCGATTAAGAATCGTAACTAATGTCTCGTTAGCTCGTTATCGGTAAAAAGTGTCTCCGGTGCACTCACAATACGAAACAATCGTAATAAGCTGCTATTTAAAGCAGGCGTTCTGTGAGAACGTAGTCCTTTCCCCGTCTATCCGATCCATTCGTGCTACTACTGTAATATAGCTGTAGCATTACTATCACGTTAAAATTGGTTGATAATTTATTAATAATTTATTTATGAATCAGCCTAATCTATTTCTGGAGAGGTTATTCAAAAAATTGGTCTGTTAACTGACACATGAATTTTTTTTATTTCAGTTCTAGACAGCTCTGGAATAAGGATCCACTACACGCCTCAACTGCGAGCGCATGACGCAGCACTTCTGGGCGCCGGTATCGGGATATCAGCGCTGCACGTGATACCGCCCAAGCAGCGTCACTACCGGACCGTCGGTATATGCGGCTCCGAGTGCACCAACACGGTACGTGCGGTATATATGAATCGGTGAGGATCACTGATCAAAATTATAAATGATTTTTATGTTCTATGATTGAGAGTCGTAATATGAGAGTGAACGAAACGCTGCCGAAAGCCTAAATTTGTGCAATTACAGTAATAATGTCGGTATTTGAATTTACATCTGATATGGTTAAGTGAGAACGAGCGCCTTCGTTCTACCTATGCGCCAGTACACTTGATACTCAGACTAACGACGCGGAGCACTGTCAAAAGGTAAGAGACGTCTGCGGTCGTCAAACCGCATGTCTTGCGTTACACGATTCTTTCCTTAAACGGGACAGCCCTGGTCATGACCATAAGTGGACTTTCGACTTTTACTGACGTAGAAAAATAAATATTATTCAAAGAAGAGGGGTGAGGGACGGCATGTCTGGCTATAGCGGTTCTGAGCGGCAGCGATAATTAAAATTAATTTTTTGGTTCGTCCGAGATACCATTGAGTGACAGGCTAAGCGTACAAGCACTCTTACCTTGGCACTATGTAATAGAAGCTCAAGGTAACAGGCGAGCACACAGTCCACCTGATGGTAAGTGGATGCTACGGCCAATAGACATCTACATCTATCAGATGCGTCGTCAATGAGGACTAAGGTGGAAGTCATCGTTTCCAGTAAAAAGGGTCTCCAGTTCTCTACACTATACAATTAGAACCACAACAGCATTAAACTGTTATGTAACGCTGGTATTCTGTGAGAGTGTTGTTCTAACCCTATTCGTGACGACGACCCATTCGTGCTGTAGCAGCACCAGTAATATAGTAGCAGCACGCTCTACTGCAACTTAATCGACAATTCGTGGCATTTTAAAAAGTTTCTGTGTGTAGCGATTTCGAAACACTAATATGGCCATCTTCCACTAGATAGAGTGACGCTCTTGTAAACATGAAAGTTGAGAGATGTACCTGGCTCCGTGCTCTTACTATGTGGCAGTTACTGAACGAAGTTCTTTAGTGATGAATTTTTTTCAAGAGTTCAGTAGAAAAGGTAGAAAAAAGAAAGGCTACCTTTGTACATAATTTCATTTTCTTATTACAGATGATACCAGATGAAGGAATAACTATTGTGTCTGTGTTACTTCACGCTCATGGTACTGCCAAGAAGATTTCTTTGAAGCATGTTAGAGGCAGTGAGGAATTACCTCGGGTATCAGAGGTTAGTAACTTTTCTTTAACATCACGGTGAAAAATGGAATACAATTCTAAAGAATAAAAAAAATTACTCTAAAAGCGCGATCTATAATTTTACTAGAAATAAATGTATTTATTTTAAGCCCCTTGCTGAGAACAATAGCATTGTAAGTAATAGTAAAAATTAAAGGTAAATAGATGGCGGTGGGTTGTATAAGCAAATTTGTCAATATAACGACATCTATACGAGTTTCTAAAAACTAAATTGTTCTTTATAGTCTCGCTGGGATTTAGTAAAAATTAATTTAGGTAGTCTTACAATAGGTGGCGTTTTAATAATTTTGTTTATAATTTGAAAATTACGTTCGTAAAACGTTACTGCATTTTTTTCCTTTTCCCGACGTTTATAAATATTTGCAATTAAATGTTTGTTATGTAAAGTTAATAAAGATTTGTTTTTTGATACAGGAAAATTCTTACGATGTTCGCTATCAGCAGTCCCGCATTGTTCCTGGTGGAAGAAAATTCTACAAAGGAGACACTTTAATTACAGAGTGTACCTATGACAGTACTTCTAGAGATAAGTCAATACTGGGAGGCTATTCAGCAATGCAGGTTTGTTTACTTTTACCTAAAATTTTATATCATTATGTTATTTTAATTGTACAAACTTTCCTTGTATATAACGATACACTTAAATTTTATGTTTATTTCCATTGACATAGAATATTAAGTCCAACCATTATTTTTTATAACGGCCTATAAAAAGCATGGCTGAACATTAACTGATGTAAGATTATGTACAGGTGAGTTTTAATAACAAAACCTAAAATTAATAACCATAAATTTGTATTTTATATTTAAAAACAGTTATATCTTACTATACATACATACTACACATACATGCTTCATGCCTACGTAGCCACAAAAATAGAGGTATAGATGGAAAATTACGGTCGCATGTACCTATTTCGGAGTTGCTGCAGTAATGGCTATGGGGCTGATTACAACATTAATAAGGCGTAAAAAGCATTACCATCTTATAAAGTTTTTTGGCTAATTGGCTTAAGATTTTGTAAAATATAAACCGATCGGTATCAAAAATGCGGATTTAAAAAATATGCGTATATGGTTGCAGACGTCTGCAACTTGAATGTGAAGGAGATAACGTGCTTTTTTATTGATTTCTATGCTCTAAAGATGTTATACATTTTGATATATTTCAGGAGATGTGCCTGTCCTTCGTACTCTATTATCCGCGAACACAACTTGCTGGCTGTTATTCTATGACTCCAGCGAAAGAATTTTTCGAGACGTTCGGCGTCAAAGAGTTCTATGGAGTAAACATGACGCAGGTTGAAAATACCTTCCTGTCCTCCTCGTGAGTATAAACTTATTTTGCAATCATCCTTTACGGTATATGAAAGCTGAAATAGCTCCGTCTTTTGGGGAGTTTAGGCGCCATTTCTATTTGTTGTTTTTGGAAAGACGCTGCTGTCTATCTCCTGGTTTTGTTTCTCTCTGTGGCCTCTTACGACGCCCTCGGAATGATATTGGGAAGTGGATATTTCTGCATATCACCACTACACGGTTATTTAGATGATTATGCTGCCTTAATATGTAGGACGTCGCAACATGTATGTAATAACTAAGTCGTTTGGCATTATTGCTTGGAGTAATGATAATCACTCATTATAACGTTCAGGGGTCGTGGACAGCTATTAATCGGGAGTTGATCTATAAGCAGAATTGAAGGAATGTTACTAAAGTGTTAAGATTTGATGTATTTGGATTTCTACAGTGAATTAATTTTTTCCGCAGATACGTCGAATATCCGAACCTACCCAAAGATAATCAACGAAAGGAATCAGAAGAAACAGGCATGCAGGGAGACGACCAGGGTGTTGGGTTTATGAGTGAGTATTCGAGTAGTAAATTAAGTAAATTATCATCCTCCTGGGACACTAGCTCGAAGAATATTAATTATGAAGAATTGTTAAGATTTCTATATAAGTAGTTTTGAGCAACTTCTTGAGGAGCTTCTAAGGGGCAGAGAGAACTTTAAAACTTTGCGCACTAAAGTTACAGGCAGTATACGTACCATTGCTGGGCACAGGCTCTCGTTTCTGAGAGAGTTTTAGGGCAAGGAAATATCCGTGTTGCCCCAATACGTGTTGGCGGATTTTATATATCTTCGATTTTTTTTTAATTTTCTAGAAATGTAGGTTTCATCACGATGTTTTTATTCAACGCCAAGCACGTGGTAGTTCAACAATTAAAATTGCAATTAACAATTTCATATGTGCCAGCGGGGATCGAACTCGGGTTGCTCGCTTACTGTGAAATTTACAGCGAGTATTAGATATTATGGATATAGGCTGGAACTTTATCTATTCGTTCCACTACATATGCCTTCTGCCATTTTCTTACGATGGGTCATATATAGCATATCCAGAGACAATTACAAGATCTCGACACAATTCAACCAAACATTATATGCAAATTAATAATTCTTTATCGGGTTTCACTGGCCAATATAATTTAACACTTTAATTCAAGAGTAAAGAGGCTGTTTGTAACCAAAACTGTTTACCATCGACGACCATTGAGGGATAACGAATTTCTCACCTAACATCAGGTGGTAACTTAGTCAAAAAATATTGGTAAAATAAAAGGTTACGTTGGTTGTACATGATGGAGCTATGTTGCAGCTATATTTGTAGTATAGTTTTAGCACGAATAGGTCGGCTCGACCGGGGAAGGACCACACTCTCACAGAGTGCCAGCGTAAAATAGTAGCTTAACGCTACTGTATTTCGCATTATGAGTGTAGAGAACCGAATTCCATGGAAACATTCTATCTTAGTCCTCACGGGTGACAACGCATCTGCATTTGATTCGTATTAAATGATAGATGAAGATGTCTATGGGCCACAGCAACCACTGCTCTGTGGTACTGTGTGTTCGTTTGTCACCTTAATCCTATATAAAGAAGGTTAGTTTTGGTATAATATGTTTTAATGTAGGAATTATATTTTACGTTATTATTGTATGTTTAATTGATCGATTTTACTTCTATTGGTCAGAACGAATAGAAATATATTTGTACACCACACTGTGGAATACTAGTAGAATACATGATAGCTACTGTATATATTCATCATCATTCATCATCATCACAGCCCAAATCCACTGCTGAACATAGGCCTCCCCCAAGGAATGCCACAAAGCACGGTCCTTAGCTACCTGCATCTATTAAGTGTTAGTAAATTTTACTAACACCTATCCTAAGTCGCACCTAAGGCCTAAGTCATAAGACTCATTTTCTTCCTATTAGTCTGGATAGTTTCTATCCTTTTACCTGTTGCTGCCGGCTGAAAATAATGCTTGCATTACCGTGTTCTGGTCTCATTTCATTTGATACTCAGGGGTAAAAACGCATCTGTAATCATGTTTGTATGAAGTTGGCTTCTGGTGTCCAGTGCAGTTGCAACGAGGGGCGTTCAATGTATTCTCGGTATTACGCTGATATGCTAATAATGTAGGTAATTAAAAAAATCATATTCATATATACTAACTTTATCTATTTTCTAACATACCCATACCGAGGATACATTGAACGCCCCTCGTACTCACCGTAAGTGGGACTATAAAAGTTCATTTGTCGCTTGTTTTATGTAAAAAGAATATAACGCCGACAGATTTATTTTTACAACTTATTCTTGTCCGGAATAAATTTTTCTTTATTAATATTATTGTTTCATTTTTCAGAGGAGCTGGTCATAAAAGAACCACCCGAGTTCCGCAATAAGACTTTCTTGGCGCATTTAAACGAGATGCCATGGTCGGAACCGCTGTTAACCGAACAAATTGAAAAAACTCTTTACAGAGGGATGCATATGACTTTTTGCAAAAAGAACGACGATTCTTGGGGAGCGGTAAGTTATTTAAAGAGTCGATTTAAGTTCTTATAATAATTTACGTGTAAGAACACGCTAGCTGAATTGGGCTCGTCAGGCGAAAACCACGCTCTCACAGAATAGCGTGAAGTAGCAACGTAATATCTATTAGTGTGTTATGTGAGTGACGTGTACCAGATACCCTTATACTGGATACAAAGCGTTTCCGTTTTGTCCTCGTGGGTAATGACGCACCCGCATTTTGGCTTTTAGTCGAGGATAAATGTACGTCTATTTGGTCCACAGCACTTCATTTCCACTGACAGGTAGACTATTAGTACTAGGATCGAAATTAAATTTACAAATTATGTACTTGTACAGATTATTTACCGTTACAGTTACAACATAGACCTCCCCCATAGATTGCCTCTTAGGGATATTTGCCATAGTTGCCACGTTTGGCAAGCGAGTTGGCAACCGCAGGTTTCGAGACGCTGTTGCCCATCTCCTGATTTATTTCCCTCTGTCGTCTCTTACGACAACCACGGGATGATATAAGGTAGTGGATATTTTGACACCGCCACTACGTGGTAATTAAAACAGATTATTTCATGTCATATTATTTAAAAAGTAATTTTAACCTTGATTAATTGTATTTTATAGGTCGAGCTATTTAAAAAGTAATTTTGACCTTGATTAATTATATCGTATAAGTCGAGCACTTGCTAAGGCACAGCAAATTTATGTCTAAGTGGGAATGGCATCCTTTAGTACGATCACGCAGCAACAATTAACATAATTTTTGGTGTAAATAGCAATGGTACGGGCTATACCTATATCTTATGGGCATCAAGACAAAAACTACTACTTACCTTTTTATAGTTTATAATTTTTTTAAAGTTTGTATTTTTTTTAATATACCTACCACGTTTTTGATCGTATTCTTGCATTGTCATCCAAATGAGACTAAATTCAAAATTTAAAGATTCCAGTTCATTAGGAAGTAAGTTTTAAATCAATGACTAAATTCTACCCGGAACAACAGATAGCCAGACAGACAGATAAACAAGAAAATGACTTAAAAAAACGTGGTTAAAATGTCGTATTAGGACGTTTTTTTCAATTGAATTTATTTCTGAAGCTCTTGAATATGCAATCATTATATTAAAGAGTAACGAAATATTTCAATAAAGCATTGAAGTAATTAATTAATTAATTAATTATTTAAGTAATATTAATAGCTCAATGAAATAAAGTAAACTATTTGTTTGTGCCTTAGGAAATGTAAAAATTTCTATAAGTAAATATTTCAGCTATGAGTTTCAATATTAACTTTCCTTTTTAATTAACAGCCTGTCCAAATCCAGAACTATCCGAACTTCACGGAGCTAACGAATAACGATACAGCCGAAAGGTCGTGCCATTACAAGAGCGTGAGGTTACCTTCTGTCACGAAAACAAACTCAGCAACGAAGATTTCATTGACGTGGTCCGTCATATTTGTTGCGTCAATGCAACTGCTCATAATTGCACGGTAATAAAGAAAAAAGCTTTTCAAAGCCAATGATATTACCTTGTTTATTTCTCAAACCAACAAAGAAAGAAAGATGGAGTACGCTACGTACATTTCAAATGACTTAAAATCTACTAATTTATTGTAGGAAGTAAGAACATTCACTCAAGTACACATAACGCATTTTTAATTATTTACAACCAACAACATGGTTTTACGCGCATATGTGTGCATCCAAGCAGTAAACTTTTACGTGCAGTTAAAGAAAGAAAGAAGTGTGCGCGTGTGCGTGTGTGCGTGTAAAGAAGTTGAGCATGATTTCGGCATCACTAGAATGTACGCAGCACACCCTCTGCCTTTTTTTTTTTTTGCTGTTTTGATGTTTATTTTCGGTTTGTTTTTACACGAAGAGCTTATTTAAATGTACAGCGATTCAAGCTCTTGAACTCAGATTGAGTGTATTTAATAATCTAAATGGGTAGGGATTTTCAAGGCAAAAAGTCAATTTCTCTTTAATATAATAAAGAATCATTGCTTTTTATAATGCTTTTTTTAAAAAAATGATTATTTAGTTGTTACGTTAAAATACAATTTTAATGTTTTATTTATTGAGAATGTGATTTTTTGTTTATTTTTTCCTACTGAGAATGTAAAGTAATTTCTAATTTTTTAACATCATCAAAATTTGCCGCGAAAATTCCAAACTCACATACTACATTAGTACATTATACTTATTATTTAGTATTATTTGGCCAAATTTGTAACGTGAGTTGTATTGCTAGTTATTTGTATAGTTATATAATTTGCATTTTTACTAGACAACGTGCAAAATGCTCAGATTCAGAATTTTTTTATGCATTTTAAAGACGCATCTCTTTAAAGCTAGGTATGGGTATGAACTGTATAATATATTAATATAGGAACAGTTTTTGATATTATATATTAAAAGCCAAATGTAATTATACTCTATGTCACTAATGGTGTTTTGTCTATGGCTGAGATATAACATGCCATATAGGGTACGCAGATCAATGCATATATTTGTAATGTAATTAAACTGGTTTATTTTTTACTATGGAGTTTTACAAAACATGACATTAAGTAAGAGAATTTTCGTTTTTATTTTTCTTGAGAGTATTTTTTGTGATTTTTGTACTTATGAGTTTTTGCTCATGCGCCTGGATTTATTGCTATAGGTTTTTTCATTAACATTATACATAATAACTATTTGAAATAAGAGATTGTTTGTTTATATTGCTGTCCTAGTTGTAATTTAAACTGACTGACCTCTCATTGTATTCCAACTTAAAAAGCCTTTGAAAAGTGATTCCATTATCTGAAGACATTTTACTAAACAGTGCTAACTGAAACTCATATTCTACTTATTTATATAACATTGTTTTCTATCTTTCTCTTTTAACTATGCTTCTAGATTGACTGCTTTTCTATTTTCAACCGACTTCAAAAAAGAAGGAGGTTCTCAATTCGACTTTGTTATTCTTTGTGTGTATATACCTCATAAATTATTTCTAGGTGAACTGATTTTGATAATTCTTTTTTTTATTTGAAAGCTGGTACTTCTCATGTGGTCCTATAAAAATTTGATCAAGATCTGACCAGTAGTTTTGAGTTATCCTTAATAACGCATATTTAATTGACATCGACTATAATGATAATGTTTTATTTTTTATTTATTATGGAAGTCGGTTATAATTTTTTTTTTAATTTTACTTGTTCATCAAATCTCAGATCTTAAAAAGGTTACTGTTAACATTTTAGAAATTGCCGCCGCAAATAGGGCAACTATATGTATTGCAGTCAAATTAATTTAGAACTTTGATTGAAATAACCTCTAAAATAACATCTAACAAAAATTTGTTTATGTAATCTATTCTCTCACCAACAAATTAAGTACATGTAATAATTATGCGAATACTAAACATTGACATAAATTAATCTATTGGATTTACTCTTTCAGTATAAAATGCGATTTAAGCCCATAAAATTATCTTTTATTAGACCTCTGCACCATTGATCTGTCTAAAATGATCCAAGGCCTGCGGCCAGTCAATTGAAAGCTTTTAGTGTTTAACTTTACCCTTCGTTTTTTATTTATTAATTAATAGTTTTGTTCAATACAAATATATATCGATGTCATTATATTAAGCGATGTGAAATTATTGTTGATCGGATGTAACATTTTGCAATTCGGCCTCAGTTGCAAAATGTGTATGAAATATATACCTAGATAAGCATTTAATTATAGGGCTGTGTTATATAAGCTCTTACTGCGTGTATTTTTGAGAATGCTCCAAATATTTTTGTATATTTTATATATTTCTATGTCAAGTAAACTATGTTTTTACAATTTCAAATAAAACATAATCTACAGTTACAGAAATATGGTGTGTGCTATAATACCAAAGCAATGGAAAGTGTTATTTAATTTTGCTTTAAATTGGGTATGCAGGAATACATACATACATACAGATTAAAAATGATTTTATCGATTTGTTAATCTGCTGTAAGTTATTAAACTAAAAGTACAAAATACTGATACTTCAAATTAAACTAAACCCAAGTAAAGGACACAGCTCGTTTATTTATATTTGCTGGATAAACATTTTACTTTTTTATTTGGAAGAGTTAACATAAGTGCTAGTTCTTTGAAATGTTTTTGGGAAATATTCCATTGCTTGGTGACACGTTTGTAAAGGATTTGTTTGACATGATGTATAACTGTTATGTAGAAAAAAAATCAGTCATACTGTTTAGATGTTACTATTGCGTTTTACTATTTTTTATTTATACAATACCTTAAGGTTTTAGTTGTAAGTATACGCTTAGTAACTAATTAAGGGTTTATTTATTTAAAAGTCAATATAATGTGTTTTATTTGAGTATGCATTTTTATTGTTTCATCAAAAATTAATATTTAAATATTAGTAAAATTATATAAATTGGAGTTTATTTCAATACTGACGAATAAAAGTCCTTCCTGATTCTGTAGTTCCATTCATTGATGTATGCAAGAAGTGTTTTATATTACTCTTATAGTTGGGCTTAGTTACTGGTGATTGTGGTGTGAATACACTGGAGCTGTTCATTTTCACTGTACTGCTATTTATACTAGCATCACCACTTCGGTTACCAAAGTCGGTACTCGTCCCAGAATTCACATTCGTTGCTCCCGTATTGGCATTGCTTATTACAGGATTTCCGAATCCGTTGGTGGGTGGTTGCGCAAATGGGTTCGGTCTCAAGGGAAACGTTTGAGGTTTCTGCCTGTGGGCTTCTATTGCTTGCCAATTTATGAACCAGAACGGTTGCTTGTCTAACGGCAGCTTGCTGAGTCTGTCAACTAGGTCCCTGTCGCCAAGGGCCTCTACGGGAAGCCTTTGCGTGGTTCCTTCGCCAAATCTGAAACAATATAAAATCTATTACCATTCATTACATAAAAGCTTTATCGTTCATCATCATTACAACCCTTCACAAGTCCACTGCTGAACATAGGCCCAAGGAATGCCACAAAGCACGGTCCTGAGCCATCTGCATCCATCGACTTCCTGCATGTCTTACCAGGTCGTCACTCGATCTGGTGGGGAGATGCCCTCCACTTCGCCTGCCGATACGAGGCTACCACTCGAGAATCTTTTTTCCCCCATTGGTTATCAGTTCTTCAAGCTATGTGGCTGGCCCATTGCCACTTCAGTTTACTAATCCGTTGGGATATGTCGGTTACTCTGGTTTTACTGTGGATATCCTCATTTCTTAGTTTATCACGCTTTAGCTTTAACTTCCTCATACGGCCGACAGTGATGGCCCACGTCTCAGATCCATATGTCATCACTGGCAACACGCACTGGTGCTACAATCTAGTTTAGAGATTTTGAGGTATGCCTGACGGGAAGATGTGTTGCAATCTGAAAGAACGCTGCCCAGCCGAGATGAATCCGTCGATTGACCTCTCGGTCGAAGTTGGACTTACTTAGTCGGATTAGGTACTTGTCCCAGGTAAACATACAGACACTATTGAGGTCATTGAGCGTAGTGCTTAGGACCTCCAGCGATTCCTCTTCCTCCTGTCATAAGGACTTAACAATCGACAAATCGAAGGTGAGTGATGTACTCGCCATTGACGCTAATACCGTATCCTTTCAAGTCCAGTAGCTTGAAAATGTCTTTCACTGCAGTGGTGAAGAGTTTTGGGGATATTACTTCATTCTGCCTTACACCTATCTGCAGTTGCCATAGGTTTCGTTCTCTGGTTCTGTACTTTGATAGTTATCGTAGCCCTACTGTACAAACACGTCAGTACTTCGATATACCGTACCAACTTTCTCATAGTCCACATACGCAAGACAAAGTGGCATATTATACTCCTCGAACTTTTGTACAATTTGCCGAAGAGTATGTATATGGTCTATGGTGCTAAAGCCTTATCAAAACTGCTTGTTCGGGAAACTGGAAGTCGTCGAGACGTTTCCTAATGTTTCTCGAAAACAGCACGTGGACGCGGCTCAGAAGGGTAATCGGTCTGTACTTCTTCCATAGAGCGTTGTCGCCTTTCTTGAAGAACATAGAGCGTTGTCGCCTTTCTTGAAGAACAAGACCACCGCAATTCTGCTCCATGCCTCAGGAGTAGTGCCGCCATGGAGGACGGAATTGAAGAGCTTCTGAAGGACTTCAAGTACCGGCGTTCCACCCGCTTTCAGAAGCTCCGCTGTAATTCCATCCTCGCCCGGGGCCTTGCCGTTTTTAAGGTGTTGGAGAGCCATTCTTATCTCGCTCAGTCTGACGTCCGGGATATCATCGGAATAGTGTCGGATAAGACTTGCTCTTGGATCGTTACTCACACTTGCGTGTGGCTCCGACGATGATGTGTACAGCTGCCCGTAGAACCTCTCAATCTTACTCAGAATCTCAGGTGTCCCGAAAACGATGCTGCTATATTCAGTCTTCAGCTTCGACAGTTGGCCCTTTCTGGCAGACAGATCTCTAGCAAAGACTTTGGAGCTCAATCCGCTCAATCGCTTCTTCATACGAGCTGTATTAAAGTTGCGTAAGTCCTGCCGCATGTATTTGGAGATCCGTCTGTTCAGTTGCCTGTATGCTGTCAAATCTGCAGATACAGCCTCATCTCCCGTCTAATATCCATGAGATTAAGAGTGTGATCGGAGAATTTTTGACTTTTTCTGCGACGGGTCTTACAGAACTTAGCTCCGACTGCATGGACAGTTTCCACAAGCTTGTCATTTATATCGTCCACTTCATAGCAGTTTTCTAGGTAATGAAAACGATTTTATAACACGTGCTCAAAGTTTTCGGGGCTTTAGATTAGAGCACGAGGAGGACGCAGCATTGAATTCATTATACGTGACCGTTCCAACTTCACGTTTAAGTTCAGTGTGCCTCTCACCATTCGGTGATCGCTGCCAGTTTTCACTCTTGCGATCACTGAGACATCACTGAACAGTAGTCGTCTGGTCGCCATAATGAAGTCAATCTCATTTTTTGTCGAACTGTCGGGTCTCGACCAGGTCCACTTTCTGTGGGGCAGCTTTTGGAAAAAAGAGTTCAAGATAAAAGAGTCCCTCTTTCTTCATAAAGTCAGCCAGATGCTGGCCCCTACGGTTCCGTTGCCCTACTCCAAATTTCCCTATCTTCAGCTCACCGGCTTCTCTTGTGCCTAGTTTTGCGTTGAAGTCTCCCATCAACACCGTGTAGTGGGTTTTGGAGGAATGCATGGCTCTAGAATTATCCTCATACATTTCCTCCACCTCCTCATCGGGATGTGCCGAGGTTGGTGCGTAAACCTGTATGACCTTCAGCGAATACCGTTTGGTGATTCAGAGTATAAGGTACGCAACCCTCGTCGAAACACTCCCAATCTTTACAACGTTGTTAACGAGAGACTTGTGGACAATAAATCCGACACCTCCTTGAGACAGATGGTCGCCCTACCGGTGATAGAACAGGTTGCCGGTTTCGAGGATTACCGTGTCCTCCCCCTCTCTTCGGACCTCAGATAATCCTATAATATCCCAGCGCAACTTGTCTATATCTTCTTCCAGCTCCAGGATCTGCTCGTCAGTCCTCAGGGTGCGTGTGTTATATATTGCTAGGTCAAATCATCTTAGGCAGCCGCACCTCCATCGCAGATTCTTAGCACCCCTGCTACTTTACCATGGTCGCCACCGTAGCCTCTAACGACAGCCACGGGAAGATATGCGGTAGTGGGTATTCTTACCCGCCACTACACGGGGAAAAAATAAAAGTTTAATAAAGCAAAATTGTGTGATCGCTTTATCATTATCATGAGCTGGTGAACAGCCCACTGCTGAACATAGGACTATTTTAAGGATTCAGTAATTGCATGTGGTTTTATCGTAGTAGTGCCACCAAATAATGTGTCCCTTGAGCTAAGACTATACATTTGTACACCAAAAAATGGTGGTATAAAATAAAAGAAAACGCAATCAAGTGAGGGTAGTAATTCCTTTATACAAGTAAAGAAGACTATGTTGCGAAGAGACTACCCTATTGTTGGTGTACATACTTCATCTAGTTACCGAACCTAATCAACCAGCTACCAGTATGCGCAAAATCAGAACCGATTCAAGATATTAAATAAAAAAAACAAAAACTACTTTATGTATTGCATCAGTAATAATTTCAAATTACACATAATACGTACTGCTAATAAACTGTGCCGGATTAAACAACGTAGCAAGAGTAGCAATTGCTACGGACGCCGCGCAAAAGGAGCCCCGTGTATGCATACCTGCCCACCCAAAATCGTCTAAGAGTAATTTTTTGAGTGAAACTTATGAAAACGTGGTGTATTGAATTACCTGATGTTACAAAAACGTGAAACGTTGCATCTATTCCATCTAAGACCATCCACGTGAGGCAATCGGTAACCGATTACTTCGTTGGCGAAAATAAAACAGAATTTCATACCGTAAACGCAAAAGTTTCAACTCCCACACCGAATGACTCTGTTCTCGTACTACTGATCATGCGGGAAAATCTATTTACGACTTTGCCTTAGTATATGGTCTGATACAACTGGTCACTTCACCCATGCGGATTCCAGATGTGAACGATTTTACACCTTCCCCATTGAACCTTCTGCTGACCTCTCATCCGCACGGCTATCAGGCTCCGTCAAAGCCCCTCTTGGTTCTGCGGATGCGCTCTTGTCTTATCCAAAGTAAAGAGGGCAAACGAGTATACGGTTCACCAGATGGTAAGTGATTACCGCCACCCATGAACAACTGCAACACCAGGGGAATCGCAGATGCGTTGCCGGCCTTTTAAAAAGGAGTAGGCTCTTTTATCGAAGGTTCCTAAGTCGTATCAGCCCGGAAAAATCTTGACTTGGCCGATTTTGCTCGAAATTTAATGAGAACTAAGTTACATAATTATTCGTTAAATGAAACTGGTCCCATGTCAATCTCATGTCAAATGTCTCTTTGTTCTCGAGATGCACGAGGCGAAAATTGAATCCGAACATTTATACATACATATATACGTACATGTGCACACACTGACATTCTCTTAAAAACTATACTATTCTACTCTAAAGACCTTGAAACGTGGAGATACGTTAAAATTTCCAATTTGTAAAATCGGACCCATTACAATAACTTCCCACTGGGAAGTAGAAAAATTGCGGTTGCCAATCAGCCTGCCAAGTACTAAGGAAAAGAGATTGTGTCAGACCTCTGTCACTTGCTACCTACAATTGCGAGACGCCCTGAGTTTCATACGCAGTCGGGGCTAAAACGTTGTAGGCGATTGAATGTTAAAGTTTTTTAACACTACGTAAATAGTTTTTTATAAATACTTGTTGAAATAATTTTTGTTTAGTGTATAGTATATTTTATAGGATATAGTATAACGGCAAAACGTCGTTCCTACTATAAAAAAATAAATGACCAAGACCGAAGGATTTTAGTAGAAAGTTATGAAAGGTGAATTTATTTTATATTTTTATTGTTAGATAGGTATTTATAACAAAAAAAGAATTAAGAAATAGTTTTACTACAGAAGTAATACTCTAAGTACTTTATTACTACCTATACTTGTCTTTTATAATTAAAATATTTTAACAACACAAAATACTAAAATTAAAACTTTGTTTACTAACAAGATTTTTAACTACAAATAAAAGAATTATAAGTAGAATACGATAAAATTTCTGTTCGGAATCGTATTTCAGGTTTATTTGTTGTTTATACTATCTACCTATTTCTTCCGAGCCAAGCATCGCGATTCCCGACGTTATCTTGCAAGTTGCATGCTTTGGACATTGCAGAAGTCACATAGGTGCGAAAATGTCTACCACCACTATGTCAGAGGTTCGTATCAGAAATAAGGAGGTTCTCAAAATCTTGCGGTGTCTAGACGTGAATAAAGCTAGTGGACCAGATGGTATACCAGCTATAGTGCTAAAGGATTGTGCACCTGAGTTGTCTCCTGTCTCATCGGACTGGAATAGTGCCAAAATCCTGGAAGCTGGCTAACATGCAGCCTGTTACAAAAAAAGGCAGCCGTGCGGACCCTGCCAATTATCGGGCAATCTCAATTACCTCCATACTCTGCAAGATTATGGAGCGTATATTGAACGCCCGCTTAATGGCATACATAGAACAGAATGACCCCCTTAGTGACCGACAATAGGGGTTTCGCCGAAATCGGTCAGCTGGGGACCTTCTAGCGTATGCTACACACGTATGGGGCGAGACCTTCTGGCTAAGCTTCCATCGTACGGCTTATCCCCTGATCTGGTTGACTGGGTAAAGGAATTGCTGAGTGAACGGTCTCTTCGGGTCGTCGTCGATGGCTGCTCATCCGATCCAGTGACGGCTAACGCCGGTTTTCTTCAGGGGTCCGTTCTCTCCGCAACTCTCTTCCTGCTCCATATGAATGATTTGCTTATGCCCGATATCTATGGGTACACAAACGACAGCACAGTTGTGGAGAGATACCAACCAGGTCAGTCCGGCAGAGAAGCTATGGTAGAGCGTATGAATCTCTCACTACAGGTAGTCTCCGAAGGGAGCGATGCTAATCTTGTGAAATTCAACGCCTCCAAAACATAAGCGTTTCTCTTCACTACAAAAAGTAGCCAGCTCACCTTGTCACCTTCTTTCCGAAATGTATCACTGGAATACACCGACCGCCTCCAGTTGCTGGGGGTTGAGATACCCTCAAATCTGAACTTCGGACGGTTCATTGAGTCCAAGGCCAAAGTGGCTGCAAGGAAGCTTGGAGTCCTTGCAAAGGTATACGATACTTCACACCGGGACAGATGCTTACTTTATATAAAGCGCAAAGCTGGTCGTGTAAAGAGCATTGCTGCCATATATGGGCTGGTGCTGAGAAATGCCACCTAGCGGCACTGGAATAAATGGAAAGGCGTGCTAAGAGGCTTATTGGTGACCCGAATTTGGATGAAACCAATCTTACCAGCCTCGAACACCGGCGCAAAGTAGCCGGTTTTCTACAGGATGCATTTCGGAGAGTGTGCGCAGGAATTGCATAATTTAACTCCTCCCTCTCCCTTTCACCATCGGACTACCAGACGTTCGGTCAGTCTCCACCCTTTCGTTGTTGACTTACCACGCATTCGAACTAAACAGTTTGCTACGTCGTTTGTCATGCGTACAGCAAAGGAGTGGAATAAGTTGCCAGCATTTGTCTTTCCATCCGATTACAGTGTGGGTGTCTTCAGGGCAAGAGTGAATAGGTTATTGTTAAGTCAGTGCGCTTTACCATCTTAAGCTGCATCACCACTTATCATCAGGTGGGATTGTAGCTAAGTGCTGGCTTAGAAAAGTTAAAAAGAATATGTCCGTCGATCATATTGAGAAAAGGTATTTCACCTAAGTAACTTAATTAACATTTCGCAATGTATTTTTTTACTCTTTATTGACAGCCCTTGGTAACCACAGAAAGTCCGCCGTGACGTAGGAAGGGGAAAAGATGCAAAGTAATACGGACACTCTCGCGCAGCTACTAAGTTTTATTTAGCTTGAGAGCGCGATTTATCTAAATAACAATAATTATGTAGGCTATTAAACGTCGGCAAGCAGTCAGCATCAAAGGACTGCAACTTTTGTACGTAGTACTGTTATTTATTCTGTGGTAGTACTATTATTTATTCTGTGGTTGTGTGTTTAGAAGCGGATTTTCGAAAGGCTGTAATGAATGAAATACTGTATCGCAGACGGTCACATATTTTTCATATCCTTAAATTCCTTTAGGAGACTTGCTGCTACGGAAACGGACCGGGTGGTGTATTTAAACGGGTCATAAATTCTCTTACAAAACCTGGTTTTAGTTGTTAATTTTTTTTTTTCTACATTTAAAATGCTTTTTTCATGTTTGCTGGTAAAGACAGGTGATATTTTGGTTTTGTCGGAATACAGTTAAAATATTTGCTACATTTTGATTATAATTGTCTGTTTCAGATGAATATAAGATTTAATAACATTCCTATTAAAAGTCATGCATAGACTGCCCAGGGGGGGGGGGATATTTGCCGCCTGGCAGGCGGGATTTCATTTCACCAACATTTTTTATTTTGTATTTTATATAGTTGTTATTAGGAAGACAGTGCTGTCCATCTCCGAGTTAGTTTCCCTCCGTCGCCTCTTACCCACTCACGGGACAACATGGAGTGGGTAGTGACGTACGGTAGGTAGACTTGGTGATCAATTGACCAACAAAAGCTGATAGTAATAAATAGAGATGCGCAGAGGTCGTGCTTCACCAGCTAAGAGATGTTATGTTTCGTCCACGACTTGAATGGATTTTGCCACAAATTGAATTTTTCATAAATTCTTTACAATTTGTTGCCAAGTAAGGCACTGATAGATCCAAATGGGTGTACAAGCCGAGCGCTCAGCTGCGTAGTACATCGGGAGCATATTTACCTTATCTTGTTTTCGCATCTCAAAGCTGCGTTTCCACTGAACCGAGTAATTCCGCCGAATGCTAACATTTGTGTGTTTAACATTTTAAACCAAATAATGTTCGGTTACTCGTTATAACGGCCCATCTCTATTAACAAGTAGCATTATTTATCTTCATTTTTATTCGACATTCCGTGACAGTCATAGACAGATCATGGTGTCCCGGTTTCGAATCCCAGGGCGGGCCAAAATCAGTTATTGGTTTTTTTTTGTCAAGAAATTCTCAGTATTAGCCCGTTGTTATAAAGTCGGCGGTGTTTCACCCTCGTGCCACGGAAAGCACGTACAGCTGTTGGTCCTGAGCCTGATTTCTCTCCGATCGTGTCGAATTATCTTCCCATCAGACTATGAGGGTGAGGGAATAGAGAGTGCACCTGTGCTTGCGCATACACTTGAACACTAAAATTCAGTCCTGTGCAGATGGCTAGTCTCCGTTGAGACTGACAGCCGTGACCGAAATTCGATTTGGAGGACATTATTATTGAAGTGAAAACTTCTTTAGCGGCGTTGTGAACTTTTTTTGTAATGGGTAAAAAATTTTAAACTCGCGTCAGGACACGTGACCCTGATCGAAAATGCGTAACACGGATGGAGAGAAAGAGACAGCCGGCGCGGCGTAGGAGAGGAAGTATCCCCCTCTCTTTCTACGGCGCGGCGAAAATGTATGCCTGCGCCTGCTGTGTCGTTTAGTTGTGTACGATAGCGCAATAAATAAATATTGTATTTACCACATAAATGATAGTACTTTTATACCGATAATTAAAGCAATTCATGCAAAATTATTCCCTAACCATTCCAAAATATCAAAAATGTACAACGTTAATATTCAAATTTTCACTTCTGCCGGCACTCCCGGAGTGCAACCCGTCTTTTTTATTACAGCAGCACACAGGACTTCCCATGTAGGAAGGATTTACCATAATCTTCACATTTGACGGGCGGATCCACCGATGCAGTACCTCCTGCACTCATCACCATTTTTATTATTATACATCTGGCATAAGAAGGACATGCTAAAATAATTTAGCTATTCTTTACTTTTTTGTTTGACACTGGCAAGTAAAGACTTTTGATAAATTGCAAAATGAAACACTCATTTTTAAATAATTTTGTTGGAAAATTATTTTTCCCAATGAAGCCAAATTCTAATTCAAATAAATCTACAAAATACTTAGATATTACGTAAAAAGCTGACGAATGGCTATTTAGCAAAGTTATAGCATTGTATTAAAAATTAATATCCTTGCTGTCTATGCCAACTTTATAGGTATTATATCAGGCTCCAGAGTTGGCATCTGTGCCTAAGACCTGAGGTGACATCACTTGCGCTATTTGTGTGACTAACGTTTCTTGAATATATTAATAACAATGCTATCGACAGAAAGGAAAGACGAAACAAAATAAACTTTGCTTCAAGGAGTACTAGAAAATCTGGGTGTATTCAAAAATGCATGAAATTGAATTTCTGCACAGTAGTGCAGAAATTCAATTTCATTCATTTGTCTTGAAACTTTTTCTGAACTTTAATGTAATGATGAGGATACTTCCTCATACATTAGAAGAGAGAAGGAGAATATTTGTCGATGTTGCTCGTTGTCGTCTTAGGTATTTTACATTACGTATTAATACAAGATAGAATTACATCGACATCTTTCTGTTTCCATTACACGCAAAGATTAACCAAAGTCACACCTTCAAGCAACAAAATCAAATTAAGCATTGGAATCTAAAATTATGTTGCTATTACACGACATAACAAGTAATAATAATAACACACCTAGTAGACAGAAAGAATTCTACACCAAGAGCTCGCTCTGAAATACGCTCTCGTGGATCGGAAACTGCCTTATTATAAGTAGGGGAAGCCGTGCTCGAAAATGACCGCTCCAAGCTCTACTTGGACCGGACCATCATCACAGATAGGACTATTCTTGCGAATAAGCCTGATATTGTGCTGATGGACCGGGCACAGTCCAGAATATTTTTGGTCGATATTACCATAAGACGAGAACCTAGTGCAATCCGAATCAGATAAGAAAACTAAATATCTGGACCTGGCTCACGAGGTTATCGACATGTGGGATGGTCTACCGACCGAATTTATTCCTGTAGTCGTCTCTGCGAATGGGCTAATCCCGGTCAGCCTCTCGGGTCATCTGAGGCGACTGGGACTTCGTGACGGACCGCTCCGGGCTTAAATGCAGAAGTCGGTGCTCCTCGATACCGCTCGCATCGTCTGCCGGTTTCTTTCTTTTTCCCCCTATCTATCGGCCGTTTGGTCTCCACTGCCGAGGGGTTCCATCTGGTTGGGCTTTTATTTATTTATGTATTTTTGTATTTATTTTATTTTAATTATATTTATGTATATTTATCTTTTCATTTTAATTTATAATTATATATTTATAGAACCCAACCAGATGAGAAAACTATATAGATACCCCACAAAGTAATACCACATTTTAATTAATTAACATACTAACGTAGGTTCTATAGAGCGTTACGTTAGTATGTTGCAAAATATGCTTTGACTGCCTTGTTGGTCTATTGGTTGTAGTAGTGCGACTGCTGATCATGAGGCTTGGGTTCGAATCCCGGGCCGGACCAAAAAATAAATTATTGAGTTTTCTGTCAGGAAATTCTCAGTAGCTACCCGGAGTCAGGACTCCGGGTAGCTACTGTGAATTTCTTCCTAAATTAGGCAGTATCTTACCCCGGTGCCTCAGAAATCACGTAAAGCAGTTGGTGCTGCGCCTGATCTCTCCGGTTGTGTCGGTTAACCGTCCCATCCTATTATTATACAACTGTCCCACTGCATTCTTCTCGTCTGCTGTTAATTTGTCGGATTACAAATGAAATTCGCGCCAGAACTGTCGGTTTAACGCGTTTTGCATTTTTATTTGTATTGCGCTAAGCGAGTTACTTAAACTACCTGCACAAATCTTTCCAGATCACTAAAATTTTGATGTCTTCAAGTCGGCACTTTCAAGGCTGTCGTGTCTACTAATCAATGCTCACATGGGACAGGGATCTTGGTCAAACGACATACTTACATTGCTTATTAATAAACAAAAATATATTGTTTACTGGAAGCTAGTGTTAAGGTTACTAACTCAATAATTTTAGGTCAATAATAGTAATTTATAAGATTAGGAGGGGTAATAGTAATAAATCTTACCGATTTCCAAGTTCATCAGCAGGTGGAGTCGTTTTGTTTTCTAATTCTGGGTATCCAATTGGTCGAGAACCGGCAAAGGAAGGTCGCTGACCGAACACGATACATGCAGATGCAACCACCACCAAGAATTGAATAAAAGCCATGACCTATAAGCAAAAGTCATATGAGTATGGAATTTTCCTTATCCCTTTAAACAGTTAAACATTCCTTTCTTGAATATTTTCAATGTAAAGATGACAAGGACTTGTCAACACTGAGTCAAATCAAAGAACTCGAGGTCATTATTCTCTTAAAATTAAAGGTCATATAGGTACTTATTATTACTGCTAAACATACGATAAATCGAATAAAAATGTACTAAAGTAAAGAAGTTTGACAGATCGGCTTCAATAGTGATGTGCAAGTGTTTCGGACAGTGTTGTTCCCAATTTTTTTTAGAAGCTTGGATACGTTGTGATGGCATTGGCATGAATGTGTCGTTCAACAAGTTGAAAGCCGTCTCGGACAAGGAGATAGTATAGCTAGAGTACAATTGTTTAGTAAATAATAATGTGGAAAGTCAATGGTAGGATTCCTTTTTTCCCTAGGGGTAGGTTCTACCTTCTTACCTCTACTGCTGTGCTCCGATCAGAAGGGTATAGAGAGCCAGTGTAATTACAGACTGTGAAGCATACCATTTTTGTCCTCAGAGGTGATGATAGATCTGTAACCTTCCTTGTTTGAAGGGCTCCAGTTATCCATGAACTGCATTAACCACTTAATATCAGTGAACTGTATGTACAGTGTAATTCAACTACCGTTATGTCGTGTGAAGTAAAAAGGGGGAGATCACCCGCCGGGCAAGATGTTCTGCCCGGGAAGCAGCCAACGCGCCGTGTGATAGTTCGGAGCTATTCTATATATTATACTATTTATGATTCGGAACTTTGATAGCGCGATTTAGGCTTCGATGTGTTTCGCTTGTGTACGCGCGACGACAGCGCCGCCACAACCGTATTAAAAAAAGTCTTAGAATTTCACAGTAGGAAGTTCTCCTGTCTCGTTGTGGTGATTTACGAACGTAAATTGAATACTGGTAAACAAACATGCAACTCCGAACAATTATTTGTAGGCCATACAAACACTTGTCCTGTGTGCGATTTTAGCTTCCAGCCTCAGCATCTCAAATCTTAGCCACAGCGCTACCAAGCCGTCATTTAAAATATAAATATAAATAAAATGAAGAGGATGGTAATCACCAACACATCCCACATGGGAATTACGCAAATGGATATTTTATATGCGAAGTACAGTATTTTGTTTTGTTTAGCGAACTTACAATAGTAATGACTCAGTTTTATTTGTGCCGTGCCATACATTTTGAATGCGTAGTGCTCGTAAATCCATCGCATAATCGTTAACAAGAAAATGTTCTATTCAGAAACGAAGTCCTAGATAACGCAAACTGATTGTTAAAATTATTTTATACTAGTGATCTTCCCTGGCTTTGCATAAGTGATATCTGGATTCTACAACAGCGCCACCTACCGGGTCCAACTATGTCTTTAAACTTCGCGGAAGTACAAGCGATATGCTGAAAAACTTTTACCGCAATCTGATGAACGGTATAGCGCATAAAATACGAACAAACAAAAATTTATTTTTATATATTAGATTTATTCATTCATTCATTATTGCAAAACTCATCGAAATAGGAAGAAAGAAAGAAACTTCATTTTGACATAAAGATTACAGGTGACGGATATAATGCTTATTGGAATTCTCTGCTAGCCAACTTTGACTGTGGTGAGAATCAGTGGTAGGTGCAATAAAATAAATTAAGTAAAGTTAGCACTTGCACTGTTAGCCTACATTAAAATTAAATATTAATCATCACCATCACCACCACCGTCATCATTATCATCATCACCGTCAACACAGCCTTGTTCATCTACAGTTGACTAAAAGGTCTGCGTACGATTTGACAATGACTTTTGCTATAAAATAAAGAGCTTTAGCCGACCACGTCTCGCAGCGCGCGATTGTTTGTTCAGCTCAGTACCGCTTGTAACGCCATAACAACTCGTGACGCTACTTCTGATATCTATGCTCACCGGACTGGCCAGGCACATTGATGAACGCAGAACCGAAATCCTCGCACTGGAAGTGTTACCAGCCTTTGAAATCCATAAGAGCATCGTCCATCGATCAACAGGTTGACCTTTAGAAAAATTGCATATTGCTCCTATTACTCGAATAAGAAAATATACAAATAAATAGTTGTTTACAATCGAGGAAGTTTTTGGACATACCCCGTTTGCTTATAGAAGATTTTCTCTGAGCATCGAATTCCGATAAAATTAAATTCTTTGGTTCTGAATTGTGACATTTTATAAAATATCCTTCACTTCACCTTTAATATTAAATCTGGATTCATTCATGGGCTAACTTGCATGCCCACTAGGTACTTAAAATTTTCTTATTCATTTGGCGGTTGATTGTCATGTTATTATGCCATATTATAGATACAGGAAGGTAATGATGTAATATTCAAATAAGAAATCAGCATTTATAAAACATGACTCGATTTTTGTTATTTTTTATCACAAAAACTATTTTTATTGAATTTTCAATAACATAGAAATAAATTTAGAATGCAAAAATATAACTTACGGAATGAACTTAATTATTTTCACAAACAAACACCTTAGCGCCAACACGACTTACAACTGACTGGTTTGTCCAGCGTTTTGTTAAACCATAAATAAAATATCTGAACTTGTAATTTAAAATGCGGGTTCTCTGGGTTCTTGTTATAGTAAAATTTTTGTTTTTTCCTTAAAAACACTGAATATTTAAAATGGCCTTTTCCACTATGTCAACATGTTTATTGTTCACAATATACGACGATGATTGGTTTTTTACAAGCATTTTCCTTTAAAAAAATAAGTTAGGAGAAACCGTGTAGTGGCGGTGTAAGAATATCTACTGCCCCATATCCTCTTGTACGTTTCGTAAAAGGCGATGGAGGTTAAAAAACCACTAGCATCTTTGTTATAAAGCCAGTCATGGCGACTATATCGTTACTTTATATGCTGTAACTGACGTAACGGAAGCAAGGAAATTACAATATTTCTTTAAAATAACAATTGATTTCGATCAATTCAATTACTTTTTAATTATTAATTAAATTGATTTTAATCACTGGAAACTAATGCTGTTGTGTTTCGTATGGTGAATGACGAGACATGAATATCCGTTGTACTGGTAACGAGGAATTCCGTCTCAATCCTGAGTGGACTAACAATGCAGACATTCAATTACTCTGCAACAGACCGATTTTTTTGTAACCTTTGCGCATACAATTAATTTATAATGGCGTTGTAAGAATATCCATTACCTTCTATCATCCCGTAGATGACGTAAGAGGCGACAGAGGGAAATAAATCAGGGTAATTGGACGGCAGCGCCTGCCCAATATCGAGTAAAAATAAAAAAAACACTGCGGTTGTCAACCCACTTGCCAAGTTGGAAACTATGGCGACTATGAGACAATCTATAGGGAGGCCTTTGTTCAGCAGTAGACTTAATAGGCTGCAAAGGTAAAGGTTGCGTATACAACAAAAACTTTATGTAATTACTGTATATTATTGCTATACGTGGTAAAGCCATGCTGCAGCAATATTATGATTAAACCACGAATGGGTCAGCTCGACCGGTATGGCATCACGCTCTTACAATACCAACGTAAAATATCAGTTCAATGATGCTGTGTTTCGTATGATGATTGTAGAGAACCGGATACCCTTTTAACTGAAAGCGAGGCATTCTATCTTATTTCTCAGGGTTGACAGCACATCTGCATTCAGATTCTGTAATCGAGGATAGATGTAGATAGATGTAGCCACAGAATCCACTTCTTGTTGATTGTGTGTGTTCGTTTGTCACTATTATTTAATAAAAAAAATGCATTCTCCTAAAAGTTAAAGATAAAACATATTATATACGTACCACTACTGGGCACAAGCCTCCTCTCATTTCCGAGAGGATTTTAGGGTAAGGTAATGAACATGGTTTCCTTACGATATTTTCATTCACCGCCAAGCACGTGGTAATATCGAAATTTCTGCATTTCGTCGTGGCAACTTTATTTTTTTTTAAGGGGAAATATAATCTCAAATGGCTTACTTAGCAAGATCCTTCGTTATGTCGAAAATATTGCAGCAATAATTTTGAAATAAATATATGGTAAAGTTGAGGATTAATGTTAAGGATTATGTTAGACGAAAACACGATTTCGTAAAATTTTCTCGATAGAAAAAAAAATCCAAAGTTACCTCCAAAATAAACAATAAACCGCTGTTATTCATAAAATGCTATAAATGAGATCATGAAACTTTACATACTAACTGAACTAACTATAAAGCAGTGCTTATGTTATTTACTTTTTTAAAATACCATTATTTCCACTGTAAAAAGAAATTACCTAAACTATGAATTAGAAGTTTTAGGGCTTAGCTAAAATTTTTCAATTTCTATCAAATATAAAATTAGTAAAATTGCGTAAAAACCTTGGTAACAATGTTTTAAATATGTATTAATAGGTATAGGTATGCCTAAATAATATTTTATTACTAGATTATTAATAGAGACTGGAGGTGAGTATGCCTCGATTTTATGAACTTGTAAAAATATATAGAATCATGAAAGGTGATGGTGGTTCCATCAATTGTAAAGCGGAATTCTAAATGCGAATAAGGAAAACATGATGTTGCCCACCACCGGTTTACATTCATGAACAATTAATTTATCATAAAAGACATCAATGCTTATAGATTATGAACTCAATAATATCTGTCTCTAATAACGAATTTTGTATGTCGGTAGATAGCTTTATATTAATATTATTTCCGATGCACTCAATACTATATGCTTTTTAAACACTTTTCATGGAAACAGCGGCTATGCATGGTAGTTGTCTAAAGTACCTAATTAAAAAGATTGTGTGGGTATTTACATTCGCTGACTTATACCGATCTACTAACGTAACGAAAATTCCTATTATGAGTATTTCGTAATATTATTTGAATAGTTTATGCAATGAATTTTTTTTAATAAAAATAAGTGACAAACGAGCTAAGTAAGCTGCACGCCATGAACACTTGCAGACAACTTCAAACACAAAGCCACGTTACCACTACGTTGTCATCCCTGACGGGTAAGATGGAATACCATACAGCCTATAATTATACCTAGCTCTCTATTATACATTTCAGATCGCAACACAGCAGCACAAGAAATAAGTAAGAGAGAGTTGTCTACCCGAACCTACTCCTAGGCCGAAAAAAAGGACCTAGGGAATATTATTTAAAATTAAAAGCAAAACTTAAAGACAGCAAGACTGTATAATCCACAAATAATAATAACTGGATTTTTACCCATGTGCATTGATATATGTAAAAACGCGTCCACAATACAAAAAGATCGTACTGTATCCCACAATATGTACATTTTTACCAACTTCAAAAAGGAGAGGTTATTCAATCCGACTGATGTTTTTTATGTGTTACCTCAGAATTTTTTTCTATGTGAAACGATTTTGATGATTCTTTTTTTATTTAAAAAATGGTGGTTCTCATGTGGTCCCATATAAATTTGATCAAGATCTCACCAGTAGCTTTTGAGTTATCTTTAATAATTCGTATTTAATTGACATAGGCTACATTGATGAAGTTCTAATTTTATTTATATTGAAGTCGGTTGTTCGAAATTTTTAGAATAAAAAATAGTTATTTATAATTATTTAGAGAAAAAAAACTTCTCAATCATGCAGGTTGTGCGTGATATTTCACTGTTGGTTTTCTATCCACGTGGTGTAGCGTTTAGTACATATTGTTACGCGCTCCAGTCAACGATACACTAGCGCCATCTAGTGTCAGGAACGAGAGCGAGGGGAGCATTGAGAAAATGACATCACTCAACCGACAGCGCCTAGTCGAAACTCGAACGCTCGGTACCTTGCCCGTGTTTACTTGAACATTCTGGATATTTCTTTGCTGATTCAAATATATAGGCGCTGCAAGATGCGATCGGGGTAGTGTTGATTTGGGCGAAACAAGCGAAGCTTCGGAGTGGAATTAAGTGAATTAGTGTGTTTAAATTATTAGTGTTTTAACTTTAATTGTGTAAAGTAAATTAAAGTGTTAATGTAGGTAATTTTATCGGCAATTTTTATTGTCACGAACCTCAAGCTCGTAACAATTGGTGTCAGAAGTGGGATAAAATCATGCCGATTTTACCTAAGAAGGAAACGGAGGGTGTCCGTACCCACAGTCAACGCCAGCATGAGACGGACCAGAGGAGATTTGGTGGTGCAACGCCACAGACGTCGGAGGGCCAACTGCCAGCCACGGAGGCTGCGGGCCCGTCATTAGCTCCTACACCTGCAGCACCTGACTTAGGTGCTCTGATGGCGATGCTACAGGAGCAGCTGCAGCGCGGACGAGAGGAACAGGCCCGTCTGTTAAAAGAGCAGCAGGAGGAACAGGCTCGCCGACAGGAGGAACAGGCTCGCCGACAGGAGGAACAGGTCCGTCGGTTGGAAGAGCAGCTGCGGGGCGGCCAGGAAGAACAGATGCTTCTCATGAAGGACCTTCACGCTACCTTCGGGAAAGAGATAAGGGAGGTGAAGGATAAGGTTGCTCAACATGATAACCGCCTGTCGGAAGCTGAGACCCAAATCAACCAAGTTAAGAAAACGCTGGATGAACTCAAACTTGGGGATGGAACCACAGCTCCCGTAGTAGCTTCAGCACCTTCGCTACGTGGGTTCAAGGTGCCACCGTTTGACGGGGCTTCTTCCTGGTCAGCCTACAAAATCCAGTTCGAGGCTGTTATGAAGGCGAACGGCTGGAATAAAAGTCAGGCCATGACTGCTCTCACACTAGGCCTGCGCGACCAGGCCTTAACAGTTCTGGAAGCTCTCGGTGAGGAAGTGACTTATGAGCAACTCCTTGAGGCATTGGAGGCGAGATATGGCGACGCTCACCTGGAACACGTCTTTCGTGCGCAGCTTAAAGATCGTGTGCAGCGCATCAACGAAAACCTGCAGCAGTGGGCTCTAGAAGTGGAGAAACTGGTGCGAAAAGCATACCGGTCTGTACCTGCGCTCATTGAAGGGAACCTGGTGCAGACATTCATCGACGGCATCCGCGACCTGGAAGTTAGAGCTGCTGTGAGGCTCGGGCACCACGAGACGCTTAAGGACGCCTTGGCCCATGCACTGGAGGTAGCAGCCGTGCGGCAGGATCATCATTCCCATCGCGTCAGGGAGGTTGCCGCCGCTACAGTTCGCGACCGCAACAAAGGATACAGCCCAAGGTGCTATGGCTGTGGGGAAAAGGGCCATCTTCGAATCAGCTGCCCTAAGCGAACCGTTGAAAGGAGAGTTGATCGATCTCGAGAGGGTAGTGCAGCTAACGACACTGCCTGGCGGCGACAGGATCATCGTTCACCTCACGCTAGGGAGGTTACAGCAGTTACGGTTCGCGACCACAATAAAAGATACAGCCCTAGGTGCTATGGCTGTGGGGAAAGGGGCCATCTTCGGTCCAGCTACCCTGAGCACACCCTACGAAGGGAAGGTGAACGGTCTCAGAAAGGAAGTGCGGCTAACAGCACCGCCCAGCAGCAGCAGGAATACGACTTTACTATCAGACACTGCAGCGGGAAATCTCACGGCAACGCAGATGCATTGTCAAGAAGACCTTGTCCTGAAGATTGCAACCATTGTAGTAGGCAAGAGAGTAAGGAGGTGGTATCCGTGAGGATGCTCAGGACAGACCACCTCAGCAACGAGTGGAAGGACAGCTTACTACATGCACAGCAGGAAGATCCGGACATCAAGCCGATTCTGGAATGGATAAAGGCCAGCGCTCCCAAGCCCAAGTGGAGTGACGTCTCAGCGATGAGTTCAACCACGAAAAGCTATTGGGCCCAATGGGACAGCTTGCTGATTCAGGATGGAGTCCTGTGCCGTAAATGGGACAATGGTCGAAGAGACAGCTGTCGTTTGCAAATGGTTGTCCCTAAAGCTAAAGTGCCGAATGTTCTACAGTTGTGCCATAATGGTCGTTCAATAGTCCATCTGGGAGTTAAACGAACTCTACTGAAGGTCCGAGAACAGTTTTACTGGGTCCATTATCGTGACGATGTCGAGGATTGGTGTCGTACATGTACAAGTTGTGCGGCCGAGCGGGGACCTAGGACACGTAGTAGAGGAGCACCGAAATTGTACAATGTTGGTGCACCACGGGATAGGACAGCCCTTGACATTGCGGAGCCGTTACAGAAAGGCGCAAGAGGGACTCCTAAGATCGTCCATGTGAATCGCTTGGCGCGTTATTATGGGGCCGATAATGCTCGGGACGAGCATGTCTTAGGAGGGGGCAGTGTTACGCGCTCCAGTCAACGATACACTAGCGCCATCTAGTGTCAGGAACGAGAGCGAGGGGAGCATTGAGAAAATGACATCACTCAACCGACAGCGCCTAGTCGAAACTCGAACGCTCGGTACCTTGCCCGTGTTTACTTGAACATTCTGGATATTTCTTTGCTGATTCAAATATATAGGCGCTGCAAGATGCGATCGGAGTAGTGTTGATTTGGGCGAAACAAGCGAAGCTTCGGAGTGGAATTAAGTGAATTAGTGTGTTTAAATTATTAGTGTTTTAACTTTAATTGTGTAAAGTAAATTAAAGTGTTAATGTAGGTAATTTTATCGGCAATTTTTATTGTCACGAACCTCAAGCTCGTAACAATATTAACGTATTCTTCAGTTTTCTCCCTGGGTGATGAATTTTTTTAGGATGCAACCAATATCTTCGATATTCCATGTTAATTATTCTGCCCACGTTTTTTTATATGAATCAATTATTTTCAAAGAGGATGAATACAGATTAGAACAACTCTCTAAAATTACTAAATTACCCAGTTACTCCACTGTCTTGAAAGAAAAGCATACAGACTTTGCCACAATCCTTCTTATATTGTTCTTGAAAAAAATAGTTAAGATCGGCGTGATTTTAACAACTTTTCATTGGTATAATCAGAAAGCTGTAGTTGTTTCCAGTCGTCTAGTTCAGTGGTTCGGGCACACTGCGATGGCAAAAGCTTATTAAAACATAATTTCTTGCAGCCCCGATATTCTCTTACGATATAAAACAAATAAGTAACAAATCAAATTAGAATACCTACACATAAAAACCTTTGCTTGTTAGCAAATTCTCAGATAAGATACATAGGCTGTTAAAAAAAATCGATAACTAATGAACCCGACGACTCCGACCGTTATCGTCGGAGTCGTCGGGTCATAAATCTTTTTTGTTTTGTTTCGCACGCATTCGTTAAGTTAACGGAATGCTATTATTGATGTGCGTAAACGTAATAATATGAATATTTATGGATAAATTGTAGCAATATGGTTTTTAACTAGTAGGGAGTAGAGTTCTATACCTTCAGCAAGCTATTAGACAAATTAATCGATTACATGCGAACAAAATAAGCTTTATTTGATAAATATTAATATAAAACACATCAAATTGATATAAGAACAATGAAATGAATATAAAAATTTTATTATTCATCTTCATCATCTGAGTCGTTTGTTCTTCTTCCTTAAGGCAGTGGCGAAGCTTCCATAAAAGCCGAAAACTTTTGGGAATAAATTCGTTAAAAGCAGAGGCGCGCGGGCAATACGTTTGCAAGTTAATTTCACGTTTCAATGTTTATTTACTCTGTGTGCTTATCTTAAGCGATTTACTATTACGAGTTCAAAATTTATACTTTTTTTAAATATTTTTAATGAAAATGGAGGATAACAGTGTTCCTTGTGATGAATTGAAGCGTGTTAAAGTGATAATCGGAGAGGAAATGTTTAAACTTTGTTGAAATAATACACAAGGTTAAGAGTGTATTTTAGACATAACAACTATCACAATTAAAAAACAGTTATTGGTACAATTAAAATGTTCACCAACATTTTACGTGGACGTAATTAAATCTTACCATAAGAAAGCGAGACGATTCCACTTATCTTCTATCCATTAGAATGTAAATAATTTGTTTTTTTAATTTTGTCCATAGTTTGTTTGTACTTTGTTCATGTTTTACTTTTGTTCATGTATTGTATTGGATGTAAATATTTTTTTCTTTTGCTTAAACAAACCCAAACGGCTTTCTTCAAAGCCACCGAACCTATGCAATTGCTGATATTGTATACTACAATCTATCTAGCAGTGGTATGCCTTCTGTGTGCTTTGTTAAACACGTCCTTGACAGCACTGAATATGAAACTGAAGCGTGAAGACAGATCAAGATTGGTGCATTTTTATAAAATTGCTAAAATTAACAATATTTTTATCAATTTATATCTTGGGCTTGCCCTAGCTTGGAGCTCTAGCTTCGCCACTGCCTTAAGGCTTATTCTGATAAAGTCGTACTTGATCAGCAGCATTGAAAAATTGTATTATTATGATTGCTTTCAGAATGTGCAATTTATATTATATTAGGGTAAGTCCGGAGGAGTTGGCCGTTAGGAAGACATGGCCACTAAAAAATCATAGTTACACTAACTAGATGGCACTACTTTCTCGTTAGTTCAATTTGTGCTGTGCGTGGGAACGACATTTCGCTCCATCTCCGGTGAAAAAAATCGAAAAAGTAAGTAAAATGTACCTACATTTATTTGTATATAGCCTAAAGTTTTCAAAGGGTTTACGTTATACAGTGTGAAAAGACATCATAAAAAGTAAGTGCTTTTTTTAAGTTAAGTGCTCATTTAATGACCCACACTTTAACATAACTATATTTTTCTACAAACGCAGCTTCAACAACCTATCAAGTACCAAGGAAGACCCTCGAAAGGCGATACAAGAAAAATAATGACAAAAAAGGACCAATGGGACCATCCTCTATATTCGGCGAAAAAAATGAGAAGAAACTCGCTAACCATATTAAAACTATGCAAAAAAATGGTTTCCCATTGACTATTGATGACGTCAGAAAGATTGCGTACCAGTTCGCGGAGCAATTGAATTTGAATCACAGATTTAATAGAGAAACTGAGAAAGCAGGATATGACTGGTTGCAAGGTTTTTTACGAAGAAACTAAGATATTACATTAAGAAAGTCAGAAGGAGTATCTTTAGCTAGATCAACTGCTATGAATAAACTGGAGGTTGACGCTTACTTTGAGCTTCTTGAAAGCATATTGACAGTAGACGATGGTGTGTTGAAACCGAGTTGTATCTTCAACATGGACGAGACTGGTCTTCAGCTTAATATTCGACCAGGGCATGTTCTTGCTGAAAAGTGTTCTAAGGCTGTATCTACAGTTACTTCGACGAGAAGGGAGAAACGATTACAGTTATAGCCTGCTGCAATGCTGAAGGTACATTTTTACCATCTGCCTGTATCATGAAAGGCGAAAACAAAAAACCTGAGTTTGAGGATGGGATGCCACTGGGATCGAAACTTTTCATGTCCACAAAATCAGCGTACATTATCTCAGATTTATTTATTGAATGGTTGAAAATACATTTTGTTCCGAGGAAACCAGCTGGAAGAGTACTTCTTTTACTAGACGATCATTCAACTCACTCTAATTCTGTGGAAATGCTGGAATATGCAAAGGACAATGACATCACCTTACTTTCAATGTCACTACCTCCAACCACTAGATCGTACGGTGTTTAAATCACTGAAGACTCATTTTTACGAGCAGTGTTGACTTTGGCTAAAACAAAATCCTGGTCGTCGTATAACACGATTATCATTTCGATTGCTTAATAAGGCTTGGGGAAAGGCAGCTTCTGCAGAGAATACAATTGCGGGTTTTAAAGCTACAGGTGTCCACCCCTTCAATCCATCTGCAATTCCCGACTACGCGTTTACCCAAGAATAGACAAAGCAAATGTCTAAATCTCAAAATGAGTGTACAGCTACTGTTATGGTCGAGAAGTAAGAAGAAAATACTAGTAACATAGCTTCTGCTAATCTGGAACCAGTTCCAAATAATTTCGAAGTGCGACAAGACATATCACCAGCATTCGCTGAGCCAAATAGCTCTGTTGAGCGAATAGTTTTAAACGCAAGTCCTGAGATGATTACAAGAAGGCCTAAAAAATTATTTGCTACTGCTTCAGCAGCGGTAATTAAAAAAATGTCAGAACAATTCCCTCCAAGAAGCGATTTGACAGATCTGACTCCAACACGTATTTTAAAGCAAATATCGCCAGTTCCACAAAAAAATATTGAAGTACGTAAACGTGCTAAACAGGTAGGCATGCTTTTAACCTCAGAGAATCACATCAAAACAAGAAAATTTAAGGAAGCGCTTAAAAAAATAGGGAACAAAAAAAATTCGAAAAAGACAATTGATAGAATCAGGCGTTACTTTGCGGAAACCCATTATAATAAAAAATAAAAATATAAATTTCTTTGTAACCTTCCGCCAAATAAATACAATGATGTGTCTTACCTGGATTGAAGAGCACCAAATTCGAAAAAGACGTTAAAAAGGAAATAAAATTGAGATAACACCAATAAAACGAGCACCAAGAAAGAGAAAATCATTAAGAAAGTTATCTGAGAGTAGTGATGAGGATGAAGAACTAATATTATGTAATTCGTCTGATGAAGAAGATGGAGACAGAGAATTGGATAGTGTAGGTTGTGGAGAAAAGTATTATTTTGTTTGAAAATATTTATTATATTGAAGATTGGATTCAATGCGTTATATGCCAACTGTGGGTACATGAAAATTGCACTGAACGTGATAAGTGTTCATCATGTGGACAGAAAAAGAAGAATGAGCTAAGGCTCAAAAACTTAAAGGGAAAAAGTGATTAAAATGTAGATTAACAAACTGGCCATCTCTCCCTTGCTGCTATGGCCATCTCTACCGGGCACTACGGGAGAGATGGCCAATCGTGATTTGAAAAAAAAGTTAATTATGAGACTGATTATGTTAAAATGACAAAAAAATGTTGTGATTTTCTTAGAGTTTAATGTCGAAAGTTTAATAAAAAGTTGATTTTTGTTAATTAATCCTCGTAGTTTTTATTTTAGTGACTTCTTTAAAAACTATGGCCAACTCCCTTGGACTTACCTTATTAATTATTACTTTCAGTATGAATTTTTTTCGTTTTATCAAAAAATTGTATTTTAATATTATTAGTAGTAAACTGATATAAATTGGTGTTTATTTCAATACTGAGGAATAACAGTCCTTCCTGTCGTTCTATTTATTGATTATGCAATTATTTTATATTACTCTGCTATTTATACTAGCATCACCACTTCGGTTACCAAGTTCAGTATTCGTCCCAGAATTCACATCCGTTGCTCCTGTATTAGCATTGCTTATTACAGGATTTCCGAATCCGTTAGTGGGTGGTTGCACAAATGGGTTTGGTCTTAAGGGAATCGTTTGAGGTTTCTGTCTGTTGGCTTCCATTGATTGCCAATTTATGTACCAGAACGGTTGCTGATCCAGTGGCAGCTTGCTGAGTCTGTCAACTAGCTCCCAATCGCCAAGGGCCTCTATGGGCAGCCTTTGTGTGGTTCCGTCGCCAAATCTGAAACAATACAAAAACTATTGCCCTCTTAATACATTATAAAAGATTAATAAAGAAAAATTGTGTGATCACGTCATCATTACCATGAGCTGGTGAACAGCCCATTGCAGATCATAGGCCTATTTTATGGACTCAGTAATTTAGTCAAAATACACATAAATATATCTGGGCATTTTAGTTCTGGTTTAGCAACTCCCGAATATCGAAAGCTTTGAACTTTAAACTACACGTAAGCAAGTGCTTACGTATAGTCTCAGCTTTAAACGTAGTAGCTAGATACTCGCATATGTTATATTTGAAGGAATCGTGGTACAAAATAAAAGAAAAGCAAAGAACTGAGGGTAGTAATTCATTTAGACAGGTAAAGAAGAATATATTGCGAGGAGGCTGCCCTACTGTTGGTTTACATACATCATCTAGTTCCCTAACATAATTAACCGGCTACTAGTATCAGTAAAATCAGAACCGATTCAAAAAAAAGTAATTAATTTAAAAAAAAACTTCTTTATGAATTGTATCAGTAATAATTTAAATTACACTTATTATGTACTACTAATAAATATTACGAAAATACGATACGACGATATATATACGACCCGTGAGCATTCTGTAATAGCAGATCTCGCACTTAACAAATAATACCTAAGTGTATTTTTTACATCACCCTCTTATTTGTTATTATTGTCGACGATAACAGTATACGGTGGTTTCTATAATCTTATGATTATACCGTAATGTAATGTATAATTAATAAATGTAATGCATGAAATTAATTTGAAAGAATGTTTTGTCTTGTATCCGCTTCTTACTGCGTGCCATGAACGTTTTATAACGTAAATTATTTAAGGAGAAATATTACTTTTCTTTTAATAATTTGATTAAACAAAGACAGTAATTTCTAAGAAATTTATAACAATATAAACAATAACGCGCCGTATAGCGGGGAGCCAAGAGATCCACTAACTAACCCATATCATTTCATGTGTGTTGTAAGAGGCGATAGAAAACTGGGATAGGCATAGGCAGCAACCTCTCACTGATAAAAACGCAAAATAAAAAAAAATCGTTTGCCAAACAGCCTGCCAATTACTAAGAAAAGAGGTTGTGTGCTCAGCAGTGGATTTTTAAAAGGCTGTATGTTATATATTTTTCATATTCTTTAATTCCTTTAGGAGAGTTACTGCTACGGGACTGGACCGGGTGGTTTATTTAAATGAGTCATAAATCGTCTTACAAAACATGGTTTAAGTTGTTAACTTTTTTCTATATTTAAATCGCTTTTTTCATATTTGCTGGTTTAAAATACTTATTACCTGGAGAAAAATTCGATGTTAGAAACGAACAATGTTTGAGTCATACTGTTTAGATGTTACTACTGCGTTTTACGATTTTTATTTATACATTAACTTAAGGTTTCATTTGTACGCTTAGTAACTAATTAATGGTATATTTATTTAAAAGTAAATACAATGTGTTTTATTAGATACTTTGAGTATGCATTTTTCTTGTTTTATCAAAAATAATATTTAAATATTAGGAAACTATAAATTGGAATTAATTTCAATGCTGAGGGATAATAGCAGACCTTTTTGATCCTGTCGTTCCACTTATTGATGTAGGCAAAAAGTGTTTTATGGTACTCTCATAGTTGGGCTTAGTTACTGGTGACTGTGGTGTGAATACACTGGAGCCGTTCGTTTTCACTTCGCTGTTATTTATATTAGCATCACCACTTCGGTTACCAAAGTCAGTACTTGTTCCAGAATTCACATCTGTTACTCCCGTATTAGCACTGCTTATCACAGGATTTCCGAAACCGTTGGTTGGTGGTTGCGCAAATGGGTTCGGTCTCAAGGGAAACGTTTGTGGTTTCTGTCTATTGGCTTCTATTACTTGCCAATTTATGAACCAGAACGGTTGCTTGTCTAACGGCAGCTTGCTGAGTCTGTCAACTAGGTCCCTGTCGCCAAGGGCCTCTACGGGCAGCCTTTGTGTGGTTCCATCGCCAATTCTGAAACAATATAAAAACTATTGCATTCTTAATATATAATAAAAGCTAAATAAAACAAAATCGTGTGATCGCTTCATCATCATCATGAGTTGGTGAACAGCCCACTGCAGAACATAGGCCCATTTTTAGGATTCAGTTATTGCATGTGGTTTTATTGTAATAGTATACCAAATAATTTGTCTCATAGTCGTAACACACATAAACGTGTCGGGGAATTTTCGTTGTGGTTCAGCAACTTCCGAATATCAAAAGCTTTCAACCTTAAACTACACATAAGCAAGTGTTCGTAGTAACTAGATACTCGCATATATTATATTTGAAGGAATCGTGGTACAAAATAAAAGAAAAGCAAAGAACTGAGGGTAGTAATTTCTTTAGATAAGTATAGAAGAATATGTTGAGAAGAGGCTGTTGGCTTACTTACTTCATCTAGTTGCCTAACCTAATTAACCAGCCACCAGTATCTGTAAAATCAGCAACGATTCAAAGAAAAATTAAAATTAAAAACTACCTTATGAATTGTATTAGTAATAATTTAAATTACACATAATATGTAGTACTACTAATAAATATTACGATAACACCTTAAAGCAAACGGCCTGTATATACGACCCGTGAGCGATACATCCTGCAATAGCAGGTTACGTACTTAACAAATAATAAGTGTAATTTTTTATATCACCCTCATATTTGCTATTGTCGGCGGTAACAGTACACTCTAGTTTCTGTAATCATATGATTGTACTGTAATGTAATATGTGATTAATAAATGTAATCTATGAAATTAATTTAAAAAAAAAATTTGTCTTGTATTCGCTTCTTACTGCGTTCGATGAATGTTTTATAACATAAATTATTTACGGAGAAATGTTCCTTTTCTTTTAATAAATGGATTAAACGAAGACAGTAATTTCTAAGAAATTAAACTTCTAACAATTTAAACAATAACGCGCCGTATAGTGGGGAAACAAGATATCTAATAACTAACCCATATCATTTCATGTGTGTTGTAAGAAGCGATAGAAAACTAGGAAAAGCTTAGGCGGCAACCTCTTACTGATAAAAACGTTAAATAAAAAAAATTCGGTTGCCAACAAGCCTGCCAAGTACTAAGAAAAGAGGTTGTATGAAAAGACTGTAAATGCATAAATGAATGAAATATTGTATCTGGCTATTTCGCCGACAGTCATATATTTTTCATATCCTTTGATTTTCCTTTAGGAGACTTGCTGCTATGGGATCGAACCGGTAAGTGTATTTAAACGGGTCATAAATTCTCTTACAATACCTCGTTTCAGTAGTTAAGTTCTTTTTCTAGTTTTAAATTGCTTTTTTATAGTTGCTGGTAAAGAACGATGATATATTAGTATTTTTCGGAATACCGTTAAAATACCTACTAAATTTTGATTATGTCTGTTTTAGATAAATATAGTATTAAATTTTATACCGTTACAGTCTATCCATAACCGCCAGTCCACTGCTGAACATAGGCCTCGCCATAGATTGCCTCAGATAGGGATATTTGCACTAGTTGCTGTGCCTGGCAGGCGGGCTTGCACCACAACTTTTTATACAGTATTTTCTATAGTCGTTATTAGAATGACGCCGCTGTCTTTCTCCGGGTTAATTTCTCTCTGTCGCCTCTTACCCACTCACTATTTTGAATTTCCCCTGACAGTTCTTACGAGTTTTCAGAACATTTATTATTTGTCTGGAAGTTATCAGATATCCTTCTATCATGTCATACGTTCTTTCTTGCTTTTTCCTTTCAACTACTTCTTTTACTCTCTTATTTTTACATCTGAAGTCTGCCTTTTTTATTTCAATCTCATCATTCATACCGCCAGAATTGGTATCGGCTTTGGTGGCTAGTAAATCTAGCCATGCTTTCTTATTTGCTTCAACTTACATCCGTACCTCATTATCCCACCACAACGTATTATTTTTCCCTTTATTTGTTCTCTTACTTACACCACGTACTTCGGTGGCTGCATCCACCAAACCTTTCTTAACATTGTCCCACACAGTCTTGAAATATAAATCGATACCTCCAATTTACACTACGCCAACTCGGATTTTGTAGGTTTACAGGAGAAGCTCTTAAAGAAAAAATATTGATAACTTTTTTATTATCGCACCTATATTAATGATATTTTCAGGATGCATAAATAATTTTCTGTTACTTCTAACTGCGTAATTGGATTTTAATTATTTTTAAAAGTTTTAAAATTAGCTCTAGTTAGCGGAGTTTAAGACGTAAAAATGTCATTTGAGATTCCTTTACACTCCGCCAACTCACAGTTAGCGTAGTATGTATCGGAATATGAGAGTACTCTCAAAATCTTAATCAAACCCATACTAGAATATTATTACGTATTGATTTTAAAGTACATCCAATAATAGAAATATTTTAGTGCTTCAACTAACATATCTTGACAAAATGTTCTCTTATTTCTAAATTTAAAAAATTAGCGTTTTGTAATCGGGAAAGTAATAAAATCAACTACCGTTTTACATGCGTAGAATAACACGATCAGTTAGCGTTTTGTTTGACACAAAATATGAATAAAATCGTATGTTTTTCCAATATTTTATATTACAATTTACAACATTAGTCAAAACAATATTATTGTTAATAATAATAAAATGTTACAAATATACTGAATTATCAAAATTATTTATAATTAATTTCTTTTTTTGGTAGTGGGTAGTATAATATACCTAAGTTGGAAATGAAAAAAAAAATGTTTTATAGTTTTTATATTGGTAAAATAAAATTTTAACCTTATATAATCACTGTATAAACGTAATTGTTTAATAATATAGAGATCAATCAGCACAATTGGTGTGAACTAAACTAACTTTTTAATTAATACAAAAGAATTAGAATAATCTCAGCTACAGTCAAGATTCCCATAAAATTCACATCAAATTCTTTTATGAAATAAGTATACACGTGACTCAAGCATTTTAAATTACAATAATCGCTTAAATTACTTAAACTATTTACGAGATCAATCAGCATGTGTCACTACATAACTATGAACTTACAAAATAAATATTCTGATTAAAAAACTGAAATAGTTACGAAATAAGGAAGCAAGACACTGATTCAGATGACATCAATGCTCGTCTTCGCTTCCATCAAGTTCGTGGTCGACCTCTGCCACTGGTAAATTCTTATAAAAGTTATGATATTTTTGAGGTACGATATTATTATCACAGAAATAAACTAAATATTTGTATTTAGCCCTATTTATTTTCAATAAATGGGTATATGCTTTGTCTGAAAAAGGTTCTGAGCGAGACTGTCTCGTACTCGATTGTTTAAAGCATTGTATCTGCTGACTTTCTACATCACCTAAGCTGTATTTATAACGTAACATTCCTATATTTTCTGGATTAACCCCGATCTCTTTGACTTTATTCCAAGAAACCTTATCATGAGAAACACTTTTGTCCAATATTTTTTTTGTAAATACCCTTTTTAAAATCTAAGATCACATTCTGCTTTACTTCTACGACATTATACGGCTTATCATTTACTTTTGCCCATCGTACTAAGGAGTAACATTCATCTGGCGAATAAATTTCTCTTCCTTTGGCTGATTTTTCGATTAGGGCATGCACCGAATCACCTTCGTTTTGTGTATGTCCCTTCTCCATAAAGCGATGATAAATTTTAATTGCCGCTAACAAGTACATGTAGTAAACTATCCGCTTACGGTTTTGGCCCCCGCAATTATCTGACCATAAATATATTTCAGTAACTCCCTTTGAAGCCAGTTTATTCAAGAAATCATAAAGACAACTAGAGATTTCATTTGCCCCTCTCTTTGCGGTTTGTTCGTCCCACATGTAACAGAATGCTCCTCTATGCGCTATGTCATACACAGTAAAATTATATACGTTAAGCTTTCGTCTGTAATAATAAATACTAATGTTTCCATGTGGTGCGTTCAGTACTTCCTGAAAATCAAATACAATGCATACTTTTTTATTATCATTATTTGCTAGTAATTTATTTTCTAATTTAAGCTTTCGAGAATACTCCTTTTTTTTGATGAATTGTATATTTTTTCGCTCTGCTTATCAGTAACTTCAGGTATGTTCTTAAATTGATGGCAGAGGTCACACTGATCCTTTTTCGGAACATGAAATCCTATCTTTATCCTTGTTGGCGGCTTACAGTCGTGCGGTTAGCGGCCGCGCATCCCGAATACACACCGCTAAGACGAGTAGTCGGGGTGTATATCGCGTGTTTGTCAAAAGTACATTTACTTGGCGTTATGTAATTTTCAAAACTTTTTTATTTCTTTAAATTTTTTAAAGAAATTTAGGGAGCATAATATTATTACTTTAATGAGTCATTTTCCATTAAAACCTGAAAATGAGTAAAAATCAAGTTGGCGTAGTGTTCATTGGAGGTATCGAAATCATTCATACACAATTCATTCAAACAGCTAATATTTTCTCTCGGTCTACATTAATACTTCTCTTTTACGTCTTCATATTGTAACCTCTCTATTCCTATACGCTGTAACGCAGTGGTAGACTATTAAATCGACATAATACCAAGTAATGATCCATTGCTACGTTGGACCCTGGTAAACACAGATGCACACAGGTAGTTACAACACCAGTGCGCTCGTCCTTCATCCACAATTATGAAATCTATCATGCATCTATCATCACCTATTTCCTCCTAAATCGCGTATGTGAGGAACTTCAGACAGAATACGATCATCAATGTAGTAGTTTTTGCAAGAGATGATTTCTTTCTAGAAAGTTTAATAATATGAAACCTGTCAGCATTCAATATTATTCAGATGTTACGGCACCATAGTGCTAAATTATTTAAGCCTTACTGTAAGAATTCTGCACCGGAATTAGAGGAGATAGTTCTAAAAATCCTTAGATCATCAGCAAACAAATAAAAAGCCCTAAATGAGACACCTGAGATACGCTAGAGTATGTAAAAATGTCTCAGAAACATAACCATCAACAAAAACAGTAGATAAACGATTTCAATTTTAGACGAATGAATAATTTGTAAAACCAGAATTTTTTTTAACTATAGATTGTAAATTTATGTGGACAATATTTAGTTGTTTTATATTGTGTGGTAGATAGTTAATAAACTCGTTTATGTACAGTCACAGTCAAATAATTCTTGTATTTCCGGTGAAGAAACTGTTGCGTTGTGTAAAAATGCTATCGATATTTCTGAATAGACATATTATCAATATGACATGAGCTTTTTATGATGACCAGCTTATCATTATCGAATTTGCGAGCCAAAACTTTACCACCCAAGAACCAAATATATTTGTAAGTCTCCTTCAAGATTTGTTTAGCTTCGCTCAGAAGTGTTTTATTTGCTTTGGCCAGTTAGTCGCCGATATATCACTCTTTTTTGGCTACTTCAGGATTAGGGACATTGGGAGCTATATCTTCCATAGCAATTGTTTCCGTTCGTGCAGCGCGGATCCACTCGTTGATCTGCTCCTCTTGTTGCAATACTACCTGGATCACCTCTTCTTTACCATCCCTGCCTTTTAGTCTCTTCAGCATTGACACTTGACGTTTCTCTATGTTTAGCTTCGAGGCTAGTTTACTTGACAGTTTTTCCAAGTTCTCGTCTTTATCTTCGGGAATTCCTGTTACTTCCAGTACATTATCCAACTCTTTTTTTCTATATTTCTGAGTTCTTGTTCCATTGCATTAACTGGTAATTACAGGTGGGTATTTTAATTTGTCAAGTGCATGTTTTCCCTCTCCAAGTCTTTAGCTTTCTCAGTAAAGATTTCCAGTGTAGCGTTTATAGTATCCATTTTTATATACCACGAGCTAAACGATTCGTTCACAGAAGCCAGTACATTCTTCACTACTTTCTTTAACTGCCTTTTATCAAGTGAGATATCACGAAGTAATTTATTCACCGCTGTCGAATCGCTTTCGCCCATTTGATTCCCATCAGTATCATCATCATCGTCCTCCGGGATTACGAAAGACTTCCGATGGGGCGATTCTTTACGAGAATCTTCGCATGGCCACCCCAGGTTTTCAGCATTGCGCTGCGTAATAAGCCTGTGCATAATTGATTGGCGTGTACTATTTTTTCACATTCGTTGTATTCAAACCCGGGTGACTTTTTTGTTATGGACTTATTACAATTGTCGCATTCTTACTTATTTAGTATTGAGCGTAAATTTGTCCGTGCACCGTTTGACTACGTTGTGTGAGTGCTCGCGAGTGACTGATGGTGGAACTGAGGTCAACAATAGTGATCTATTAAATTGAGATGTGTAATAGTAATAAACCTTACCGATTTCCAATTTCATCAGCAGGTGTAGTCGTTTTGTTTTCAAGTTCTGGGTATCCAATTGGTCGAGAACCGGCGAAGTAAGGTCTTTGACCGAACACGTTACATACAGATGCAACCACAACCAAGAATTGGAAAAAAACCATGACCTATGAACAAAATTTATAACACTGAGTCAAATCAAAGAACAAGGTATTTATTATACTTATTACTAATGCTAAGCCTACGATAAAACGAATAAAAAATGTACTAAGCTAAAGAAGTTTGATGGATTGGCTTATATAGTGGTATGCATGTGTTTCGGATAATGTTATTCCCAAGTTTTTTAGAAGCTTGGACACATGGTATGAATGCGTCGTACAACAAGTTGTAAACCGTCTCGGACAAGGATATAATGTAGCTTAAATAAATACATAAACACTCACGACTGCCACCCAGAAGGGTAGGCAGAGACTACAGACTTTCATTTGGCACGATCCTGACACACCTCTTTCGCCTCCTCCATATCCATATACCTACGCACAAATGCTCATCGGTTAAAAGTACTCCTAATTTGTGGCCCGTTTTCAATATATCGCCAATTTGGTCGATGAATTTTCGCCTAGGACGTCCCTTTCCAACTCTGCCGTTCACTTCAGCAACATAAATTTTCTTTATCATACTTCCCTCATTCATTCTTTCCACATGACAAAACCACCGAAGCATTCCTTTCTTAATCCTGGTCACAAGGTCATCTTGCAAACTACACTCTTCCCTTATCATACAATTTCTCAACCTGTCATTTAGATTAAGCCCTAACATTCTCCTTGACGACTTCATTTCTACTGCGTTTATTCTACTCTTGAACTTCGTCTGCCACACCCAACTTACACTACCATACGTTGAAGTAGGGACCAACACAGCATTTTGAATTTCCATACGTGCCTTTTTTGACACATTCTGACTCTTCAAAATAGAGTAAAGGGCACCATTTACTCTATTTCCTGCGTTCACTCGTCGTTCTATGTCCTTATCATATCTTCCATCCCTGCTAAATTACGCATCTCAAATATACAAAGTCATCTACTTGCTCAATCTCTTCCTTCTATTCTTATTTCACATATCGTAATAATTTCTTCTCTTTCAAAAACCATAACTTTCGGTTTTTGGCCGAAAACTTCCTCCGAAATATTCTCTCCAGCCCTTAGCATTTCAAGTAAAACTCTATCATATCCGGTTGCTTTACCTGCTTTCATGATTTTCATTGATTGCATTATTTCGTCTATAGTTATCTCGCTACCTTTTTCCTCTTCTTTTAGACTTCCTATTACATTTAATTCATACGTCGTCTCCTCACTCATAAACACGCTTTTAAAATATTCCTTCCAACTCTTTAAACTCAAAACTTCATCAATCACAATATAGCCATTCTAGTCTCTTATAGCATTCATTATAGGCTTTTTTGAATGTCCCCTGGCAGTTCTTATGAGTTTTCAGAATATTTTAATATTGTCCTGGAAGTAATCCGATATTCTTCTATCATTCTTATCCGTTATTTCTTGCTTTTTCCTTTCAACCACTTCTTTTACTCTCTTATTTATATGTCTAAAGACTGCCTTTTTTCTTTCAATATCATCATTCGTACCAACAGAATTACCAGCCCTTGTTGCTACTAAATCTAGACATGCACTCTTCTTTGCTTCAATTTCCATACATATGCCATTACGTATTATTTCTCCTTTAATTCTTTCTCTTACTAACACCACATACTTGGTAGCTGCATCCACTAAAACTTTCTTAACATTTTGATATAATGCATATTGGAATTCTCTGCTAGTCAACTTTGGCTATGGTGAGAATCTATGTTAGGTGTACTAAAATAAATTAAGTAAAGTTAGCATTTACACTAGCATACATTAAAATCAAATATTTAATTAACACTATCACCACCACAACCACCATCATCATTATCATCATTACACAGCTTTACCTACAGTTGACTAAAGGTCTGCTTGAGATTTGACAATGACTTTTGCTATAAAATAAAGAGCTAGCCGATCACTTCCTGCAGCCTGAGATTTTCTGCTCGGTTCAGTACCGCTAGCAACGCCGTAACATTGCATGACGCTTTTAACAAACCTTCTGTGCGCGGATAATGTTTATGCTCACCGGACTGGCCAGACAGATTGGTGGACGCAGAACCGAAACCCTCGCACTGGAAGTGTTACCTGTCTTTGAATTCCATCAGAGTTTTGCCCAGAGATCAACAGGTTAGGCAAAGTTAAGATGAGTTTGATCTTTAGAAAAATTGCATATTGCTCTTATCAGCCAAATAACAAAGTATACAAATAAGTAGTTGTTTTAATATCGATAAAGTTTTTGAACATACCTCCTTTGTTTATAGAATATTTTCTTTTAGCATCGAATTCCGGTAAAATTAAATTCTTTGGTTCAGGTTTGAGATATTTTATAAAATATTCACTTCACCTTTAACATTTAGTCTTAATTCTCTCGTATCGTCAATTACATTAGCTTTTGTGTGTTAATAAAATAGAAATAACTTGCATGACCACTAGGTACATATTGTTTTATTTTTATTCACTGCCGATAGCGATTTTAAAAAGAGTGAAGATTTGATTGTAAATATCAATCGCGTGCTAAATAATAATAAAATAATAAAAAATAAATATAGTTGTCCCAAGTCCAGATACTTTCTGTTAGAAACCAGATTATATGCTATCAAAATAATGCTGGCCTTAAAATTTTCTTATTCATTTGGCGGTCGATTGTCATATTATGTCATATTATGTCATATTATAGATATAGGTAATGATAAATATTGAAATAAGAAATAGGAATTTATAAAACATGACGTTATTTTTGCTGTTTTTTATCACTAAAACTATATTATTTATTTAATTTTAATAACATAAAAATAAAATTAGAATGCAAAAATGTAACTTACGGAACGAATTTATTTATTTTCACAAATAAACACCTTAGCGCCAACACGATTTATAACAGACTGGTTTGTCCAGCGTTTTGCTAAATCATAAATAAAAATCTGAACTTGTATTTTAAAATTCGGGTTCTCTGGGTTCTCGTTATAGTAAAATTTTTGTATTTTAAAAACACTGAATATTTAACATGGCCTTTTTCACTATGTCAACATTTTTATTGTTCACAATATACAGACGATAGTCGGATTTTACAAGCATTTTCCTTAAAAAAATATGTAAGGAGTAACCGCGCAGTGGCGGTATAAGAATATCCATTGCCCCATATCTTCTTGTAAGTATTGTAAAAGGCGATAGAGGATTAAAAACCAGTATATGACCATCAGCATCTTTCTAATAAAGCTAAAAGTCTAACTAAAAAACTAATTGTCAAGACGCCCACCAGGCATGGTAACTATAGCGTTACTTTATAGGCTGTAACAGATGGAACGGATGCAAGGAATATAAAATGTTTCTTTAAAAATAGGCATTGGTTTTGATCAATTAAATATTTTTTTATTAATAATTGAATTGATTAAAATCACTGGAAACTAATGGTGTTGTGTTACGTATAGTGAATGACGAGACATGGATATCCGTTGTACTGATAACGAGGAATTCCGTCTCAATCCTCAGTGGGCTCACAATACAGACATTCAATTACTACCAGAGTGCTTTTTGTCACCTTTGCGTATACAATTACCTTGTACTAGTGATAGTGATAGTGATAAATGATATCGCCATGTGTATCGTAAGCCAAAACTATCGTTTGTCTGTTATTGTAGTTAATAAAAATTATAATGTTATTGTATTAAATGAAATTAGTAAAATTGTATAAAAACCTTGGAAACAGTGTTTTCAACATTAAGTACAAACATAGATCTAAATAATATTTTATTAATAGATTACTAGTAGAGATTTTATGAACCTGTAAAAATTTATACATAGAATCAATAAAGGTGCCGGAGGTTCGATCAACTGTAAAGCGGAATTCTAAACGCAAATATAGAAAACATGATTTTGCCCACCACCGGTTTACATTCTTGAACAATTAATTTATCATAGAAGACATCAAATGAATACATCCCAAGTGTACTGAGTCATCTAACAAATTTAGGTTTTTTATTATTTTTATATAAACTTACATAATAAACTGGTGACGCTTATGGTTCCTGGGTTCGAATCCGGAACGGATGGTCACTAAATGGTTAGGGTGACTATGTTGCCCTTCGTGTCCGGATCGGAGGAACCTGAAAATGGTCGCACTAATGACCAGAAGATGGTGCGGCGATAGGGTCTCGGGTTGGATTGCCGGGACGAGCTAAAACCTTATTATGCGGGATTGATTTTCGTGGTGGACTGTATACGTGGTTCCCTATTACCAAACAAGATGACTGATGTGGCACGTGGAAGTCTTGGACGATGCAGTCGAAATCATCCAATCTATTATTTAGCCAGTGTCCCGAGATGGGATTCTACTTGACTGTTAGGGGAAAGAAAACATAGTAAAGAAAATAGGTGGGGTTCCTTCTGCCGGCGGCCTCGAGGACGACGCTCCTGGTGTTGTGATGCGTTGGAAGAGAAGGCCAAATTGGCCTCTAAAAAGCTTGGCGTGCTCAGCAAAGCGGGACAGTATTTCATGCCGGCCGCACATGGAACACTGTTCCCATCTCTGGGTCGGGGTTCCCCAATGCCAGCTCCTTCTATTTGATCGAATCCAGCGCAGAGTAGTTCGTATCGTCGGCGACTGAGCTCTTTCCGATCGGCTTGACTCACTGGCACTGTGAAGAGATGTTGCATCTCTTTGCGTATTTTAAAGCATCTACCACGGGGAGTGCTCTGAGGAATTGTTCGGACTAATTCCAGCCGCACAGTTTCACCATTGCACATCGTGACAAAACTCGCGATACCATCCATACCATTTGGATGACTGGCGGTCCACCACTAAGCGATTTAAAAGAAGTTTCCTTCCTAGCACAACTTCCTTGTGGAATCAACTACCAGCAGAGATTTTTCCGGACTAATACGACTTAGGGACCTTCAAGAAAAGAGCCTTTTCCTTTTCAAAAGGCCGGCAACGCATCTGCAATCCCCCTGGTGTTGCAGCTTTTCATGGGCGGCGGTAATCACTTACCATCAGGTGAGCCGTATGCTCCTCTGCCCCCTCTCCTATTAAAAAAAAAGCTGTTTAAATGTCAAAGCGAGGATATGGGTAGCGGCTTAATCTAAGTAAAATAACAGTGGGTTTTTGTAGACTAATAAATAAAGAGATAAAATAAACATAATATAAATAAAATAAAATAAAATAAAATATCTTTATGGTATTTATATACACTACCATTCATTCACCCATTACATGCTATAAAAATCCACTGATGAACACCAGTCTACTGTTGTCACGCTTGGCAAACAACCGCAGGGTAGTTAACCGGACTTTTTTATGATTTTGGGCTTCTGCTCGATATGGTGTGGTGGATATGGTGTAGTGGATATTCTTACACCGCCACCACACGATTTACTATGTAAACTGCATAACCATAAAAACTCCTTTCCGATGAGCTTCAAAAACCTCAATTAACTATTAATAAGCTCTTTACAAGCACTTTATTTTATTTTATTTTTTATTTTTACAAGGATTAAAATACGAGTACATATTATACAGAGTTCATAAGTACAGTGCACCATAGCCTTATATAAGATTTTTCTGCACACTGCAGTTCGCCGTTTTTCGAGCGCAACCATTTTAATATTATTTAGGGTAAGTAGGTAGTTCGCTCGCTTCTGTAAAATAATGAGTTGTAGTCAATGTTTGGTTCACGGAATATAAAATATTCCGTAGTTTGGTTAGAGTAGTATACAGAATGTTCGGAGGAAGTACATATTAGTTTCTATTTTTGGAATATAAATATGGTAATTATATTACAAATAGTAAATATATTAGTTTTTCGATATATTATTTTTAGTTATTTTAAGTTAGTGGATTCAAAAAGTATGTTTTTAAATTTGTGTTTCCTTTAAGGTTTTATGTAGAGCCGTGGTAGCTTAGTGGTTAACGCTCGCTGTAAATATAACAGAACGCGAGTAACCCGGGTTCGATCCCCGCCGGCACCAATGAAATTGTTAATTGCAATTTTAAGTGCTGATTTACCACGTGCTCGGCGGTGAACGAAAACATCGTGAGGAAACTTACATGTCCGAGGAATAAGAAAAAAAATATTTCGAAGACATGTGAAGTTCGTCAACACGCATTTGGGCAGCGCGGCGGACACTTCCTTGCCCTAAACCCTCTCAGAAATGAGGGGAGGCCTGAGCCCAGCAGTGGGACGTATATAGGCTGTAACTTTACTTTTTACTTTACTTAAGGTTTTATGTAGTTAATTAATTAATTTTGGAATAATAATCTCATTTAATGATCTCCATACAAATTATGTGTTTTAGCTATATTTAATTTAGAATTATATATACTTCTAAGCTAGTGTTTATACATATGTTATACAAGTAAATTAAGTTTTTTTTCTTCTATAGGCAGAATACCAAATAATTTGAATAATTCATTGTAGTTATTCTTATATTGTTGTTTAATTTTTTTCTATATTGTAGGTAACTTCCTTATTTTATTGTTGTTTGTTTTGATGATTCTAAGCTGTAATTAATGTATTCTATAAATATGCGATTTCCAGGTTCTACCATAGCTACTTAATCCGTCTTGTATTATCCGTATTGATTCGGCCTGAAACTTGTAAAGGGAGCCGTGGTTGCTCAGACGGTTAACGCTTGCTGTAAATATAACAGAACGCGAGTTACCCGGGTTCGATCCCCGCCGGCACCAATGAAATTGTTAATTGCAATTTTAAGTGCTGATTTACCACGTGCACGGTGGTGGAGGAAAACGTTGTGAGGAAACCTGCATGTCTGAAGAATAAGAAAAAATATTTTGAGGACAGGTGAAGTTCGCCGACACGCATTGTTGCAGCGTGGCGGACACTTACTTGTCCCAAAACGCTCTCAGAAATGAGGAGAGGCCTGTGCCCAGCAGTGGGACGTATATAGGCTGTAACTTTACTTTTACTTTACTTGTAAAGGGATAATAGTGTAGGAAAGGAAACTTTATACCTAATGACAGAAAATTTGGCAAGAATGGCCCTAACTTACCGCACATTTTATTATTATGGTACGTCCATTTAAATCGAAATTCTTTTAAGAGGCCAAGATTGTTGTTCTACTAATTCAATATGAATAAAATTACAAGACGTTGGTGGCTGTAGGCAATGAGTTTTAAAGGAACGGATACTCTATTTTGATTAGATAAAATGTACATCGATTTTGTTTTCGTGGCGTTCAGAATTCGGCCTGCATCGTGAGATCATTTCATAAGGTTAGTGAAATCTTCTTGCAATTTCCGTAATGCCATATATATGTCGTTCGCCGCCGCTAGTAAGAAGTTATAGTCTGCAAACTGATATATCTTGCAGTTTTTAATGACATTGGCAACATTATTGGTCAAGTAATGCAAAGGCACAGATCCCCACGGAGGTACCATGGGTCTCTCTTTAACTTAATCTTTGCACCAATTCAAAAGTTCATTGGTAAAAGTGTTCGATTGCAGGAGTAAGATGCTTGAAACACTTTTTTGAAAGGCCTCAGTGAGAATTTAATATCGAATTTAACAATGACATCAATTTAATATTATATTATCTGGTTGAGCGACGGGCCTAAGGTTACCGAATTCAAATTCGCCGGTCGAGCCTTAAGCCTATTACGCGAGATGTTACACCAAATGGACTGTATAAGCGGATAGCTTTTTCCGTCTCCACAAAATCGCGACTATAGCATGCGGTTTTCCTGACAATGCACTCGCTCTTCTCTAAACGAACTATTGCTTGCCAAAGTCTATGAAGGAACCCCGCTTGATCACGCTAGGAGAAAATGAAATTGGAGCGGATTAACTAATAAATACAATTATGTCAAGCGGGCTTATAACTGGAAGTTACTCACCAGGGTGTCGCTTCGATGCGGCTTGGGCGCTTTGTTACTGCGGTGCGACTTCTGGCGGATTCTCTGGGGCCCCAGAGATGCGTTCCTGTCCGGTGATGCGATGGAAGAGAGCGCGCGTGAGCCGCGCGCGCGTTTATATTACTTCGGTTGCGAAGATCACGTGACATTCTAGAACTATCTTCTTTCCCCTCTCACCATTTTTTGGAAAGGACAAACGCTTTGGCAAGCTTACCCTCGAATAAAATAAAATACGAATGGTTTTCCGCGCAACTATCTCCCCCGGCTTGAAGGATTTCCTTCAAAATAACGAAAACAACTAAAGCTAAGATCAAACTAACAAAATAACTAACTAACGCTAAGATTAAACCTGAATTTCGACTACAATTTCTAACCTAGAAAGTTAACTTAAACTATGGAAGAGGCAAGGGACACAAACGGACAACAGGACGCATGTAAGACCCAACCGTGTTCTTAACGCGAGCTACCCTAATTACTCAGTCGGAACCGGGAAAAACCTTTTCGACAATCCCTAATGGCCAATGGAGAGGCGGCGTATTCTCTTTCGTGAGCACAACCACAGTTCCTACAGTTAAAGGTTCAGTTGCTGTGTTCCATTTTTGCCGAGACTGCAAAGTATGCAAGTATTCCATCCTCCATCGTTTCCAAAACGATTGCACTAACCGGTCTAATAATTTATGGCGTGCGGAAATGCTAAGTTTGTTCTCGTCCATATCTACGGCGGGCAAATACTTCAAAGGCGTTAAATTCAAAAAATGTGCTGGAGTTAGAGTCAGCGGCTCCGAGGGGTCACTAGACAACGTACGACAAAGTGGGCGACTATTCATTACGCACTCAATTTCAGCGAGCACAGTACTTACGCACAGATACACAGAGAACACAGTAATTTGATCTCCTATTACTCGGTATAAGTGATTCTTTAGACTTTTAATATTAGTCTCCCAATTGCCCCCAAAATGACTCGCGGCTGGGACGTACAGACACCACTCGATGCGGTTCTCGGCTAGAATGTGAGCGAACTCCGAATTATAATACTTGCTAGCTAAGAGCTCATGTAGTTCTGATAAAGTACGTTTCGCACCGACGTAGTTCGTACCGTTATCCGAATACAATTTACTTACAGGGCCACGGCGGGAAAGAAATCTTTTAAACGCACCCATAAAGCCTGCTGTGCTTAGATCACCAACGAGTTCTATATGCACCGCCCGAGTAGTTAGACATACGAAAATGCAGACGTAAGCCTTTGTGGATCTTATACCACGCCCGCGAGTGAGCGTGACCTTAAACGGACCATCAAAATCAGACCCGGTGTGCGTAAAGGGCTTTACGGATTGTATTACTCGACAAGACCCAATTTCCGCCATTTCCGGAAATGACGGCTTGGGACGTACCCGAAAGCAATATACATTTGTGCACCCGATTGCGGATTAAGTTACGTGCGGAAAGAATCCAATAATTCTGACGCAAGATCGACATCAGCAAGTCGGGGCCAGCGTGAGAATTCAATTTATGATGGTAATCAACTAATAAATTCATGATATGGTCTTTACGCGGTAAAACTATAGGGCGCCGTTGGTCGAAACTCAACTGCGAGTTGGACAAGCGTCCCCCTACCCTGACGATCCCATCTTGTAAAAATGGCTTAAGGCGTTGAAAAGCGCGACTACAAGCTCTATTTGATTGTAATCTTGTAATTTCTTCGGAAAAATGTGCACGTTGAAGTTCACGCAATACCAGCAACTCGGCATAGTTGTAATCGGACGCTAAGATATACGAACGTCGTGGTAAAAGCTTCGCGAATTGACAAACGTAAATTACGCTACGCAATAATTTCGACCAAGAGGACAAGCGATTCGCCAAAGCAATGATTGGAGAAACATCGCTCGAAACGCTCGCCACCAGAGCGTGCCTCTTCTCTTCCGGCGGTTGTGACACTGACGAAGGGTCGATATCGGTTATTGGCCATTGCGAGGGTTCCAAGTGAACCCAAGAAGGTCCGTGGAACCAAAGCGGATGGTCCATTATTTGCATCGGGGTGAGTCCACGGGATAGGCAATCGGCAGGGTTTTCCGTACCAGACACGTGATAAAAGTTCCGCGTGCCTAACTCGTCTTGGATCTTGGCCACTCGGTTCGCGACAAACGTATCCCAACGGTGGGGCGATGGATGAACCCAACATAAAAACGACGGTGGAGTCGGAAAAGGCAAATATCCTTTCTATGTGAACTCTGTCCCTACATGCGCTGATAACTGCGGTAATAAGCTTGGTGAGGACTAATATTGCGCAAAGCTCTAAGCGCGCCAGAGAGACAACCTTACGGGGGGGAGACTCTTGACTTAGAGCTAATGAGGCTAATCGAATTTCTACCATAATTTCGGACGTGGAAATATACAACGCCCCCGTAAGCCTTCTCGCTGGCGTCTGCAAACCCAACGACCGTTATGCTACTATTTCTATCGACGTTTATATGACGCGGTATTTTAATTTCTCTTAGTAAAGGAAGTTCCTCTCTAAAACGCTACCACAATCGAACAATGCTGTCAGGCGGCGGATCATCCCAATCGCATTCACATAACCAAAATCAAAAGCTTAGCGTAGAATACCACCGGAGCTACGAAACCAATGACATCCCATAATTTAGCAACGCATGACAGTATTGTACACTTTTTGCACTGCTCTACGGGCGGGTTTACCTTAAGGCTAAACACGTCGGACTCTGGTGACCAACACAGACCGAGCACCTTGTGCGTATCAGAATCGTTGAATTCCTTTATCGCCGAAAGACGGTGTGATAATGGGATTGTGTTCAAAACCGGACGCGAATTACTAGTCCACTTCACAAGATCGAATTGACCCGCTTTCATGAGCTTTATAACCTCGGCGGTGGTTAGGGTGGCCTTCTCCACGCTATCGACCGAGTATACAAAATCATCCATATATAATCCACTTTTAATTGCCCTCTTAGCTTTAGGATAAGAGGGACCTTCATCGTGGGCGAGCTGTCTCACCGTGCGTAACGCATGAAATGGGCTCGACTTTAAACCAAAGCAAACGCGGTTAAATTCAAACACCATTAGAGGTTCTTTTGGGTTGAAACGATATAAAATGCGTTGGAATATACGGTCGCATTCACGGACCCCTATGCAAAGAAACATTATACTAAACAAACGAAAATTGGCTATTATATTAAATAAACTGCCCTGTAAATTTTGCCCACTATAGAGGATATCGTTAAGAGACAGGCGAGTGCTAGTTTTAGCACTAGCGTTGAGCACTACACGTAACTTAGATGTAAGTTTGTCCTCCCTAATGACCCCGTGATGTGGTATGAAATACGACGGTGTGTCTTCGTAGTTATCTAATTTCAAGGCCACAAGTGATATGTAACCTTCCCTTATATATTCGTTAATGACGCCGTCATAAGCTTCTTTTAACTGGGGTGAAGCGAGCATCCTACGCTCCAAGCTGTAGAAACGTTTTTCCGCCATTTGACGCGAATCGCCGAGAAATAAAACATCTCCTTTAAAGGGTAGCGCTACACTATATCGACCGTCGCGATCACGAACGGTCGTGCGGATGTAAATTTCCTCGCACAATCTATCATCTGGGCTAACTATAGGTGGAACGTTCACCTTCTCCATCTCCCAAAATTTGCGGACTAACGACTCGAGCGGTTCGACAGCCATACAACAATAAGAGGTAGCCGAGATACTATCCATGACATACAACGATGACATAGCCCAAGACGGTTTCCAATGCGTAAGGCGCGGTATGCGAGGAGATGCCCCTGACCTTATTGTTTAACAAAAGATGAGGGAAAAGCGATGCTCCAATGAGCATGTCTATGTTTCCGGGAACGGCGTAAGTGTCGACTGCCAGAGTCAAATTTTTAAATTCAATCATTGCCGAGGTGTCAACCGAAACGGTTAGCAGACGTTCAGTGACTATCTACTACTAGTGCATTTATATCAAAGTTAACATTACGATCTCATCATCATCATCATCATCATCACAGCCCTTCACAAGTCCACTGCTGAACATAGGCCTCCCCCAAGTAATGCCACAAAGCACGGTCCTGAGCCACCTGCATCCATCGACTTCCTGCATATCTTACCAGGTCGTCACTCCATCTAGTGGGGGGGTCGCCCTACACTACGCCTACCGGTACGAGGCTGCCACTCGAGAACCTTTCTTCCCCATCGGTTATCGGTTCTTCGAGCTATATGGCCGGCCCATTGCCACTTCAGCTTACTAATCCGTTGGGCTATGTCGGTCAATCTGGTTTTACTGCGGATATCCTCATTTCTGAGTCTATCACGCAGAGAAACTCCGAGCATAGCCCTCTCCATAGCTCGCTGAGCGACCTTGAGCGTCCTCATACGGCCAGCAGTGAAGGACCACGTCTCTGATCCGTAAGTCATCACTGGCAACACGCACTGGTTGTACACTTTAGTTTTCAGAGATTGAGGTATACCTGACGAAAAGATATGTCGTAATTTCCCGAACGCTGCCCAGCCGAGTTGAATCCGTCGATTGACCTCTCGGTCGAAGTTGGACTTACCTAGTCGGAATATTTGTCCCAGGTAAACATACTCGTCAACAACTTCGAGCATAGTGCTCCCAACAACTACCGGCATAGGTGTGACATGGACATTAAACATAATCTTTGTTTTGTCCATGTTCATCTTAAGACCTATCCGTTGGGAGGCACTATTGAGGTCATTGAGCATAGTGCTTAAGTCCTCCAGCGATTCTGCCATAAGGACTATATCGTCGGCAAATCGAAGGTGAGTGATGTACTCGCCATTGATGTTAATACCGTATCCTTTCCAGTCCAGTAGCTTGAAAACGTCTTCCAAAGCAGCGGTGAAGAGTTTCGGGGATATAACGTCACCCTGTCTTACACCTCTCTGCAGTTGGATAGGTTTCGAGCTCTGGTTCTGTACTCGGATAGACATCGTAGCCCTACTGTACAAACACTTCAGCACTTCGATATACCGACAGTCAACTTGGCACCGCTGAAGGGACTGCAGCACCGCCCAAATTTCGACGGAATCAAAGGCTTTCTCATAGTCCACATACGCCAGGCAAAGTGGCAAATTGTACTCTTCAGTTTTCTGTACAATCTGCCGCAGGGTATGTATGTGGTCTATGGTACTGAAGCCTTTTCGGAAACCGGCTTGTTCGGGAGGCTGGAAGTCGTCGAGTCTGCGTGCGAGACGATTCGTAATGACTCTCGAAAACAGCACGTAGACGCGGCTCAGAAGGGAAATCGGTCTGTAGTTCTTCAAGAGAGCGTTGTCGCCTTTCTTAAAGAACAAGACCACCGCACTTCTGCTCCACGCCTCTGGAGTAGTGCCACCATGTAGGACGGAATTGAAGAGCTTCTGAAGGACTTCAAGTACCGGTGTTCCACCCGCTTTCAGAAGCTCCGCTGTAATTCCATCCTCGCCTGGGGCCCTGCCGTTTTTAAGGTGCTGGAGAGCCATTCTAATCTCGCTTAGACTGACGTCCGGGATATCATCGGAATAGTGTCGGATAAGACTTGCTCTTGGATCGTTACTCACACTTGCGTGTGGCTCCAACGATGATGTGTACAGCTGCCCATAGAACCTCTCAATCTCACTCAAAATCTCAGGTGTCCCGGAAACGATGCTGCCACACTCAGTCTTCAGCCTCGACAGTTGGCTCTTTCTGGCAGACAGATCTCTGGCAAAGACTTTGGAGCCCTGGTTCCGCTCGATCCCTTCTTTAATACGAGCAGTATTAAAGTTGCGTAAGTCTCGCCGCATGCATTTGGAGATCTGTCTGTTCAGTTGCCTGTATGCTGTCAAATCTGTTGACGATTGCAGCCTCATCTCCCGTCTAACAGCCATGAGATTAAGAGTGTGATCGGAGAGTTTTTGTGTTCTTCTGCGGCGGGTCTTGCAGAACTTAGCTCCGACCGCATGGACAGTTTCCACGAGCTTGTCATTCATATCGTCCACTGCATTGCAATCTTGTAGGCACTGAAAGCGGTTGTGTAACTCGAGCTGAAAGTTTTCGGGATTTTGGATCAGAGCACGAGGGGGACGGAGCGTTGACTTCATTAGACGAGACCTCTCCAACTTAACGTTTAGGTTCAGTGTGCCTCTAACCATTCGGTGATCGCTGCCAGTTTTCACCCTTGCGATCACTGAGACATCACTGAACAGTTGGCGTCTGGTCGTCATAATGAAGTCAATCTCATTTTTTGTCGAACCGTCGGGGCTCGACCAGGTCCACTTCCTGTGGGGCCGCTTCTGGAAGAAAGAGTTCATCATAAAGAGTCCCTCTTTCTCCATAAAGTCGGCCAGCTGCTGGTCCCTTCGGTTCCGTTGCCCTACTCCAAATTTCCCTAACTTCAGCTCACCGTTTTCTCTTGTGCCTAGTTTTGCGTTGAAGTCTCCCATCAACACCGTGTGGTGGGTTTTGGAGGAATGTATGGCTTTGGAAATATCCTCATACATTTCCTCCACCTCCTCATCGGAATGTGCCGACGTTGGTGCGTAAACCTGTATGACCTTCAGCGAATACCGTTTGGTGATGCTGAGTATCAGGTACGCGACCCTCGTCGACACACTCTCAATCTGTACAACGTTGTTGACGAGAGACTTGTGGACGATAAATCCGACACCTCCTTGGGACAGATGGTCGCCCTCCCGGTGATAGAACAAGTTGCCGGATTCGAGAATCACCGTGTCCTCCCCCTCTCTTCGGACCTCGGATAATCCTATAATACTCCAGCGCAACTTGTCTATCTCTTCTTCCAGCTCCAGGATCTTCTCGTCAGTCCTCAGTGTGCGTGCGTTAAATGTTGCCAGGTCGAGTCGTCGTAGGTGGCAACCGAACCTCCACCGGAGATTCTTAGCACCCCCTGCCCCGCCGTTACCATGGTCGCCACCGTAGCCAGGAATAGCGGGGCCGCCGGGGACTGGGGGCCGTCTATTTGTGTAATTGTTCATGGGGGGTATATTGCCATAGTTGCCACGCTTGGCGAGCGGGTTGGCAACCGCAGTTTTTTTTTTGTCGTGCAGTTGCTGTTATCAGGAAGATGCTGCTGCCCATCTCCTGCCTGTCTCCCTCTGTCGCCTCTTACGACACCCACGGGAAGATATGGGGTAGTGGATATTCTTAACCGCCACTACACGGCATACACATTACGATCTATCCGAGAATAAAATTTTAAATTTATATATCCCTGGGTAACTTTACTAGTACCTCCGATGCCCTTGACTAAGGGACACGAAGGTCTCCTATTTATTGACAATCCTAAGCGCTGACAACATTATCGCGTTATAAAGCTATTTTGGGCTCCGCTGTCCAGCAGTGTACGGACGCTTTGTTCGTTTCCACGCGAATCCCTAACTACAATACGGGCTGTACCCAGTAACACGGTTGAAGGAGGCTGTGCTCCCATATTTGTCAATGAGCACAGAGCGACATCACCAGGTCGACCGCTAGAATCGTTGACTTTAGTAGGGATGAATTCCTTGTCCGCTTTACTTGACGCAGATATGTTGCTATTTTCGAAATGTAACAACGTGTGATGTTTTCTGGCGCACTTGTTACACGCGGAACTAGAATTGCATTTTGCAACTAAATGCTTATCGCTTAAACAATTCAGACATAAGGTGTTTGTCCTTATTCTATAACGTTCGCTGGGTGAATGTTTACGAAAGGTCGCACAATTGTATAAATTACCGTGTTGTTTATCTTTACATAGGATACAGGCATTCGGGCGTGGTACAGACGCAGCGGTTACGTACGTTAACGACCCTGCGGTTTTAGATGGTTGAGTCTGTCTACGGTCGACGCATTTCTTAACTTCCTGTTTAACGTTTGAGGATTGCTGCATCACTTTAATTTGGTCTCGCACAAACGATGCTAATAAATCAAAGGGGGGCATCTCAGAGCTACGATGCTCCATTTCAAACGCACGCACGCACGGTGTCGGGGTCTAGTTTCTTTAGTGCAATATGGAGAAACACCACGTCAATAAGGTCATTAAATTTGAAGTTCTTAAGTGCAGCCACCGATGCCACAAATTTATCTAAAAACTGTTCTAAGCCGTTGATGTTCGCGGATGATATAGGTTTAAGGTCGAATATCGGGTTTAAATATTCGGAAGCTAACATTCTCTTATCTTCATATTTGGTTTTAAGCGTTTCGAATAACAAACAATTAATTGTTTGCTGTTGGTGTGAATCCCGAGCAAATTGACTGTGCCCTGCCACTCAGTTTACTAATTAAATAATATAATTTTTCAGCGTCCGATAACGATGGATTGTTATGTATATTGTTTTGAAAACTACTGAAGAAGAAGGGCCATGTCTTAATATCGCCATTGAATACCGGTATATCTATTGGGGGCAACCTAATCGAATCACGTGGGCGTACCTGGGCTTCCGGCTTTGCTTCGCTTTGAGATGGGGACTGCAAGAGCTTTGCCGTTCTTTTCACGCGACACAACATATCTTCAAATGCCAGAAGCGGTTGATAGTTCACTGTATATTTAGGGTCGATTTGTAATTACAAATTATTAATTTGGTCTAATACCCTTTCATAATCCGTCCGCAGAGTCCACTGTTTCAATTTCACACAAAAATGTTTCCCGCACTGCTTCTACGTTAATGTTATTTACGTGATCACTAATATACTGTATACGTGAAAAGAGTACGTCTCTCTTGGCGTAAAGAGTTTTAAGTTTAATTTCATTTCCACTAACTGCCATTTTAAATTATTATAATTAATATTAGATTAATCACAATTAATCGCACAACGCTGGAGGATGGACACGCGTGCCATATTACGTCGTTAAATTGAACGCCTTTACAACGGGCCGAGGTGTCACTCGCTAAACTCAATGTTTTTTCAAATGTCGGGTAGTCGCATAAACCGTGCGGGATTAAACTGTTTTTTAATAAATAAGTCAATTCACTTATGCGAGCAACTAATAAACTTTAAATTTAAACTAAACAAACACTATTTAAATGAATAATTCTATTTGCGAGTAACTAACCAAAGTTTAAATTTAAACTAAACAAACACTATTTAAATCTATTCAATAAAATTAGAGTGCATTGTCTAAGGAATTAATATAACAGTTCGATAATTGAATGGATGGTGCGGCTATAGCAACAGTCCAAATCCGGCCGAATGACCAGAAAATGGTTGAGCGACGGGCCTAAGGTTCCCGAAATCAAATTCCCCGGTCGAGCCTTAAGCCTATCGCCTTACGCGAGATGTTACACCAAATGACTGTATAAGCGGATAGCTTCTTCCGTCTCCACAAAATGGCGACTATAGCATGCGTTTTCCTGACAATGCACTCGCTCTTCCCTAAACGAACTATTGCTTGCCAAAGTCTATGAAGGAACCCCGCTTGATCACGCTAGGAGAAAATGAAATTGGAGCGGATTAACTAGATAAATACAATTATGTCAAGCGGGCTTATAACTGGAAGTTACTCACCAGGGTGTCGCTTCGAGGATGGGGGGGCTTGGGGTGGTTTTTTTAAAGGGTTACCCTATACGTAGGGATGCGGAAAATGCATTACGCATACCACGATAGCCGGTCTATCGTGGTTATGAGGGACTCACTGTCCTACCGGGGACCCTAAGTGATACCCTCTAAAAACCGCCTTTGGAGACAGGCAGCCGGCTGATTAAGCTGTATTGTGCATTATCGTGAGCGACCCTCTTTTGGGAAAAGAGGGCGCAGGCGGCTAAGAGCCGCTGAGGGAGTGCCTACGAAGGCAAATTAATATTAGTTAATACAATAATTTAATTTAATTAGAGTTGGCCTGAGCCGCCAGGAGGCAGTTCAGGTCGTTTGTCAGTTTATTAGGCGGGTCAGTTTATTAGCTCTAGGTCCCGATGAAGGTCGGCATTACGGACGTACCAAGGTGCGTTCGCAGCTCGACGACAGAAAATGTTTTGAACTATTTGGAGTTCATTAATAATATTAGGGTTTACGTGGGCAAAGACGGGGCCCGCGTAGGACATGACTGGTCGTGTACAGACCTTATAAAGGGTACGCTTGTTTCGGAGGGACATTTTACTGTGTCGGCCCAACATACTGTTGAGCCTACTCAGATAAAACCGTGCGTGACGGGTTACTCTTTTGACGTGGGGCCTGAAAGTGAGCCCTGTGTCCAGAGTGACACCTAAATATTTGGCGGTCGTATGCCAGGGGACAGGGGTCCCTAGCATACGTATTGGTGGAGTGTTTTTGAGACGGCGTCGTTTATAGTCGAAGTGAACGGCGGAGCTCTTCTCTGGGTTCACATCGATGCGCCATTTTTTGAACCAAGCTCCTAGGTCATCAACTGACTTTTGGATCTTGTTCCGTATGAAGGGCAGTGAGACACCTTTGCAGTAGATAGCAGTGTCGTCTGCGAAGAGGGAGAGCTGAACACGTTTCGACGGGATGGGAATGTCGTTGGTGAACAGGATGTACAGCAGAGGAGCAAGTACTGAGCCCTGTGGGACACCAGCCTTGATAGTTCGTTGTGAGGATAGCGTGCCTTCGTGTCTAAAACGAAAGGTACGATACTCTAGGTAAGAGGCCACGAGACGTACTAGGCGATCGGGGAGACCTATTTTGTATAGTTTGTAGATAAGGCTTGTATGCCAGACCCTATCGAAAGCTTTGGCTATGTCGAAAAAGACCGCGATGGTCTTATGACGACGAGGGTAGAAACCGCTGAGGATATATTCCACAATGCGGTGAACTTGTTGGGGACATGAGTGTTGGGCTCGAAACCCCAATTGATGGGGAATGATGAGAGGGTCACCGTCTGTGGGAAACAGATAGCGCCTCATACGTGATTGGATGACTCTTTCGAAGAGCTTGCCCATTGCCTTAAGGAGGCTAATGGGGCGATGACTGGAGGGGAGGTTAAGAGGCTTACCTGGCTTGGGAATTCCAATCACAGTTGCCTCCTTCCACGTAGTGGGAAATTAGCTAAGGTTGAAGCAGGCGTTGAAGATAATAGATAAAAAAGGTTAACACCTGCTCAGGAAAGTGTTTTAGGGCTTGGTTGGAGATGCCATCCACGCCCGGAGCCTTTTTCGGCTTAAGTCCTTTAATGAGGGATGAAATCTCATCGTTGGACACAGAGATAGGTTCAGAGGCCGTAGGGGGTGAGTTCCGGCGGCGGACCTCATCTCCACTGCCTGGACGTGTGAGGGGTCGACGGTTGAGGGGTTGAGAGCTAGGAGAGCATTGTGCGGCAATGCTATCTGCAAAGCACTCAGCCTTTTCCTCGTCCTCGAAGGCAACCGTGCCGTCGGGACGGGAGAGAGGGGGAGTGTGGGTGATAGCGTCTATGCGGAGGGCTCTGGCCATCTGATAGTACGCTGTATGGGATGGAGAGATATTCTCCATGAGTTTACTCTTTTTGAGGTCTCGAAATTCAGAGAGGCGGGAACGGAGTTCTCGTTGAAGACGATTGGCCGCGCGCCTATATTCGGGGGTGGGATATTTTGCTGCTCTCCGGAAAGCAGCTTTTTTGGCTTTTAATAGGTTGCTAATATGTAGGGGAAGCCCACTATTGTCAGCAACCGGGACGACCCTTTCGTTCTCCTTAAGGGAGGATTTAAAAAGGGTGGAGAGTGAATCGACCGCGGTGTCGATTTTTTCGGGACTGACTAAGTCCGACGGTAGGGAGATGGTAGAGTCCTGTGAGTCCAGAGCTTTAGCTAGGGACTCCTTGAATCCTTTCCAGTTGGTGTAGGTTTTCGTGTGTGTTGGGAGAGGTGGTTGATGGCCAAGAATGAGGGAGACCGGTCGGTGGTCGGATCCTAGATCGTCTAGTGTCTCGATTGCTCTGAGGTTGAGAGAAACTCCTTGGAGTAACGCAAAATCTAGTACATCGGGGGCGTGATCGGTGTTATCGGGAAAGTGAGTAACACCGAGGGGACTATGGACGGTAATATCAAGAGACTGCGTGATATCGAGCAGTATCTTGCCACTAGGGGACGTAGTACGGCATGTCCATTCAGTATGCTTGGAGTTAAAATCTCCAAACATAATGACTGAATTGCCTAAAGATAAAATGGCCTCAAAATCTTTTTTGAGGGGATGGGTTCCTGAAAGGATGTAACAGGAGGCTATGAGGATGGACTGATATCCAGTCATAGCTAGTCTGCATACCGTGGCTTCCATGTTGGTAAGCTGCGGAGTAGGAATGGGCGAGCAATGAAGTGTCTTCTTGTAATAGATGGCCGTTCCGCCGCCTCGGCGGTCGGGTCTGTCGTTACGAAGAAGAGAGAAATTTTTAATAGAAAGGCCTTTAGCGTCCTTGGTTTTGAGATTAGTTTCCTGTAGGAGGAGGAAATCGACTTCACGATTCCGAAGAAAGAGCTTAAGCTCTGGGAGGTTATTTCGCAAGCCGCGAATATTGAATGATACAAGCGATAAACCCTTAGGTTTGATACGACCGTGTGATTTTGGTAGATTAGTTTGCACTGATATTGAAGTTAAATTAATTAAGTTAACTTAACTTACAACGCTAACAGGAGATTATTGTGTTCTGCAAGAACGAGGAGCCGTTCTTGGGGGGACTTCGCAGCGCGCAGTTTGCGTGCTACTACCGTTATTTCCCTAATGTCTATATTCCTGATAGCGGAATAAAGTGTGTTATAATCATCAGGTGTGGGCTCTGCCTCATGAGAGTAGGAGGTTGTCCGCGGTGGGTCCGCCTTTTTGGGGCCCCAGGGGAAAACTGGAGGCTGCATGGGCTTGGAGAAGCCCGGAGGGGGCCGAATTATGCCCTGAGGGGGCCTAGGGGGACCCTGAGAGGGCCGAGAGAAGCCCTGGATGGGCTGGGAAGGACCCTGATGGGGCCGTTGGTAGAGGGCCGGGAATGAGTGGTCATTGACCGGCGGTTCGCGTGTGGGCCGCGCGCGTGGGCCGCGCGCGCGTTTATATTACTTCGGTTGCGAAGATCACGTGACATTCTAGAACTATCTTCTTTCCACTCTCACCCCACCACCCCGGTGTGTCGATAGGACGGTAGTTTTTTGAAAGGACAAACGAATAAAATAAAATACGAATGGTTTTCCGCGCAACCATTACCGGTGGAAAGACTCGATCTGATTTAGTATTAAGTATTTGTGTTTATTGTTATATATATATATATATATATATATATATATATATATATATATATATATATATATATATATATATAAGCGTTTTAATGTGTGTATTGCAATATTTTTTTATTGAATGTAAATTATAAACAATACTTACTGAAAGTCATTTTTTCATTTACCACTGGTTCGCAAAAAAAAAAACCTCTGTTCTGGGAAGAACCAGAAAGAAACCCAGCGGGATTTTTTTTACAAATAATATCTTACAATCATGTTTACAATTAACTGTAATGTTGTGGCACGGGAGAGAAATGAAAGCCAAGACTGCTGAGTAAAAACTGAATATATTTGCAATAATCAATCCTTAAATAGTTACAATTAGGTTACATTGTGTATATGTTTATATGTAATATGCTTATATCTATTCCTTACATCCCATCTCCACCTCAATAAAAAAAAATGTACTAACAATTTATTTTATTTTCGCTTATATAATAAGGTATGTTAATACAATGAGTCAATCATAATTATTAAATTATATTTTATAAACATTTTTTATAGATAAATAGATTATAATGTTCTACCATATTGTATAATTCTTATTATCTTTAATGATCTCATATCATAATATCGTAATAAACACCTCCCCCGATACTTAAAAAAAAAGGAAAGTTATCTATTTACTTTTTTTATATTTTAGTTTTCTTGAATCTTATAACGTAATAATTAATTTAATATTGAATAATTTTAATATTGGTTTTCAATCTTTTAATATTGAAGAATAAAATAAAATATAATGTTACATAGGCTTTAAATGTATATAATTTCTAATTGGAATAATATAAAGTATTTAAATAAAATATAAAACTAACTTCATTTAAAAAATTATAATCCCATGATCATGATCAGATTATACCATGGTTATACATAATTATATTACTAAGTCAATCCGTGATACGCATGCGATTTTATTTCGTTAACATTTTTATTTCGTACGACATTAAGCCTGTCGTATTTTTGATATTAATCAACGTCACAACTGCACGTATTTATTTATACCTTTATATTTGTTTAGCTATTGCTTTCATGATCCACACAAATAGGTTAGACATTAATATTCCATTATATTTTCAGATAATTATGACTTATAAAAGTTAAAAGCATGTGATTTGAAGGTTTAATGAATAAAACACCGATAATATTACATTTCATTTAAATATGAAAAGAGCAAAAACATAATGTAATGCAACGTAGGTATCATGCAATCCCAGCCGCGTAAGCGGTTTGTGACACCTTTGTTTTAAATTTCTGAGTACGTATAAGGCAACGTTTGAAATTACATCGGACTATGATGACACGGTGTGATTCACGCCTAATTTTAAGATAACTTGTACAATATGTTATAGTATGAATGCAAATAAAATGTACCTTAAAACTTGGAACAGATATTTAGAAATAGTTACATTGTTAATAATAAATATTACTTTTACATAGGTACGTTAATAAACATTCATTATTTAAGTTATTTATAATTTCGAACACTCATTATTTCATGACTTGTAAGAAATACGTTTATCTTAATTGGGACAGAAATTTATATAAAAAGAGAATACACTGTTAGGTATACAGCTAAAGTTTTTTTTCACAAAATATTTATTAACATTGGAAAAGACAATTTTATTTCAAGCAGGTGACACAATTTTAGGTTTTCGTTCCCTTTTTTATAGAAAAAGAAAATGATTACATTATAAAATTTACAATAATAGTGTATCGATAACCTTTGGAATTGATTATAATAAGCTTTATATAAATGTAGTTCAAAATTATACACATTTTAGATAAGAAAACATAAGACAGAAAAAAAATTATTTAAAGTAGAATCATTGTAAATATGAATCAATGTGCCTAAATATGAAAATATCTTGTAAATTTATATAAATTTACGCGAAAGTGTACTTATCATATTGGGTTGATATATTTTTATTTGTTTACGTGTAGTTGTGCGAATCGGACCCTATCGTTGTTATATGTGCAACTTGCTAGTAGCATTTTGGGTAGCGTTCATAGTCCTAATATAGAAATGCAAAATAACTATCTAACTATCCAACCCTATGGATTTGGTCGGGGATCCCCTTATTACCTTGTGTTTTTGTAGATTGTTAGGACTTTTTATTATTATTTCTTTTCATAAATCTTGTACGTACTTTCTCTTTTTTTTTAAATTAATATTTTGACTTTTAGCTAGTTTTATTTCTCTCTATTCACGCATATATGTATTTATTTATTAAATATCGGGAACCGGAGTTTCAATTCACTTCAATTATATTTCATTTCATGATAATTATCATGCGGGTACTTTATACACATACATATGACCCCCCCCATTTACTTGGGTATTATAATCATTTTATTTTATTGGTACATAAAAATTTTTTTTACTGTATAAAGGTAATAGTGTACCTTGGGTTGTGCGCACAACCTTGAGGTCTACGTTTAAGTCATTAAAAGAACTCCAACAATTGTCACAGAGGAAAACTATGTTCGCACCTTGATCCAACGAAGGATGTGACCTCAATGTACCACTATTAAGGGTAACAAATTTAAGACTTCTCTGGTCCCTAACTGTACTAATATGAGTAAACTCATGTACATCACTTGTACTGAAGGCGTTGTTCCCTAGTACCCATAACTCCTTATTTTATCATCCTATCACGGAAGCATACCCTGCTTGAGGACTATATGCTTTACCAGTGATAGACGTTCCCATATCTCTCCATTATTTATTGGTCAATGTCATATTTTCTTTTATTTTTATTATTGCCATAAATATTTATTCCTTCTTTATTTCTTCATTACCTTGTTCTTTATTTATATACTTTCATGCTCCACTTCCATATACTAACCTGCACCATTCTCACTCATTTCAAATCGCACAGTTTAAGCATCATCAATATTTGGGTGATCAGTCCAATATTGACAAAACTTAGTAACTAAATCATTCGTATTTACACGTTCGAACATTCCTTTCTTCCGTTCCTCATACCAATTACATGCTTTCTAATTTTTGTACAAATGAGATAACATTCTTATCAATAAATTTTCTTTGTCGGTGTTTAACTTTTTTTTTGAAACATTATTATTAAAACCACCCTTAATTACTTTATTCCTGTTTATACTGTTATTTATTTATTATTTTCATCTATATAACAATACTATTATCATTTACTCATTTTCCTAATTATTTTTTTATCGCTATAACAATGTTGTTGTGATTTATCCTACACCTGTTCATGTGTTGCATGTTGCTGTGTTCAGTTTAAATTTATCATCTATGTTACCATGTGGTTGCGCGGAAAACCATTCGTATTTATTTAATTTGACGGTAGGCTGCCAAATCGGTTATCCCTTTCCAAAACGATATCATTCGTACCTTCCTATCGACACATCGGGGTGGTGGGGTGGGAGGGGAAAGAAGATGATTCTAGAACATCACGTAATCATCGGAACCGAGGATATATAAGACACGCGCGACTGACGCCTGGCCTCTTCCCGCCGCGCTCGTTGTTGGAAACACATCACTAGTAGAAACCGCTTTAGCCTGGAAGCAGTCGAGCTCCAGGAAACCCGCCTCATCTCGTGTGAGATATAGTCGCGCACCGCCTCTCTCCGGAGTGTTCCAGAAGTCGCAGTTATAGTGCTCGACCGAATAGAAGAAACATCCCGGTGAGTCAACATTTTCCTAATAGTATTTTCCTGCTTGATATAGTTTTTTTAACCCGCTCCAATTTTGTGTTTTCCTAATCAAGCAGGATTCCTTTCATCGATTTGGCAAATAATAGTTCGTTTATTTTGGGAAGAGCGAGTGCATTGTACCGCATATATAAGTGTAGAATCAATTAGTAGATACAGTCCACTTAGATTAATATCTCGCGTAATAGGTTTAAGGTTCGACCGGGGAACTAGACTTCGGCAGCCTTAAACACGTGGCTCCACCATTTTATGGTCACTTCGGGCAGGATTTGGATTGGTGTTTAGTGGTTATCCAACCATTTTCTGGTCGAATAATTAGTGTTCGTAAATAGTGTAAATAGTGTTCGTTTAAATTTTGATTAGGTACTCGCAAACAGAATTGTTTATTTCATAGCGCTCGTATTTGGTTAAATTTAAGGTTTAAAATTGAAACAGTGTGATAGCAACCGTTTGGTACGATTACCCGACAATCTTTATAAAAACATTGAGTTAGCAAGCAACGCGTCGCCTCGACTGTAGCAGGTGTTCGATTTAATTACGTAATACGGCATACCGAGCGTCCATCGTCCATCGTTTATGCGTGTGAGATTAATTGTGATTAATAACTTTGTTATAATACTTTAAAATGGAAGTTAGTGGAAGTGAATTTAAAATTAAAACGCTTTATGCCAAGAGGGACGTACTTTTTTCACGTATTCAAAGCATTAGCGATCACGTCAAGAACATTAATGTAGAAGCGGTGCGGGAAACTTTTCTGAATGAAATTGAAACGGTGGATTCTTTGCGGACGGATTACGAAAGAATATTAGACCAAATTAATCATTTGGAATTAGAAATCGACCCGAAATACATAGTGAACTACCAACCGCTGCTGGCATTCGAAGATATGTTGTGTCGCGTGAAAAGAACGGCAAAACTCCTACAATCTCAAAGCGAAGCAAAGCCGGAATTGCAGGTACGTCCTCGTGACTCAATTAGGTTGCCGCCAATAGATATTCCGGTATTCAATGGTGATATTAAGACGTGGCCCTTCTTCTTCAGTAGTTTTCAAAACAATATACACAATAACCCATCGTTATCGGACGCTGAAAAATTATATTACTTAATTAGTAAACTTTAGTAATGCTGGCAGAGCACAGTCGATCTGCTCTGGTTTTACACCTACAGCAAACAATTACTTATTAATATTCGAAACGCTTAAAACTAAATATGAAGATAGGAGAATGTTAGCTTCCGAATATTTGAACCAGATATTCGATCTTAAACCTATATCATCCGCGAACATCAACGGCTTAGAGCAGTTTCTAGATAAATTTGTGACATCGGTGGCTGCACTTAAGAATTTAAAATTTAATGACCTTATGGACGTGGTGTTTCTCCATATTGCACTAAAGAAATTAGACCCCGACACCGTGCGTGCGTTTGAAATGGAGCATCGTAGCTCGGAGATGCCTTCCTTTCATTCATTAGCATCGTTCGTGCGAGATCAAATAAAGGTGATGCAGCGCTCTCCGAACGTTAAACAGGAGATTAAAAGGTGCGTCGACCGTAGACAGACTCAACCATCTAAAATAGCAGGGTCGTTAACGTACGTAACCGCTACGTCAACATCACTTCAGCATACTTGTATCGTATGTAAAGATAAACACGGTAATTTATAAAATTGTGCGACTTTTCGTAAATATTCACCAAGCGAACGTTATAAATTAGTAAAGACAAACAACCTATGTTTGAACTGCTTAAGCGATAAGCATTTAGTTGCAAAATGCAATTCGAGTTCCGTATGTAGTAAGTGCGCCAGGAAACATCTCACGCTATTACATTTTGAAAATAGCAACATAGCGGCGTCAAGTAAAGCGGACAAGGAATTCACCCCTACTAAGGTCAACGATTCTAGCGGTCGACCTGGTGATGTCGCTCTGTGCTCATTGGCAAATATGGGAGCACAACCTCCTTCAACCGTGTTACTGGGTACGGCGCGTATTTTGGTTAGGGATTCGCGTGGGAACGAACAAAGCGTCCGTGCACTGCTGGACAGCGGAGTCCAAAATAGTTTTATAACACGACAATGTTGTCAGCGCTTAGGCTTAGTAATAAATAGGTCACTTTCATGTCCTGTAGTTAAAGGCATCGGAGGTACTAGTAAAGCTACCCAGGGATATATTAATTTAAAATTTTATTCTCGGATAGATCGCAATGTTAACTTTGATATAAATGCACTAGTAGTAGATAGGGTCACTGAACGGTTGCCAAACCGTTTCGGTTGACACCTCGGCAATGATTGAATTTAAAAATTTGATTCTAGCAGACGACACTTACGCCGTTTCTGGAAGCATAGACATGCTCATCGAAGCATCGCTTTTCCCTCATCTTTTGTTAAACAATAAGGTCAGGGGCAACTCCTCGCATACCGCGCCTTACGCACTAAAAACCGTATTGGGCTATGTTATCATTGGCTCCGCCCCCATCATAGATAGTATTTCGGCAACCTCTTATTGTGGTATGGCTGTCGAACCGCTCGAGTCGTTAGTCCGCAAATTTTGGGAGATGGAGGAGGTGAACGTCCCACCCATAGCTAGCTCAGATGACAGGTTATGCGAGGAAATTTACGTCCGTACGACCGTTCGTGATCGCGACGGTAGATATAGTGTAGCGCTACCCTTTAAAGGAGATGTTTTATCTCTCGGCGATTCGCGTCAAATGGCGGAAAAACGTTTCTACAGCTTGGAGCGTAGGATGCTCGCTTCACCCCAGTTAAAGGAAGCTTACGACGCCGTCATTAACGAATATATAAGAGAAGGTTACATATCACTTGTGGCTTCGAAATTAGATAACTACGAAGACACACCGTCGTATTTTATACCACACCACGGAGTCATTAGGGAGGACAAACTTACATCTAAGTTACGTGTAGTGCTCGACGCTAGCGCTAAAACTAGCACTCACCTGTCGCTTAACGATATCCTCTATAGTGGGCAAAATTTACAGGGCAGTTTATTTAATATAATAGCCAATTTTCGTTTGTTTAGTATAGCACTATCCGCCGATATTCGCCAAATGTTTCTTTGCGTAGGGGTCCGTGAATGCGACCGTAGATTCCAAAGCATTTTATATCGTTTCAACCCAAAGGAACCTCTAATGGTGTTTGAATTTAACCGCGTTTGTTTTGGTTTAAAGTCGAGCCCATTTCATGCGTTACGCACGGTGAAACAGCTCGCCCACGATGAAGGTCCCTCTTATCCTAAAGCTAAGAGGGCAATTGAGGGCGGATTATATATGGATGATTTTGTATACTCGGTCGATAGCATGGAGGAAGCTACCCTAACCACCGCCGAGGTTATAAAGCTCATGAAATCGGGTCAATTCGATCTTGTGAAGTGGACTAGTAATTCGCGTCCGGTTTTAGATACAATCCCACTATCACACCGTCTTTCGGCGATAAAGGAATTCGACGATTCCGATACACACAAGGTGCTCGGTCTGTGTTGGTCACCAGAGTCCGACGTGTTTAGCCTTAAGGTAAATCCGCCCGTAGAGAAATGCACAAAGCGCACAATACTGTCATGCGTTGCTAGATTATGGGATGTCATGGGTTTCGTAGCTCCAGTGGTATTATATTACGTATAATAATACGCTAAGCTTTTGATTAAACAACTTTGGTTATTTGAATGCGATTGGGATGATTCGCCGCCTGACAGCATTGTTCGTATTTGCCTTTTCCGACTCCACCGTCGCCTTATGCTGGGTTCATTCTTCACCCCACCGTTGGGATACGTTTGTCGCGAACCGAGTGGCCAAGATCCAAGTTAGAGTTAGAAACGCGGAACTTTTATCACGTGTCCGGTACGGAAAACCCTGCCGATTGTCTATCCCGGGGACTCACCCCGATGCAAATAATGGACCACCCGCTTTGGTTCCATGGACCTTCTTGGGTTCACTTGGATCCCTCACAATGGCCGATAACCGATTTCGAACCTTCGTCAGTGTCACAACCGCCGGAAGAGAAGAGACATGCTCTAGTGGCGAACGTTTCGAGCGAGGTTTCTCCAATCATTGCTTTGGCGAACCGCTTGTCCTCTTGGTCGAAATTATTGCGTAGCGTAATTTACGTTTGTCGATTCGCGAAGCTTTTACCGCGACGTTTGTATGTCTTAGCGTCCGATTACAACTATGCCGAGTCGCTAGTATTACGTGAACTTCAACGTGCGCACTTCTCTGAGGAAATTACAAGATTACAATCGAATAGAGCTTGTAGTCGCGCCTTTCAACGCCTTAAGCCATTTTTACAGGATGGGATTGTAAGGGTAGGTGGACGCTTGTCCAACTCGCAATTGAGTTTCGGCCAACGGCACCCTATAGTTTTACCGCGTAAAGACCATATCATGAACTTATTAGTCGATTACCATCATAAATTGAACCAGCACGCTGGCCCCGACTTGTTGATGTCGATTTTGCGTCAGAATTATTGGATTCTTTCTGCACGTAGTTTAATACGCAATCGGGTGCACAGATGTATAACTTGCTTTCGGGCACGCCCCAAGCCGTCATTTCCGGAAATGGCGGAACTTAGATCTTGTAGAGTAATACAATCGGTAAAGCCCTTCACGCACACCGGGTCGGATTTCGCTGGTCCGTTTAAGGTCATGCTCACTCGCGGGCGTGGTATAAGATCCACAAAGGCTTACGTCTGCATTTTCATATGTCTAACTACTCGAGCGGTGCATATAGAACTCGTTGGTGATCTAAGCACAGCAGGCTTTATGGGTGCATTTAAAAGATTTCTATCCCGTAGAAGCCCTGTAAGTAAATTATATTCGGATAACGGTACGAACTACGTCGGTGCAAAACGTATTCTATCGGAACTACATGAGCTCTTAGCTAGCAAGTACTATAATTCGGAGTTCGCTCACATTCTAGCCGAGAACCGCATTGAGTGGTCTCTGAACGTCCCAGCCGCGAGTCATTTTGGGGGCAATTGGGAGACTAATATTAAGAGTCTAAAGAGTCACTTATAGCGATGGTGGTAGTAATAGGAGATCTAATTTTGTCCTTCGAAGAGCTAAGTACGGTGCTCGCTCAAATTGAATGCGTAATGAATAGCCGCCCACTTTGTCGTACATTGTCTAGCGACCCCTCGGAACCGCTGGCTCTAACTCCAGCACATTGTTTGAATTTAATGCCTTTAAAGTATTTGCCCGCCGCAGATATGGATGAGAACAGACTTAGCATTTCCGCACGCCACAAATTATTAGACCGGTTAGTGCAATCGTTTTGGAAACGATGGAGGATGGAATACTTGCATACTTTGCAGTCTCGGCAAAAATGGAACACAGCGACTGAGCCTTTAGCTGTAGGAACTGTAGTCGTGCTCACTAAGGAGAATACGCCGCCTCTCCACTGGCCGTTAGGAATTGTCGAAGAGGTCTTTCCCGGTTCCGACGGAGTAATTAGGATAGCTCGCGTTAAGACCACGGTTGGGTCTTACCTACGTCCTGTTGTCCGTTTGTGCCCCTTGCCTCTTCCATAATTTAAATTAACTTTCTAGATTAAAATTGTAGTTGAATTTAGGTAATCTTAGCGTTAGTTAGTTATTTGTTAGTTGATCTTAGCTCTAGTTGTTTTAGTTATTTTTGAAGGAGATCCTTCAAGGGCGGGGGAGATGGTTGCCCGGAAAACCATTCGTATTTATTTTATTTGACGGTAGGCTGCCAAATCGGTTATCCCTTTCCAAAACGATGAAAGAAGATGATTCTAGAACATCACGTAATCATCGGAACCGAGGATATATAAGACACGCGCGACCGACGCGTGGCCTCTTCCCGCCGCGCTCGTTGTTGGAAACACATCACTAGTAGAAACCGCTTTAGCCTGGAAGCAGTCGAGCTCCAGGAAACCCGCCTCATCTCGTGTGAGATATAGTCGCGCACCGCCTCTCTCCGGAGTGTTCCAGAAGTCGCAGTTATAGTGCTCGACCGAATAGAAGAAACATCCCGGTGAGTCAACATTTTCCTAATAGTATTTTCCTGCTTGATATAGTTGTTTTAACCCGCTCCAATTTTGTGTTTTCCTAATCAAGCAGGATTCCTTTCATCGATTTGGCAAATAATAGTTCGTTTATTTTGGGAAGAGCGAGTACATTGTACCGCATATATAAGTGTAGAATCAATTAGTAGATACAGTCCACTTAGATTAATATCTCGCGTAATAGTTTTAAGGTTCGACCGGGGAACTAGACTTCGGCAGCCTTAAACACGTGGCTCCACCACCATGTTTCTTATAGGATACGCTCATTGCATAACATTTTATAATATCATATTTTTAGAAACATCAGTACCATTCGTAAGAAATGGTTAGCAGACCTTTTATATTCTCTGTGTAAAGATTGACTCTTGTTATATTTACCTACCTAACTAGTTTCTTGTCTTTCAAAAGAAATAAAAAATGATAAAAAACGTTAAAAATAATCGCATCGTATGATCGTGCCTAATGTCAACTTAACGTGTACAATTTGTTACTACATAAGTAGTAGTACTCATATAAATGAGTGCGAGTAAAAAAATGTACCTTAAACTGATATTTTTAATTTCTTATTTATTCAGAAGTCCACATGGTTACATCGTTAAAAGCTATATCACTTTTATATAGATCGAAAAATGTTACTGAAAGTATGTTATTTATTATGTCGTGTTTACAGAATAATTGAAAATCACATTATAAGAGTTATCAACTTTACACAACGATACATTAATTTATTTAAACATTTAAAAGATTTTTTTTTATATTTTACATAAGTTATTATATAAATTTAAGATTTAATGCCTTTAACAAAATTAAAACTTATAATGATAGTGAAATGTTTCTAACCCTTTAAAATTTGGATTCGAGAAAAAAAATCAATGAAATGTATCACAGTATTATTTTAAATCAAGTGCGTAAAATTGGAATCTGTTATTTTATTATTTCATTAATTGTTTGGCAGACAGGAGGAGGAATAAAAATAATACAAAACTATAACTGCATAAAAGGGAATATAAAGTGGTCTTACGCCTTAATAGAAGTGCCACATAAGTGCATAAAATTCAACTTAATTTTTAATATTGTATTATAATTGTTTTTTTTTATTGTAGGTAATAAAATATTTGATAATGAAGTATATTGTGAATAATCTGATAAATAATTTCAACTTAATTATATGTAAAATACAGAATATTTAATATTTAATTTTAAAACATAGTAGCAAAAAAAAAAACGATCTCAAATTGTTAAATAAAGTTTGAAATAGAATTAAAATCACATAGGTGCGAAGTTACCTCATAATTTGTTCTTTTCGGCTCAATTTTCACATCCTTCTGGGTGATGCCCGATAGAATACAACTACGTCTTTCCCTTTTTAAATTAATATGCCGTATCTTGAAATCCACATTTTATTTTCCTCATTCTTTGTTTACTAATTAATAAATTAATAATATTCATAGTTTGATTGTCTTCATAGTACTATATATTTGAATTTTAATTTTGAGTTAACTTCTTTAAATTATTATTGTGGCCACTTCTCGCATCAGTTTTTGGTTTTCTCGTCACATCCAGTAGTATGTCAATTCAATAATTGAATTTTTTTCTTTATATTATTTCTTTAAATTATTTTCCCATTTTATTAAAAAAAATTGCAGGCCGCGGCGGTACGCTGCGACAATGCACGCGCAGCGCCTGGCAGGGTCGCCATGTAATGTTGTGGCCCGAGAGAGAAATGAAAGCCAAGACTGCTGAGTAAATACTGAATATATTTGCAATAATCAATCCTTAAATAGTTACAATTAGGTTACATTGTGTATATCTTTATATGTAATATGCTTATATCTATTCCTTATATCTCAAACAACACAAGAAAAATTAGAAATAGCTTGGTAGCGATCACCCTTCCCAGGGGTTATTATCATCTATATCCATAATGCTGCTCAGTCCCTTCAGGACCGCCTCCTTGCTCTTGCCGAGCATCACAACCTTCTGTGTTCCCTATAAATTAAGGAACACAATAGTAAGCTTTCGTAAGCTGCCTTAGTAAGCTCAGCGGCTACTCGCCGCCTGCGCCTCCTTTCCCCAAGGGAGGTCGCCTCCGATAGGGCTAAAAGATCTTACCAGTTTAAAGCCAGTCTCACAGGTTAGTGGGTAGGCACTGAGGTTTCTCAATGAGTACTACATAACCACGTAGCCGGCTGCGTGGTATGCTTAGAGCATTCACCACTTCCCCGCTTCCCGGAGGGTAGCCCTTTCTTTGCTTCTGAGCGCAATAAAATAATAGGCGGGCGGTATATAGCGAGTAGATAGCAAGTGTAATTCGTGAGTGTGATTATTTTTGTTAATATTCCCTCAAAATATAAAGCTTTTGTTTTCGTAGCCTACAATTTTAATTGTTATTTATGTAAATAATAACTCCGTCTCCTTATCTGACTTTCCTTAGGTTTATATGCATGTTGTAGTTCTAGTTGGAAAAGATCTGTTAAATATTCTGGGCAACTCACTTCTGATAGAATAACTAAATCAATACTAGTAGGACAAGTGGCTGTTATGTGTTCTAAACTAGAAAAATTTGCATGAATACACGTTAGATTAGTTTTATGGGGAATTTTGTGAATAAAGTCAGTTAGGTTAGTACAGTTTTTTAATTCAGTTACGTTATTAGGTAAATTAATTGTTATTATTGTGAATATGTAGGAATGTAAGCAAGCCTAAAAATTTTTTGAAAAAGGAGATAATGTTTTAATATATAAATATAGAATTGATACTACGAGCGAATCACCTACTTAGGCTCTAAGTAGTCTGGCAAAATCTTCTTCGCGATGGATTATAACGATATCGCCTTGTTCTTATTTTCGTGCTCGGATGATACCTCGTTTATACCTCGAATCGTTGGCGACTGAGCTCTTTCCGATGGGCTTGATTCACTGGCACTGCAAAGAGATGTTGCATCTCCTTGCGTATTTTATCGTATTTACCACGGGGGGTGCTCTGAGAAATTGTTCGAACTAACTTCAGTTGCACAATTTTACCATCGCACATTGCGACTAAACTCGCGGTACCATCCATAATATCTGGATGACTGGCGATCCATGACTGTGCGATTTAAAAGAAGTTTTCTTCCTTGCACAACTTCTTTGTAGAATCGACTACCTCCAGAGATTTTTCCGGGCTGAAACGATTTTAGTCATTCATCATCATCATTACAGCCCTTCACAAGTCCACTGCTGAACATAGGCCTCCCCCAAGTAATGCCACAAAGCACGGTCCTGAGCCACCTGCATCCATCGACTTCCTGCATATCTTACCAGGTCGTCACTCCATCTAGTGGGGGGTCGCCCTACACTACGCTTACCGGTACGAGGCTGTCACTCGAGAACCTTTCTTCCCCATCGGTTATCGGTTCTTCAAGCTATATGGCCGTCCCATTGCCACTTCAGCGTACTAATCCGTTGGGCTATGTCGGTCACTCTGGTTTTACTGCGGATATCCTCATTTCTGAGTCTATCACACAGAGAAACTCCGAGCATAGCCATCTCCATAGCTCGCTGAGCGACCTTGAGCGTCCTCATACGGCCAGCAGTGAAGGACCACGTCTCAGATCCGTAAGTCATCACTGGCAACACGCACTGGTTGTAAAATCTAGTTTTTAGAGATTGAGGTATACCTGACGAGAAGATATGTCGTAATTTCCGGAACGCTACCCAGCCGAGTTGAATCCGTCGATTGACCTCTCGGTCGAAGTTGTACTTACCTAGTCGGACTATTTGTCCCAGGTAAACGTACTCGTCAACAACTTCGAGCATAGTGCTCCCAACAACTACCGGCATAGGTGTGACATGGACATTAAACATGATCTTTGTTTTGTCCATGATGATGCCTATCCGTTGGGAGGCACTATTGAGGTCATTGAGCATAGTGCTTAAGTCCTCCAGCGATTCTGCCATAAGGACTATATCGTCGGCAAATCGAAGGTGAGTGATGTACTCGCCATTGATGTTAATACCGTATCCTTTCCAGTCCAGTAGCTTGAAAACGTCTTCCAATGCAGCGGTGAAGAGTTTCGGGGATATAACGTCACCCTGTCTTACACCTCTCTGCAGTTGGATAGGTTTCGAGCTCTGGTTCTGTACTCGAATAGCCATCGTAGCCCCACGTACGAATACTTCAGCACTTCGATATACCGACAGTCAACTTGGCACCGCTGAAGGGACTGCAGCACCGCCCAAATTTTGACGGAATCAAAGGCTTTCTCATAGTCCACATATGCCAGGCAAAGTGGCAGATTGTACTCTTCGGTCTTCTGTACAATCTGCCGCAGGGTATGTATGTGGCCTATGGTACTGAAGCCTTTTCGGAAACCGACTTGTTCGGGAGGCTGGAAGTCTTCGAGTCTGCGTGCGAGACGATTCGTAATGACTCTCGAAAACAGTACGTAGATGCGGCTCAGAAGGGAAATCGGTCTGTAGTTCTTCAAGAGAGCGTTGTCGTCTTTCTTAAAGAACAAGACCACCGCTCTTCTGCTCCACGCCTCTGGAATAGTGCCACCATGGAGGACGGAGTTGAAGAGCTTCTGAAGAACTTCAAGTACCGGTGTTCCACCCGCTTTCAGAAGCTCCGCTGTTATTCCAACCTCGTCTGGGGCCCTGCCGTTTTTAAGGTGCTGGAGAGCCATTCTAATCTCGCTTAGACTGACGTCCGGGATATCATCGGAATAGTGTCGAATAAGACTTGCTCTTGGATCGTTACTCACACTTGCGTGTGGCTCCAACGATGATGTGTACAGCTGCCCATAGAACCTCTCAATCTCACTCAAAATCTCAGGTGTCCCGGAAACGATGCTGCCACACTTAGTCTTCAGCTTTAACAGTTGGCTCTTACTGGCAGACAGATATCTGGCAAAGACTTTGGAGCCCTGGTTCCACTTGATCGCTTCTTTAATACGAGCAGTATTAAAGTAGCGTAAGTCTTGCCGCATGCATTTGGAGATCTGTCGGTTCAGTTGCCTGTATGCTGTCAAATCTGTTGACGATTGCAGCCTCATCTCCCGTCTAACAACCATGAGATTAAGAGTGTGATCGGAGAGTTTTTGTGTTCTTCTGCGATGGGTCTTGCAGAACTTACCTCCGACCGCATGGACAGTTTCCACGAGCTTGTCATTCATATCGTCCACTGCATTGCAATCTTGTAGGCACTAAATGCGGTTACGTAACTCGAGCTGAAAGCTTTCGGGATTCTGGATTAGAGCACGAGGGGGACGGAGCGTTGACTTCGTTGGACGAGACCTCTCCAACTTAACGTTTAGGTTCAGTGTGCCTCTAACCGTTCGGTGATCGCTGCTAGTTTTCATCCTTGCGATCACTGAGACATCACTGAACAGATGGCGTCTGGTCGTCATAATGAAGTCAATCTCATTTTTTGTCGAACCGTCGGGGCTCGACCAGGTCCACTTCCTGTGGGGCCGCTTCTGGAAGAAAGAGTTCATCATAAAGAGTCCCTCTTTCTACATAAATTCGGCCAGCTGCTGGCCCCTTCGGTTCCGTTGCCCTATTCCAAATTTCCCTAACTTCAGTTCACCGCTTTTTCTTATGCCTAGTTTTGCGTTGAAGTCTCCCATCAACACCGTGTAGTGGGTTTTGGAGGAATGCATGGTTTTGGAAATATCCTCATACATTTCCTCCACCTCCTCATCGGGATGTGCCGAGGTTGGTGCGTAAACCTGTATGACCTTCAACGAATACCGTTTGGTGATTCTGAGTATCAGGTACGCGACCCTCGTCGACACACTCCCAATCTTTACAACGTTGTTGACGAGAGACTTGTGGACGATAAATCCGACACCTCCTTGGGACAGATGCTCGCCCTCCCGATTTTAGTCTCGAATGGAATTTCGCTCCCTCCCAGAATATGCGGGACAGCCTGAATACCCACGCTCATGAAGAGTAGGGTAGCTTGGGCGTGGACACTCAGCGAGGGATTCTCCGTCACCGGGAGTGCTAGAGTAGTATTCTATTAAATAGCTATAATAGTAGTATTCTATTTAATGGATCTATGGGAAATGTAATAAAAATATTATGATAAATTACTAAAATATTAATACTAAAATACTACATATTATTATCATTTTAAATAAAAATAATAATAATATATAGTATTATTATTACATAAAATATTATTATTATGTAGGGAACGTGTGGTAATGCGTGTTGTATGTAGTAGTGTAAGTTCAAATTGTTATGTGCTATTTTATTTAACTTTGATGCTCCTTATGAATAATCACCTGATCACCTGGGTATTTAACATATGGTAAATTTTCAATATGCAGTTATATATTATGCGATGTATGTATTAGATATTTAAGATATTCGCTTCTTACGACGACAACCATGGTTTCCGTGGGATGATATATTTTGTTACGCAGCCAACACTATAATTACAATTATATTATATACAATATGTAACGTAATTAACGCACACCCTCAGACACCCCAATTAGTATATTATGTTATAACCATAATATACATACACTGAATTTTTAGTTAAACATTTTTATGCACTGATTATTTATCAAATTAGTTTTGCTAATTCCGGAAGAATGTTGTGGTCACAGTACAAATCCACGAACGCAAATACTTTAACGTGCTTGAAATAAAGTTCATTTTTCTTTATTTTTATCGAATGACAGAATTAGTAACAATACAAATAAAACTGCACTCTAAAAGTCTTATTGCCTTAAGTTACGGTCCATTTCAGTTTGTTTTGACTGTACAGATTTAGTGTGACTGTAATTTACGTAGTTTTAATTATTTTTGGGATAAAAAATTACCTATATTAAAAATGATAGAAATCGATTCAGTAAACGATTCTGAACAAACTACTTTCTCAAAGTGCGTTAATTATGTTACATGTTTAATATGTTACAGGAAATGTATGAATTCTAGGAATTGTATACAACTCCTAGGAAATGTATAAAATATTGATTCAGAGATTATTTAATACGCACATATCATTCAAGACATTCCAATAACGTTTTAGGAAATGTATAAATCGAAAGCTATGTGTGAATAAAATAAATAAAACACGTTTTTAAATGAAGAATCAGAGTTTTTATTTGGTGGAGCGTCGAGCCTAAGGTTGCCGAAGTCTAATTCCCCGGTCGAACCTTAAACCTATTACGCGAGCTATTAATCTAAGTGGACTGTATCTACAAAATGTTTCTACACTTATATAAACGGCGACTATAGCATGCGGTACAATGCACTCGCTCTTCCCTAAAAACGAACTATTATTTGCCAAATCGATGAAAGGAATCCTGCTTGATTAGGAGAAACAAAATTGGAGCGGGTTAAAATACAATTATATCAAGCAGGCAATATTATTAGGAATATTGACTCACCGGGGTGTCTTCTATGCTGTTGGGCACTATAGCTGCGACTTCTGGAACTTCTTCTGGACAGCCACTCTGGAGAGAGGCGGTGCGCGACTATATCTCACACGAGGTGAGGCGGGTTTCCTGGAGCTCGACTGCTTCCAGGCTAAAGCGGTTCTACTAGCGGTGTGGTTCCAACAATGAGCGCAGCGGGAAGAGAGCTCTTTAGGAGACTATTATCCTAGGCGGTGTGGTTTCAACGACGAGCGCGGCGGGAAGAGAGCTCTTTAGGACACTATTATCCTAGGCGGTGTGGTTTCAACGACGAGCGCGGCGGGAAGAGAGCTCTTTAGGACACTATTATCCTAGGCGGCGTGGTTTCAACGACGAGCGCGGCGGGAAGAGAGCGCGCGTCGGTCGCGCGTGCCTTTTATATCTTCGGTTGCGATGATTACGTGATATTCTAGAATCATCTTCTTTCCCCTCCCACCCCACCATCCCGATGTGTCGATAGGAGGGTATGAATGATATCGTTTTGGAAAGGGATAACCGATTTGGCAGCCTACCGTCAAATTAAATAAATACGAATGGTTTTCCGCGCAACCATTATTAATGGTCTCATTGAGACAATCAAGTAACAATCATATGGTTTATAAATTATAATATCTTCATACTTCTTGATAATTTAGGAAATAGAGTTTTTATTTAGGCTTTAGTTTAGTTTAGTTAAGCTTAATAAATCAACTATTTATTAATTCTTAAGGTCCATTTATCACAAAACTTACTATATTTTCATATAAAGCTCAAAGTGTCATTTGGTAAGTTATTAGTCTGTTATTTAAGTAATTCTGCATCACAAGATTAAAGTAAAAATATTTCTATTTTAATACTAAATTTAAAAATAAACAAGGCCGTACATGTGGCTATTTATTTTTGCAGGGCAAGCTGGAATGGCACTTGGAAGTACACAATAGTTTATTTTTATAGTATATACATCTTGCTGTACTACAGTTCTTCTTGCAAAGGCACTTTTTAAACCCTTGGCCAATTCCAATAGATTGTAGATTTGAAACTGAACGTAGTGCAGTTTTCTTACTTGGTACATTCTTAACATCAAGAAGAACTCTTGGGCAAACATTAATCTGAGATCTTGAATACAATTGTTTTATGATTCTGTTCTTTGTACCAATTTGATAGAGCTCATCATCAGTTTTAGCCAAGACTACGCCTATAATATTTCGGGAATCACCACATTCTCTATCAACCTCCGGTACTACAATTCGTACAGAAGTGCTAACAGGTATTGGAGGAAACTTCTTTTCACTCGATTTCATCATTTTTTCGGCCTGTTGTAAGTTTATCTTAACACTTTGACGATTTTCTAGTGTTTTTAAATTCTTTGAACACAATGGGCACAGAACTTCAGAACCAAATCCTTCATCGGGTGATTCTTCAGCAGCAGCCCAAATTGAGTGGATTGCACATCCGCATTCTCTGCCTATATGAGCTCCTTTAGTTTCTTGTGAACAGACGCTACATTGATTTTGAAGCACGTAAGGTGGAGTTTGTGGTTTTGTTTCGCTTTGATCTGAATCGTCGTTAAAAACTTGGCTTGGCTCCGTGTTCTCCTTAGAGAGCTCACTTGCAGAGACTTTTGGATCCTCTTCACTCTTGGTAACTTCTTGTATGATTTTTCTAAATCTTCTTCAGTCTCAACGTTTTGCGTGAAATCATTGGGTAACTGTAGACCTACTTTTACTTTACACACAAAAAGTGCCTCATAAGGTGATTGCTTAATACCAGCATGAAAAGCTCTGTTTTTCATAAGTTGTACAAACCTTAAACCCTCGCTCCAATACGAATTATCATTGTCTTGCATGCAGGTGGTCAACGTATTTTCAATATCTTGATATGCCCTTTCTACACTGCCCTGGCTTTGCAAATGCCTGGGTTTACCATGAATAATTTTTAAAGCAGGCCAATATGTTTTTAAGTTCTCAATTATATTGGAAAATTCTCTGCGTTGTCAGACTGAAGAATTGCACCAAGTAGATTAAATATGTCCAATAAAGTGTAGGCAACTTCCTCAGCTCGTTTCAATTTGAGTGGTCGTAAAACAACATATTTTGTTAAGTGATTTTGATAAACAAGTATGAATTTGTTATCACCGTCGGGCTGGGACTGATAATCTATCAGATCCACTTGGCATCTAGAGTTAAACACTGACGATATAATAGGCTTAATAATAATGCCCTTTTTTATGCCTTTTGATTTTGTTGACACGGTTCACAAAGTTCAAGATAGGTTTCTATATCCTTACGTGTTATGCTTTTGTAGTGAGCCCATACCTCTTTCATCATACGATCCCGTCCACCGTGACCAATTCGTATATGTGCCTCGTGTAATATGTCGTATAACTCACTATCACCTGCATAGTGAATAATGTTGCTTGTAGTTTCTTTAACAGGAAAAATATGCTTACTTTTCTGGTCAATGGTAAGCACGTAATAAACAATAGTCGCGAGAAGACTTTCTTGCTGTTGTTTTAGCTCTGTAACGTTCGTCTTCAATATAAGCGGTATTATTAGCACTTGTTAACATTCTTGATGATACTAAAGCACTATAAAATCGCTCTTTCATAAGCGCGATACGTGACTCGGACGCCATTTTGAACAACAACGACGTACAAACGCACTGAATGTTTAAGCGGCACTAGCTAGCTAGCACTAGCACAGACTACTAAGAGGATACTACGCATGGCACTAGCGAGGTCGCATGATCGGTTGATGCAATATCCTCCCCTCGCTCCCCTCGCACCGCATGTCCACGCGTATTCATTGAAATCTTAAATATATTACATTTCCGGGTGATTTTAGGAATTATATACAATTCCTAGCAATTGTATAGTAATAGTAAATACATTACAAACGCTCAGGCTTTAATACCCTATTTTCAAGTAAAGATGCATTTAACCTTTGTCATTCTTGTTCTATAAAAATATCGGATATAGCTTAAGGGTTAATTATACCTATAATTCTATTCTTTCTATATTATGTTATGTTTGTCAATTACACAATGCTGTTAAATACATATCTAACATAATAATAATAATAATTAAATAATGCCAAAATAATTAAGGCAAAAATAATACCGTACAAATTAAGGAAAACACATGAAACAGGGGGTAAGTGCCTAGATTAAAAATACTTTTGGTTTACTTTATGAATGAAAAATAAATATTTTTCAGTAGAAAGTCAACACCTGATGAGATTCTTTTTCCCTGCTATTGTTGTTAAAAAGTCGCTTATTTATGTAGACAATATCATGTAATGTTGGGAGGTTCGAGGAATAAATTAAACGTCTGGCGGTCGTGAATGTAGGTTTATTACTAACTCTAAATGTCTATTAGGCTATCATATATATAGCTACATGAGCATACACTAAACACACACTACACGCCCATCGGCAAAAAAGAAAAAAAATTGAATTACAATTTTTTTTTCAATAAAACAAAACTTGGTGTAAGATTCAAAAAATTATTAATTATTTAAAATATTAAAATTCCTATCCTATATCAAACTTATAACATAATAAAATAAAATAAAATATCGTAAACACTGTAATTTGAAAAAAAAAATAACTTTCTATCTCTTTATTTAAATTTATTAAACTGTCATCAAATTTAAGTCTAATCTAAGTTTTTGTTTTAAATTGCTTTTAGGTTGCCTATCATAACTGCATAACATTTAAAATTTTCATACATAACTATTAATTCACTAGACACGAAAATACAGTTAAAAAAAAATAAAGTTATCAAAATTATTATAAGGCGTATATAAGGTTGTTTACAATATTATTATTTTCTTAAACTTAAACTATATTTTTAAATTTAAACCTTAAGATACTTTAAAGGTAAAAAAACCAATTCCATTAAAATAGTAAGTATCCTTATTTTTAAGTAGATAAACTTCAACATACTTATTTAAATCACACTGTAGTGTGAGTGTATAAACATTACTAGCACTATGCTTACATAAGGGCCCTACTAAATCTAAATAAACTATATCAAAGCGGAATATCCCGTATCGGTTATAACTTATAACCATTGGTTCCTTTATATATTTATTTAAGTGTTTATATATATAGCAAACACTTGTCGCATCGATTTACATAATTAGGTAACGTTATTAATTATGTAGTACTAGTTATATATTCTCTAACTCCGGTCAAAAAAATCTTTTCTTTGTATTGTTTATCATTCGCTTATAGGTACGCGACCGTTAGTTGGCGAAATATGATAGTCGGTTAATATTACATGTTTTGTTTCACGGCGGTTCTAGTGCAACATAATCATAATAATTAATCATAACAACAGGGATCAAATACAACTTACAATCTCAGCCGCGTAAGCGGTTTGTGACACCTTTGTTTTAATTTCTAAGTATCGCACGTTTAATCAAACATAGAAATAACTCAAAAATCATGTTTTTTGGCTACGGCTGTTTAAAGTTTTGCACTTACGCAGGTCGAAGTTTGATGATCTGTAAAAAAAAATTTCAAAGTATTTTATGTATTCGAATTGATTTTATTGAAAATTTAGTTCATTAAGATTTGCTGGCATATGCGAAAAATAACAATTTACTGATGATTGACTTATAAATAGTTGATAGAAAAAAAAGTTCCGACTTAATGCACTTTATGATTAAAGGAAATTATGTGATTCTTAGAACAAGTTCATCATAATACATAATAATCCTGTTTATCTATAAAAAATAAATAAATCATATGGGCTTATTTGATTATATTACATTGTTTTATTAATGAAGTTGGATTATTATTGTAGGAATACCAACTATTTCCTTTTTATTTAAAATATCGAGAAAATTGTTGTAAATATTTTAAAAATAAAAAAGCTTAAACATAATTTATTATCCTTTTATTTATTTAAAAATAAACCTCCAAAAATAATAAAAACTTCAAAACAAATGGATAAAAAACGATTAACTTATTCTTAATCTTGACACTCTCAAATCAGTCTTATAATTGTTAAGTAATTAAAATAACTTTGGAATCAACCTTAATCAAAGTCAGAAAATGTTTACATAAAAAATAACTTTTATAAAGGGTTTAATAGTTTATACCCATTTAAAATAAACAACAAAAACGTATTAACATATCAGGTTCTCTATTACCTTCCTTTTAAACTTGGTACAAAAAGGTAATTATTTTTTAACAAAATCTAAAAATTAAACTTATAAAAACTGAAAAAAAAAACAAGTAATTAGAAACACAGAAAGGAGATCCATTAAGTTCAATTCATTATTGGATTATAGAAGTTGGCATAGAAAGGAGGAATTAATCCTTTATTAATAAGCTCTGCCAAGTCCTTTTTTTTGTTTGCACTTATATCTTGTCTTTGGTCGTAAGCTTTTTGAAGAGTAATTTCTTGGATATTCTTCATCTTTTTTCTTTTATTTCTTACATCAATTTCTTGGAAGCAATCATCTTTATAAGAGTTTTTGTAAAAAATACTAAACGGTTTCTCCTTTTCATCATCAATACTTTTATATCGTTCCAATTAACTGAAACTCCATCCACATTTGTATTATAATTATAACCCCATTCCTCCTGCAAAAGTTTTAGATCCAGGAAGGCTTCAAAAGTTAGTTCATGGACGTTTATGGCTGGTTTACTTTTCTTAGCATTTTTTATCTCATATATTGATCTGGGGTGTAAATTGGTCCTGATTTCGAATTTTTCTTTATTTCCTTTTCAATCAAAGAATGAACGCTGTCAGCTTCGTTATGGGTGTGCCCACGAATAAAAAATTTGTGTGTTATGCTTCTTATATTTAACGTTTTCACAGCATATAGGTACAAAGTTGCTATATACTTATTTTTATTTTGTCCACAGCAATTGTCTGAGTAGAATGTTATGCTTTTCTCTTCAGTGCTTTCTTGAATGAATAATCTTTCAAGGTATTTCCATACACAGCTTCCTAACTCATTTGCTCCACGTTTAGCTTCTGCTTCCGTCCAAAAATAGCAGTGCACTTTATCATATGCTGTTTTTGAATTTAATTCAGTCAATTCAGTTATGGTAAGATTGTAACTGTTAAGTTTCGATTTATGGTAGAATGAGGAGGTGTCACCTCTAGGACATTGGAGTACTGCCTCTAAATCGTAAATTGCTACTATATTATTTTTAGTCACTTTTATGCGGTCTTCTTGTTTTTCAGTTCTACTTAAAGTATTTTCTTCTATATGTTTATTATATTTCTCTTCTAGTTCTTTTGCTTTCTCTTTGCTACTATTATTATATGCTAAACATAAATCACATTGATCTCCTTTTTTTGGTTGGAAAAAGGACAAATTAAATTCTGTAGTAAATATCTTGTAATATGCTATATAATTTCCTATCTCCTTATTATTTTCTTTCTGCTCTACTACAAAATCGTTATACAAATCTTTTATATTTTTTCCTCCGTCTATATATTCTTTAGAAGTACTAGGTCTGAGGTAATGCGATTCGATTTTAGGAATAGACTGAATATGTTTCCTGATGTCGTCGACTAGTTTTGGATCAAGAGTTTTGTGACTGTTGTGTTTTCCTCTTAAGTCTTCAAGCATGAAACCACCGCACTGACCTTATTTTGTATTGTAAAAATCATGCGATCCGAAATATCTAATGTTGCTTTAAAAAAAGTTTTACATACTCTTATTTTGTTAGAATTAACGCAAAAATAACAAGCTTTATTAGGACGCCTTGGGTTTTTAGCATTTGTGTACTTATATTTTGGCACAATATCAACCATACAACCATTAATATAATTTCTTTGTTTGGCCACATCCCCTAAGTCCCAAAATTCTTTGAATATGTCATATCTTTGATTATTTGATATATTTTCTACACACTTTAATTTACACTTGTCTGTGCATGGAATTTTAAGACAGCGACTGGGAACAACTTTATGTGACCTTGTAGTAACATACGATTCACCAGTATTTCGTAGTTTTTTAGCTTTATTTTGTTTCCACTTCGCAGGATTTCTAGTTCGCCTTCGGCCTCTTTTATTAGCCATCTTTTTTTTGAGTAGAACCATTCAAATCCGAAGAACTGGTATCACTGTCACTGTTGATAGAAGTAGTAGGAAAAAGGTAATTGGAGTTCCTTTTATGATTTTTTTCTGTCTCATATTTGAAAGTAGGGTCATCATCACTCAAATCTACACTATCACTTACATCAGTATAAACTGATGAAATATTAATAGATTTATTAGAACAGGGACATCTCTGAGGTCTCAACTGAATGTTGTCTGAGTCGCAATATTCACTGGCCATAACTGCTACTGTGTTGCGGTTTTCAGGTTCTTCTTTTGTTTTCGAAGATGAAGAATCATCTGAATCTGAGGAAGTTCCAGAAGAAGAAGAACTAGATGATGATGAACTTGTACTAGTTGAACTCGAGGATGATTGCGGTTGTGTTTTTTTTTTTGTTATGTCTTGTTGAACTCCAACGCATTCCAAGTTATTGTAATCATCGCTGTCATAGTCTGGCACAAGGCTTGTTGGCAATCTCTTTTCATTAGTGTCACAAGATTTATTTTCTATGTTTCTAGAACTAATCAACCGGGAATCAATTTTTTGGCTAAAATGCAGATGATCGTCTGCATTTTCTGATAATATTTCATCGCAGCTGCTAACTAACGATATTTTCAACTTTTTATGATCGTCAAATTGTACCTGTCCATCAGTAGATCGTAGATCGGTAAGGTTTTTATTTGGTGGGAGATTTTCTATGTTCTCACTTGGTATATTGTTTAGGTCTTCTACAGTAGCGTTATGAGTTTCAGCTATTGGTTTAACTTCATGACTTTGCAAAGATAACGAAGAACTCGATGATACTAATTCTAGTATTTTATGTGCCCTCCGAGACGTCATTCTGTATAAAAAAATTATATTCTAAATAAACACTTTAAATATTTTTAAACATTTTTTTTAAATAAAGCCGTTTTACTGAACTAGCCTAAAGGACAGTGAATACGATTATAGGTCCACCCTCGTGGCATCCCTATAATAAAATACAGGATAGAACAATAATTAAAACGACCTTGTTATTTTGATTGATCATCAAGAAGTAAGAATATTAAAGTCGTTATGCATTTGTATTTAACTTAAATTAATTAAAAATATTATTATCATTATAAAACTGATACGATACTGAAGGTCATTACGACAATGGTTATTATACAATTTAATTTGTAATACAGTTGAACCTGATTAATAATAAGTTATAATTTTACTTTGAAAGAGAAATAACCACAAACTAATAAGAGGAAATAACTTATAATGCAAAAATAATGTTGAGGACTTTTTTTAAATTAAACAGGAATAATTAAAATTGAATTTCATATTTAAAGCGTTATTTTATACTAAACTGGAGTAATTCTATTTGTTCTATAAATAAACTAAATATTTTAAGATGAAACTGAAATAACTAGTATTCATTCATACGATTTATTACCAGATTAAGAACTAAACTGTAATAACACGAAATAGGATCAGTGAAACTCAAACAAATTTTTGTAATAAAGTGAAATAAGTCCGAATAGTACCGCTATACGAATAAATAAAACCAGGAAAATTACTCACCTGTTAATAATGCATAGAATTATTTCGGCTTATTGCATTATTCAATTGACTGAAACGGGATCCTAGTCTCTAGACCACTGACACAAGACTGAATATCTCTGTTTATTGGTTTCAACCTGTCAGGACGCGTTATTCAGAAAGAGACGGACGACCTTCCATTTCGCTCAGATTTTGTTCAATTCGAACGGCTGTTTGAGCGCGCGTGTTCTTTGCGTTGAGTTTGCGTTTTATGATTAAATCTCAGAATAACCGATTTTTGAGTTATTTCTATGTTTGATTAAACGTGCGGTATGTTCATGTCAACGTTTTTTCGATTACGTTGTGTAATGGTACCTAGTTTTAACCATGCATTAAAATGATATCGTAAATAAAATGAAATTAACTTTCCCAATAGTTTGTACCTCTATATATAGATTGCTACATTCAATTTTAAATTCATTTTGTAAAAGTATTATACTTTTACATAGGTACATTAACAAAAAAATCATTAATTAAGTTATTTATAATTTCGAAAAGTCATTTTTTCATGACATGAAATTTATATATATATATATATATATATAAAAAACACTACTAGGTACACAGCTCAAATTTGTTTTACAAATATTTATTAACATTAAAAATAAACAATTTTATTTCAACCAGATAACATAATTTTAGGTTCCGTTGTCTTTTATAAATGAAAAACGTAAAAATAATACTATTACATTAAGTCAAATTTACAATAATAGTGTATCGATATACTCTGGACTTTACTTTATGAGCAAAATATAAACCAAATATAGTTTAAAATGTACAAATTTTATATAAAAACATGTAATAGAAAATTCAACCAGAATTATTGTAAATGTAAATTAATGTGTCTAAATATGAAAAAAATTTCGTAAATTCATAAACAAATGTGGTTAAACAATTACGCGCACAATACATACACACACACAACACATTTTTGCGTAATTGTGTAAATCGATCCCTATAGTTATTACATGTGTAACTCGTTAGTCGCATTTTGGGAAGCATTAATGCAAAATAACTACCTATCTCACTATTAGATTATCATACATTTATCACACTTTTTAATTTGCTCGGAAATTCCCTTATAATCCTGTATTTTTGTCGATTAATAGGCCCTTTTTCCATAATTCTTGTACGTACTTTATTTATTCCTAATATTTTGACCTTTAGCTAGCTCTCTTTCTCTCTATTCACTTATATGTTTATTTATTTATTAGATACCGGGAATCGGAGTATTAATTCATTTCATTTATATTTTATTTCGTGATTTTTATAACGCGGGTACTTTATAAATATGGGCCCCCCATTTATTTGGGTATTATATTACATTTTCGTAACATTCATTTCATTTTATTGGTACATAAACTTTTTTTTATATCAAGGTAAAATTTACCTTGGGTTGTGCGCACAACCTTGAGGTCTATGTTTTTTAAGTCACTTTAAAAGGACTCCAACAATTGTCACAGAGGAAAACTAAGTTCGCACCATGATCCAACGAAGGATGTGACCTCAATGCACCATTAATAAGGGTAACAAATTTAAGACTTCTCTGGTCCCTAACAGTACTAATATGAGTAAACTCAGTTACATCACTTGTACTGAAGGCGTTGTTCCCTAGTACCCGTTACTCCGATTTCATCGTCCAATCACGGAAACATACCCTGCTCGAGGACTATATGCTATACCAGTGATGAACGTTCCCGTATCTCTCCATCATTTATTTCTGATGGTCATCTTTTTTTGTTATCTTCGTAAATCTTTGTCTGTATCGGATACTTTTATATTCATTCAATCTCATTCCATCTCCTTTCAACTAAGCATATCGGTTTATTAACATAACCAGAGTTTGGGCCCTAACATTGGCTAAGATAATATCCAATAGCCTAATTCCTTCATTCCAATTACTAGCAAAATTTTGATATTAAAATTGCATAGTTTTTAATAATTTATCTAAACATCACATAAATCATTCTACATATACGACATATATTACAACATTTAAAATCCATACTTATTATATTCCTTTCTTTGCCGTAGTCTGTTTTCAACTTTCACACATCCATACCAAAACCTCAACATTCTTCAAGAGAAAAAAAAATTAACACAACCATAGTTGTTCATCAGTTGATCTAGCCGATTACAAATACTCGTAGTTAAGTTAATATTTTACTGTTCTTTTCAAATATATACACCATCGCAATATATTTGAACACAACCTTAGTGTCATCACATCTATCAATACTACCACTCTCATACAGTTTCCTTTCTATACTTAGACTTACGACTTTTTTTTCTATCCTTTCTTTTACTCTTTTGTGCAAACAGTTCTTTATTTCAGTTCCTAAACTAACATAGTAAGATACTATGTTATTTAGTAAGGGTTGGCAACCCTAACTATAAAACCCAACGAACATTACAAGCCTAATTTTGTTATACCTTAATTAATTATATGTGTGAAATGTTCTTAATAAATGTTTCTTCGCTTCTTTCAAAGTGAACTAGTGATCAACAAAATCAAACTACTGGTAATTCCACACTACTGTAAAAATATATATAATGATTAATATACAACATGATCGATAGTGTACCTGTTAGAAATCTTTTAATTGCTTTTAATACTTCAAAGGCACGAATAATTGTTTTTTCCCCACTTCATAAACTTTATGTTTTGACATCATTAATTCACATCGCATTTTTTTTGTCATATAAGTTGTTTAATATTTGTCTTAGCTTCAATAGTTCATAAGTCATTAGAGTTTAGAGCCATTACCTAAATTCAATAATCATATTATCTCAAAAAAAGTATCGAACTACTATACAGTTTTGTCTTACAAAATAATAGTTTATTTTATCAAGTCTTTTTTATCAATTGAATACTGGATTTTAATCGTAGATAAAGTGAATGAAAAAGTATAAAGTCAATATTTTGAAGGCAAGTCAGGAGACAACAGTAGTGTATATTAATGCATCATTCTGTATCAACTACGTGTAATATTCCGATGCAATTCCGTGCAAAAGATCACGTCAGCATTGTTTAGAATTTGATGCGCAATGTTACTACAAAGAAAACATGATATTACATTTCGATGAATTCTTAAACAATATCTGTACAAAGTATTGCAATTTTCATTATTAATAAAATATATCAGTTAATATTCTTTTGAGTTATTAAGTTAAGCTGCGTTTAAAATTTATATTATTCATCGATCAATTTATATTTTACAAAATTTATTCATAAGTTGTCTTTTATCTGATAGCAATAAAATAAAGTTCCTCTTTTTCATTCGTTATGTTAAGTATTTTAGAACCAAATAGATAATTAAAGTAATCACGCAAAATAATAAGGATATGAATATACAAACAGCACTTGCTTTCTATTGAGAGTGTTCATCTATAAATGAACAAAATGAGTTAAAAATAAAAAATGGTAAAAATATATGATTGGTGACTAAAGTTATTATATTTTTAATTTTATGAAATTAGAATTTTAAAAGATATAAATACTTAATTAAAATCACTCACCTTAAAATATAATCATATAATTTGCATTTTATACAGTAATTATTTTGTAGATACATCAAGCATATTTTTTACATTACAGTCTCTATTAAATTTTTTTTTATGTTTCTTGAAAATAAAATACTTCCTGTTTTCTGGTACGTAATATGGAGTACACGAAAAATTCAGTCCTCCTAAAAACTGGCCCCTCGATTAAATTCATGGTAATTTAAAATAAAAATATCTTCTTTTTGTTTTCCTTGGTTGTTACGAGTTTTTGAAAATTGTGTATATATCTTGATAATGTAAAATTTCCTTTGTGAACACCATTGCGTACTTCAATTTAGATCTTCTCAACCAATATTCTTCTTATCCGGAGTGAAAAAGTTATTTCTCTTATCCTCTCTTCTCCTTTTTGATGCATCTTTGCCTTTTGATTTTATACTTCTTATGTTTTAATTTTATTTTATAACTATTTATTCACAATCATATAAATTTTTGATGGCTCTACACGACTTTAATTAATTTTCTCAATCCGGGAATGTGTCATAACTTTTATTTAACGATTTTTTATGTATTTGTTATAATTTTGCTATCGGTGGCCAGCCGGTGCGCGCGGCGAGCGGAGTCGCGCGCGCACCGACTGGCAGGGTCGCCATGTAATGTTGGGAGGTTCGAGGAATAAATTAAACGTCTGGCGGTCGTGAATGTAGGTTTATTACTAACTCTAAATGTCTATTAGGCTATCATATATATAGCTACATGAGCATACACTAAACACACACTACAATCATAGTGTTTTAGTGAGCTGGTGAAGCTGGATAGCCGTAGCCACTCGTCACTACCGTCTATCTTTGTCGTGGTTGAGGGGCATGATAGCAGTGACTTGGTGGACATTGGGCGTCACTCTAGGTGCGTGTTGTAGAATGCGGCGAGAGGGTTGTCTTCTCACGGAAGAGGAAGAGGTGTTCATATGGCAAGTAACCAATCGTTCTATCCATCGTGACTATGGCGGAGCTGCAACGCTGATGCAGTAGTGGTGGTGCTACGGGAGGAGCGGATCGAGGGTTGATATTGATAGGCGTCACTCTCTCAATCCTCCGTGGCTGAAATTTATACAGTGGCGGAGTCATAGACGAGATCTGCCGTGAGGGTTTTACAGTAAATCGAGTTCCAAGAAAGAGAAGTTACTATATTCGACGCGTATGTTTTTTTTAAAAGTTTATTTACCGATTTCTTCGTTAAGTCCTGATAAGTCTTTATATCGTCAACGACTTTGATTCTCTACCCTGGGACGCAATCAAGTACCACCCCCTGTACCTGTAAGGTATTATCGGGGACTACTTGCGCGGTAAGATGGTAGGGAAGGAGTTCAAATGTGGGGTTCCAAAGAGCTCGGTGCTTTCACTGCGGATGACGGGACCAGGATTTCGCTTTCCATACGCTCGCGGTATGCCCAGCGTGGGAACGGAAGTAGACAATCCTGGTGAACCACATCGGATGAAACCTCCCTTGGCCAGCAGTCGTATCAGCGATGCTGAGCGGGGATTACCGTAACCACCTTCTGTGTATCCATTATGATTCAGAAGGAGGCATCTGAGCATCAGAGAGAGAGTATAGATTGCGCTCGAAGACGACGTCGCCAGGGTCATCGTCACGGCCCTTCTTTTGAAAACGTGTTCTCTACCAGAAACGGGGCCTTCGGGGTTGCAGACGAGACCAGAGATCACCGTGCTGTTTTAGCAGGTAGGAGTTCAGCATAACCTTCTCGTTGCACCCGTAACGAATGGTATCCATGAGGATTTTCACACGACAAAAAAAGTTAGTTGGACTATTCGCCACAGGTAAACATACTCGTATACAACTTCGAGCGTAGCGCTCCCAACAATTACCAGCATAGGTGTGATATGGACGTTACACATGACCTATGTTTGTCCATGATCATCTTAAGACCCATCCGTTGGGAGGTACTATTGAGATCATTGAGCATAGTGCTTAGATCTTTCAAAGATTCTGCCATCAGGACATCGTCGGCAAATCAAGGCACGCCTCCGAAGTAATACCCACCATGGAGGACGGAATTATAGAGCTTATGAAGAACTTCAAGTGCTGGTTTTCAGTTTTTCATTGTAAGTTGTTATTAGGAACATGCTTCCACCCATCTTCTGGTTTATTTCCCTATTTCGCCTCTTACGACACCCACGGGACGATGTGGGGTAGCGGATATTACACTGCCACTACACGGTCAAAAATTGATTTATTTTATAGTATAGGGTGACAAACGAGCACACAGTCCACCTGATGGTAAGTGGTTGCTGTGGCTCATAGACGTCTACATCTACCCTCGATTACGAATCGAAATGCAGATGTGTTGTCACCCGTGAGGACTAAAATGGGATGCCCCGTTGCCAGTAAAAAGGATCTCCAGTTCTCTATATTCACCATATGAATCACAGCAGCATTAAGCTACTATTTGACGCTGGTATTCTGTAAGAGCGTGGTCCTTCCCCGGTCGAGCCGACCCATAC